>CACSLK010027751.1:4948157-4960350 GCA_902706635.1 Striga hermonthica | reverse complement strand
AACTCGGATTAATGACTCTTATTTCAAGCCTCCATAATTTGCCCAGCTAATTAGCTATTAAAACAATTATTCAAAATGTTATGAACATTGATCTTTATCTGATAATTACCCAGCATTGTGGCTCTAATTTCAAGTCACCATGATAATAATGAAAATACTTGACTTATATATGCTGATACTTGCAACTCATGCTCATTAACTTTATAAAATGTACTATGTAGGACTGGTCCTTGTTGTACTAATAACTTGTTCATAAACAGTGCTTAATAAAATTTCTCGGTATACTTTCATTTCTGACTCTAAAGATTGACTGTTTTCTTAAACTTTACTCGTACGGTTCAATTTCAAGCCTCCATGGTATATCCGGAGTTATGGTTCTTATTTGAAACCTCCATGATAAACCCGGACTTATGGCTCTTATACACTGAAAAACCGTTACTTCGAATCTTTAATTTATGTACATCGTACATACTCAAAATAATTCAATTTCTAGAGTCAGAATTCAACTTTAATTTGATGTCTTTATCTTTAAAATGTTCAGATAACTTTCTTGATCTCCAGAACTTTAAAAAAAAATTATAGTCACAAAAATAGCAACTATATCTGAATGAATATCTCATGTAAAACTTCACAGTGTGCCATCTGTATACTTGAATCTGATCAGTATTTAAACTAAAAATAAATACGGAATTCTTGAAAAGCACAATTTCTTAACGAGTTATCAACTTGATAAGCTATAATTCAACTTGAATTCTAATATAATTCTTATTTTGGATATGAGGACATATCTGATATTACTGATCTGAGCATTTATTCTGATTTATAAGGTTCGGATAATTGAATCTTATTGAGCATAGACTTAGTAATTTGCGTATATTTAAGAAAGTAAACTTTTGCAAAAACATTAACAGCACTTACCTGGTAGTCGGCGAGGTGTGAGCGTGGTGTGGTCGGTTTTTCCTGAAAATTTTCTTTCTGAAACGCAAACTTTTAGTATACAGAGCGTTTGAACTTTAGCTCTGATACCAACTGTAACACCCCGCTTATCAGAGTAAATTTTTCGCAACTTATTTGGAAAATACTTATAAATTTTTCGAAACCTTCTTAACTCGGGATGCTACTAACTTATCTACTTTAAAAATCTATTTACTTAAACTTTATCTAACAACTAAGTTAGACATAAATAAAACAGATTTTAAACATTAAACAAATATAAAAAAAACTTAACAGTTCATACAATCAACTTGATAAATCAACCTTTAAAATCACACTTAAAATCACACTTGTTCAAATCTTAAAGAAACGTAGCGGAAATCTTACAAGCGTGGTTTACAAACCGAAACCTTATTGAAAATTCTCAATAGAAACTTATTCACATCCACGACCACCACAGCTCCTCACACCTGCGCACCGTCTTTAATTCCTGAAAAAAATGATAATAGTGGGGCGTGAGTACTAATCAACTGTACTCCATAAAAACCCATACTAAAGTAAACAGCAATAATAATATCAATATCATGATCTTTGGTATGTATCTAAGCTTAACCTTTCGGTATCTAACCGATACTTCAACTTGAACTTTGCAACTACCGGTAACTTGGGCCGGTTCTCACGTGATCACATTTTGGGGGTCGCCTCCCACAGAACCCAGTCTTGACTGAGCGAGCTTAATACTTTACTTAACTTTATACATACCTCGAACATGATAATAGCTATTGTACTCAATGTAATACCCAATCTGGGTCCCCACCTTTTCTTGTTTAAAACTTTTGAAAATTGAAAGTGTTGTTCTTGTAGCCGAACTTCTCACACTACATAAAAAAATATAAGCAAGAATACTAAGTACTATGCTCGAATAATCTTTAACTGATAACTTATCCGATTAATATACAAACCATAGCTCAAATATCATAATACATTGAATAAATCAAACTCTTAATGAACTTCCTCCAAAGATAAAACTCAACTCATATAAATCATGCCTTATTACTTAGATGTTGGCTTACAAAACTTGTAAGTGAAATAACTCAAACTCACATACATAACTCAACATATTCAACTTACCAACATCAAACTTAACTCATGATTTATAACAATTAAACTTGCTCATCCTTATAACTCAATCATAACATTAAATTATGATATTAACATGTTTACTCAACATGTTAAAGCTAAACTTGCACAATTTATGAAATTGCATGCTTATCAACATTTTGATGCTAAACTTATCAATTTACTCATCATCAAATGTGAAACTCATACTCTTACACTTAACATGAATAACACATCATATTAAGCTATCAACTTATAACTTTATCAACTTCTCATCATGATAACTCATATCAATAACATGAAATGGATACTATTAGGCCAACATAAACTAAATCATTACTCAACTTATAACTCATGCATGATATCAAATACTTAAATTCTAACAAGAATCACTTATACTAATCATGCTTTGCTAATAACATGATTCAATCATCAAATACAAGCATGAATTACCTCCTTCAAGGACTTGAAATTTGAAAGACTTGATATGAACTTGAATATGAACTTGAATATCTTGAAAATCCTTTACTCCAAAATACTTCTCCTCACTTAAACTTTCAATATAACTTTGATACTTTACTTTGCTGTAAAAATCTGATTTTTGAAGCCTCTATTTATAGCCAAAACTTTGGAATAAAATATTTGGAGTGAAGAAATTAACAAATTAAACAATTTAACCTTGTAAAAATTAATCACTTAAACAAGTCCTTACCAAACATTTCAAATTTTTAGCTAAGCATATTTAATTGCTCAAAATACACTTTAGTTGGCATCAAACTCGAATCATAAAAATCTGAAATTTTGTCGGTCACACGACCAGTGTCACTAGTCACACGACCCGTGTGACGCCACACGACCCGTTTCACTTTAGTCACATGACCCGTGTGAACTCACACGACCCGTGTCACTTAAGTCACACGACCAGTGTGAAAAAACGAAGCTAAACTTGAATAGTGCCTTGAGCCACACGACCCGTGTGGCTTGTCACACGACCAGTGTGACTTCACACGACCAGTGTGGCTACCCACACGACCCGTGTGACTTGAAAACTTCAAAATTTTAACTTTTTAAGCCTCAAAATAACTCAATCTTGGAAATAAACTGATACTTATTACTAATAACTAAATGGGATATTACACGATTCATTTTATATCTCATGTGGGAGCCAATAATAGAAAGATAAAATGGGAAACAAAGGCAAATAAAAGGAGATTGGCTTACTTAAGTTTTTGCAGGTCCAATCATTAAAGGAATGAGGTGTTATTTTGTAAAAGTTAGGCCACCTCAAAAAGGATTGCCCGAAATAAAACCTTGATTCGAAAAGAAAGATATACATTAATTTTTGTATGTTATGAATCAGATTTATTAAAGATTCCCAATAATATGTGGCTATAATCAAATTCTGCTCTCTTATGGCATCAAATATTAGGTCACATATCTGATGAAAAGTTACTGAAAATGGAGAACCATGAAACCATTTCTCATTTTGATTTTAGTGATCAAAACGTATGTGTAGAATGAATTAAAGAAAAGCAAACTAGACATGCATTAAAGAGATTTGCCAAGAGAAGCACTAAAATCTTCTAACTTATATACACTAATTTCTATGGTCTATTCAACGTACCTTCATGAGGTGATGTAAAGTATTTAATCACCATTACAAATGATTTCTCACATTACAGTTATATTTATCTACTACATGAAATGACTCAATCATTGGACTATCAAAATATATACATTGATGAGATGAAAAAGGTAGTTCAATAAATAAATAAAAGTTGTGAGATCTCAACTAGAGTGGTTAACGTTATTGTAAGTTCAATGAAAGCGGATAATATCCTAGTCCATTTGTAAAAGATTCTTGAGATTTGAATATTTGTGTGCAATACACTGTAATTGAGAATTCTCAACGTAATGGTGTTGATGAGACGATAAACCGTACTTAAAAAGATATGGTTAGAAATATGTTAAGTAATTCAACATTAATGTTTTCTATGTGGATGCATGCATTAAATACTGTTGCATATTTGCCAAACCGGGTTCTTAGTAAAGTAGTTCATAAAATACCTAATGAACTATGAAAGGTAGGAAACCTAGTTTGAGGCATCTTCATATGGGGGGTGTCAAGCAGAAGTAAAGGTATATATAATCCACATGAAAAGATACTTAAGCCTAGGACAACCAGTGGTTATTCATTGGCTATCCAGAAAGTTCTAAAGGATATAAGTTTTATGGCCCTAACCATAGTACAAGAATAGTTGATTGCAGAAATGCTTGATTCATTGAAAATGATCAAATCGGTGGGAGCTTGGAACCGCAAAGTTTGGATGTCAAATAAACTCGGGTTGAACAGTCCGAACTCGAGAGTCCATCAATGGATGAATAACGAAATGATCCAAACTCACATGATAATGAATCATCACAAGCAATCAAGAAATTATAGAACAACCTTTGGTTGATGAATCACAAGCCATGAAAAGTGAAAATTCTTAAAAAGTTGATCAATGCCATGAAAGAATAATTAAAGTTAAAGGATGACAATAAAGTTTGAAATTAAGTAGAATTACCTGAAGGGTATAAAAGAGTTGTGTGTAAATTGTTTTTCAAAACCTAACACAAACTCTAAAGGTAATATCAAAAGATATAAAGTTAAACTTGTTTATAAAAGTTACACCCAAAAGGAAGGCATTGACTACAAGGAAACATTCTCTCCCGTTTCTAAAAAGATTCCTTGAGAATTGTAATGGTAATGGTGGCTCTGTATGATTTGAGTTTTATCAAATGGACATAAAGATCACCTTCTAAATGATAAACTTAAAAGGAGATCTACATGAACTATTTAAAAGTTTTGAGACCACAAGAAATGAAACGTTAGTGTGTAAGTTGAATAGATCTATATATTGACTAAAACAAGTCTCTCGTTAATGGTATCTTAAGTTTAATGATATCATCACTGCTTATGGTTTTGTAGAGAATACCGTAAATTGGTGTATCTACATTAAGGTCAGTGGGAGTAGATTTGTTATTTTAGTTCCGTATGTCGATGACATATTTATAGTTGCTAATAATGCGGACATGTTGCACGAAGTGAAGTATTATCTCTCTGAAAGTTATAAAATAAAGGATATGGATGAAACGTCCTTGGTAAATGGAATAATAATATTCTGGAATAGATCACAGGGACTAAAATATTATCCCATAAAAGTTACAATTCGAGAGTTTTGAGATAATTAGAATGAATGGTTGTTTCATATAATTTCAATTCATAAAAGGGACACATTTAGTCTATAATAAGTGTCCGAAAGGTGAAATGGAATGACAAGTGATGGAGAAAATTCCTTAGATATAAACGATTAGGAGCCTTAAAGGAAACGAACCTGTACTAGGTTTGATTACATATTTGTTGTTGGTATGTTAAACAAATATAAAAGTAATCCCTAAATGATTATTTAAATGCTGCAATAAAATTTCTAAGGTATTTACAAGGCATTAAAGAACGCATGCTAACTTAAAGAAGATCCAAATTATTTGTTATAATTGGATACTCGGATTCAGACTTTTGCTCATAATGTCTAAAGAAGCAAGATTATGGAAAAGTGGAACAAAGTTCATCATCGTGACTTCCACGATTAAGTTTGAGTTTGTGGTATGCTTTGAGGCCACAAGTCAAAATTTAGGGCTACGATGCTTTATCTTAGGACTTGGAAATATCGACATCTTGTCCAAGCCGCTAAGAATTTTTGTAGTTTTGTAGAAATATTATTTCAAGGAATGACAAGTATTCAAAGGGTGTGAATCACATAAAATTTAAATACTTGGTCGCAAAAGTAGAAGTGAAGAAATAAAGTGTCATTTGTGCATTTTAGTACTAATTTCGTGAAAGTGGATCCATTAAAGGGTTATTCCCTATAGCCTTTTCAAGGCATATAAAGAAAATTGGTTTTAACGAATGGGGCCTTGTTAGACTGATCGGTACTGAATGGAATTGCTCAATTAATGGTTTTGACACTTATTGAATTCGATTAATGATATTTTATTCTTCACATGTAATACCATCATTATGGATATTTAATTTTATAGTATATACATAAAAGTTGGATGGCTTACGGCTATGGTACGAACAGTTTGTTCCATAATAAAGTAAAGTTGAATTAGAAATGGTTGTGGGGATCATGTCGCTCAAAGACTTGTGACCGCCATGACTCGGTTAATTTCTACTTTGATTTTAAACTTATAGATATATGTATTTAATCATAAGTTTGATGAAAGGTGCGCGCTTAAAGTAGTTATTTGGGTTTCAACACTTATATGGTCCAAGTGGGAGAATGTAATAATATTTTATATTATTCTATTATTGTGGACCATATAATTAGTTGAACCTAATTGAATTAATAGTCAAACTTAATTAATGTGAATATATATTTAATGGATTATTAATGTTCTATTATTAAAGAGTCCAATTTGTGATGTTTGACTTGGACAGTAAGTTAGGTTAGAACATGGGGAATGTTAGTATGATTAGGATTGTAGGTCTTCTCCTATATATACTACATGCCCCTCTTTCACATCATATACGAAATAAAGTTCTCAACATCAAGGGCTTTATGAAAAGACGAGAGACGCGGGAGAGAAAAACAATTTATAGGCAAAGACGTATACATTGTTGGAGATTACAAGACGAATCCAGCATTGAAGTTTACGAGAAAGATGATCGTAGATCAACATCATAAATGAACAGGGAAGGACTTTAAACTGGATTCTTGTAAGTTGTATGTGCAATTTAATTTATGCAAAGATCCATATTCTATGAATTGATAGAATTACATGCTTAGGGTTTATTCAATTCCGCCTAATAGTTATGGATATACCCGTTAAATTTCTTACATCCATAAGCCGAGTCATCTGATAACTCCATAGCAAACCTGTGTAAATTTCATTGTAAAAAGTCATTGTACACATAGCATTGCCCAATTTGTAAATTTAAATAATGTAAATAACTATACATCACTCCAATAATTCCATATTTTTCACGAATGAAAATTAAAGATATCAATTCTTACTAAGTAAAGATATTGCAGAAATCTATTCCATTTTTCAACTTTTAAATTATGAGATTCTGTAACCAAATAGCTTTATATATTTACCATAATTAGATAACAATATTTGGAATTACCCAATCATTGACTTCCTATAATGAACGAAATTTGCCAATCCCATTCTGATTAGGAAAAAAATTGTTAGACAGAAATTTTAGTGATGTGCAAAAATGAGAAAACTATAACCATATAATGTAATGTACTAACAAAACCAAGAACCACTCATCACTTTCTTGTTCTGCATAAGCAAGAGAAAAAAACCAGAAAAAGAAATGGATCGTTCGACCGAAAAATTGGGTACAATCGGCCCGCTGACCGGTCAAGGCTACCGTACTTGGTCGAAAAAGATGAAGAGAGTGCTGATGTCAAAAGGGCTGTGGCCCATTGTCGAAAGAGGCTACAAAAAGCTCCAAAACGAGTGGCTCGACTCCCGAGAAACCGAAAAACTGAACAAACTCATGAAGAACGATTCGAATGCTCTGAGCCTCATTCGGCAGTCTCTCGCGCCCCAAATTTTGACGCTGGTTGTTGATGCCGACACAGCCAAGGAAACCTGGGACAAACTCCGTGACCTGTTTAGGAAAAAGGCCAAAGCCGAGGTACTTTTGAAAATTGTCACTTTTAATAATGTCCTATTGTGAGGTTCATGTTTGAAAGTTATTGTTACTATTATTAGTTACTAAATTTACCTCTTTTCACCGGTGAATCCGTGAAACATGCAAAGCCCTCCGGTGAATCCTTCGCCGGAGAGGACGCTAATGGAACGCCTCTTTCGGGAGATAAACCGTTCTTCGACCTTTGTCTCGTCAAATCGGCAGTTCAACCTACTTGCCGTCTGGTAATTAATTAGTGGGTGATTTTTTATGATTTGGTTCACTATAATGGTGATTGGACATTATTTATTTATTTATTTATTTACCTTTTTGGCGATATCAGACCTTTCCGAACGATGTGGGTCAAATGTTGCCTACGAGCTGTATCACGTCAAATGTGAAGTGTTTGGGGAAGGTCTATAAGATAAACTTCAATGGGGATGGGAGGCAAAAATGTTTGAGATCTGGATGGAGGCAGGTGGTGACTGAACATGGTCTGTCGGAGGGCGATTTTGTCGTGTTTGAAATAGTCGAGTGCAGCAGTTTGCGGCTCGACATCAACCTTCAGGTGCTGAGGAACATCATTCCAACAGAATTGGAGGACGAGATTCGAAGGAGGGAGGCTCAGGTTGTTGAACTCGATTGATGATAATATTAGCTTTGGAGATTATTCAATCTATAACATATATTGTTGGTGTGTGTGTGCTTGTGTGTGGATTTATTGGCTTGTGGCTTGTTAATTTATTTTTTTGTGTTCATTATTCGTAGTTTATTTTATTAATTAATAACAATGTAAGTCAATATATCTCAAAACCGCCATACAGTTTAAAATCTCAACCGCCCTTTTAACGGTTGTAAACTGCCATTTATAACTAAGCAGTCCCCACATTTTGTGAACACAAAAATCTGTCAGAAATATTGTTCAAATCCCGCAACCATTAATCTGGCCCTTGCCACCAACCCCACCACCGATCGGCTGCGGCGCTTGGCCACCAAGCGCCCGCCGCCAACAAATTATTTAACAAATAAACAAACACGTACGAAGAATGACGACTGACACAAATTTCGACGTGTTTACATTTACCGAAAATCCTTCGCTCGTCCCATCAAATGTAGCAGTGTCTTCTACTGACGAGCAATACTATTTGGATTACTCGAACCACGAACATCAAGATCAGAATCTGAATGGTTTTATGGACTCTGAGGATCCATTTTGGGATCATACGATTTGGGCCTTGTGCAATGAGCCTGCAAACTCTGCTCCGACCAACTTGCTCGGAGAAGGCCCAAGCGGCAATAATGACAATCCTAATTTTGATACTACACTTTTGGGAGATAATATTCCAATGCCGCTCTCGGTTTTTCAAGTTCCGTCGCCTCAATATAAATGCACTTGCTGTCAAATACTCAGAGAGATTACTCATTCTAATGGCAAGAGGAAATAAAATTGCAATTAAATTTTGTCCTGTTTGTTTTAAGTACAAACACATAACTAGTTACGATATTGTCTTGCTTCTGTAGGCGTGAACGTGAAGCGGCTCGAGATTCATGGGAGATTTGGAGTGATCATGCACGCGGTTCTCGGCGTATATGATTTAGATTCATCGTTACAGTGCCAGGACACACAAATGTTTGAGTAAATCACACTTTTATGTTTTTTTCCCTTTTTTTTTTATTTCAAAGTATTTATTGTATTCATTAATCTTAAACACTAAATATATTTATTCAGAGTGGCAAACAAAAAAAAAAAAAAAAAAAGAAAGAAAGAAAGAAAGAAATAAATGCATGAAGTTTCAGTAGTCTCAAGGTTTTAGTTACGTTTGTGGCCTCGTCTAATAGCTTTCAAAACGAGAGCACGCGAATGGTGAAGAAGTTCATGGTACAATACTTTGAGGCTTGCAAACAAGAGGGCTACAACATGGTACAAGATCCTCTCTCGCCGTTTTATGAAGCCCTTTGCGTTGGTCTGAACGAATCTGACAATCCAGATGATTTTCTTCAGTCTTCGCCGGATAGTGAAGGTTAGTTGTATATGATATTTCAGTTCTCTAACAGACTAATATATGTGGGTTTTCGTATTGTGGACTTCTCTGTAATTTTATCATGTGTGTAATTTGATATTCGGCTATCTCAGGCGATGATCAAAATTGCCCCCAGGAACCTTTACGAGAGCCCGAAGGTGAAAGCAATCAAATGGGGTCTACGAAAATACCCCTCTCGATGCAGGTAACTTATGTGAATTTCGGCTATTGATTGATAGACTGAAATCCCATTACAATATTTTGACTTCATACCGTGTTTTTCTCTTTTCTGGAAAAATCGGGATTGAAATCCTAGAAAACTCAACTTTAGTTAATGTAAAGCGTTCATATCTTCGTACGGAAACATTTCTGTTTTTCTGTTTTTTGTTGGTCACATGTGTATGGCTAAAAGATTTTGCTTTTTGAAGAGGGAAAGAACTCGAAATTTGAGGATGAAGGACTTTGTGCAGTACTCTGATCTTCCTATAGAATTTGCTGCTCGAAAGATGAATCTGTGCCCGACGGTCGTGAAGAAAATATGCCGCAAGAACGGTGTGGAGAGATGGCCTTACAGAAAGGTTTGTTCTTCTCTGCAATTATTTATATTCACCTACAAAATTCTTTTTTTTTTTTTTTTGTTTTTTCAACTGATGTGCTCGACCGATGTTCGTCTATTTTCGTAAGTGCAGATAAAAAGCTTAAGGAGAAAATTATCCAAGAAGAAGAAGATCTTGGATTCAACAAGTGATGCTAAGGAAAGAGCTCAGGCTCTGAAGGATATACAAGAGCATGAGGGGGAACTTGCTGAGATTTATATACCATTTAATAAGTAGTATTACTGTTCACTTAGACTCAAGTTGTGTAAGAATATTCCTATTGTAATAGAAGCTTTGTAAAATTTAAGTTATTTTACATGTTTACTATATGTATTAAAAACTTTTGCAAAAATACAACATTCAAAATAATACCATACATAAGCTATTCATAAACTAGATATAAACAAAAAAAACAATGTAATTGAAAATTAGTGACAAATATAAATAAAATTCTCTTAAAATTATGTGAGATAAATTATTAAACTTTTAAAAATAAAATAATGTAATAAATGAGATATTTGTAATTTTCAGCCGCCGTGGATGATGCTGAGGCCGCCGTCCTTGTCTCCCCCGTTCGAGCATTTTCAGTTTGGATCCGACCTAGCGGCCGGTTCTTCTTGTGTTTGGGGTGGGTGGCCGATTCTTCTAGTGTTTGGGGGTGAGTGGTTAAAGGGTTGCGGCCACTGAGTGTTGATTGAAGGTGATTGTTTGCATGGAAGCCTAAATCGAGGCCGAGAGTCTCGGATATGGCTAGCTATAGCCGATTTAGAGTGTGGAGTTTCTGGACTGGTATTTTTTATTTTGATGTGATCGGGCTCTTTTTTGTGGCTTATCTTTAACTTGTTGTATTGGGTGGTTGTAGTATAGGTGTTGTTAGGCGGTGTCTGAAGAGAGTTTTATTGTATTATCTAAGTATATGTGGTAATTGTTTTGTTTGTTTTTTTTCTTTTTTTAAGTTTTTCACAAAATGTATGCTATATTAACGTATATCAAATTTGGTATACTAATTTGTCAAAAATTAAAAGAAAGTTACATTGATCACAAGAGCCATGATAAAAACCGAATTATTTGAATTTATCATGAGTTGGATGCAGACCGATCACAGACTGGATGCAATCCGAATTAAAGAAACTTAAGGTAGTGTTTGGTTTGGGGGAAAGGAGGTGAGGGATTTTTTTATATTTCCCTTGTTTGGTTGAGAAATTAAGATAGGAGGGGAGGAAAAATTTTAAGTTAGAATTTTCTCCCTCTCCATTTTTGCTCCCCTCCAAAAATGGGGGAATTTGGAGGGGGGAAATTTTAAGTAATACATTTACTTTTAGCCCTTAATTTTATATAATATTTTAATTTTTATTTTTAACATCATTAAGGATATATTTGTTATTTTAACATTATTTTTCTTCCCCTCTCATTTCCTTACCAAACAAGATTTACCATTTTCCCTCCACTCACCTCCTACAAGATCCCTCCAAACAAGGTAAAATTTTACCTCCCTTCCCCTCCCTTCACCTTCCTTCCATTAAAATCCCTCACCTCCCTTTCCCTTACTTGAACCAAACATACCCTAAGTGCCGAAACAAATTTTGGTTGGGCTGAAATTTTGTATGTAAAAACGCCCCCGTGGAGGCGAGTCGAGCATTGGCCTTATCGAGTAGGATTTTGTGATATACGTTAATATAGCATACATTTATATCAAATGATAGGTCGGTCATTCGACTGAAACAGGACGCTAGCGATCGTTGAATATTTTAAAGCAGTTATGAGCACAGCTATACCAAATGACTCGTTCAAGAGTTAATTCTGACATGTGAGAGAGACAATTAGAACCACCACAC
>CACSLK010027751.1:4911163-4935727 GCA_902706635.1 Striga hermonthica | reverse complement strand
AAATAATTTATAATAGCACATCATATAATTATTCTTACTTACCAAAGTACCTCGTATGTCATCCTAATAAAATAGGAATCACTTGGTAAATCAAATAAATAAGAAATAAATATATATATGCCTATTTTATATTATCTTACAGCTTAAGAGAACGCATCAATCACGGAAGGTCTAGGTTACAACAACGGTCAGTGAGTCTCATAACCTTATCCTTCTGTGATTCTGTTCAACACTTAACATAAGTGCTAGTGTAATTCTTCAGTCAAAGACCAACTGAATCAAGAATACACTATAGTCTTTTTCCAAGAGGGGTCACACTACCTGTCTAAACTGTGAACGAGTAGTTTAGTCTTATAAGGAACTGATAGGTGATCTTTCTGTTCGAAACACTTCGAACCACACTATCTCAATATAAGACATGGAGTATGATTTGCATAAATAAATAAACTGCAAACATATGTACTTTGACTGAAACATGATGGCCAGATCAAAATGGAATTCATAGAATCTGCAAAACATAGCTTTTACAACATACCTCTAACACCTCGAGATAGCACAAAAATAGTTGTATTAAATGTTTAGGGATACAACAGTTGCAGCGGGAGAAAGTGCGGCAACTTTTGCTTCTGGGTCCTGTTGATGGACGAATCCGATCAACGGTTAAGATTAAAATTTATGAAAGTAAAAAGAAAAAATAACGAGAAAATACAATTAAATAGCTTTTTATTACGTAATCACGATGTCGGCCTCTAATAAGGAGGTCGGAACTTCTGTTACAATTGGGAGTAATTACGGAGATTTGTTACACTAGAGAGAGAAAGTAATAGTTGATGATTTCAACAACCCAAAATAAATGAGATGGGTCTTCTATTTATAGTAGCCTTAAATTCGGCACTGTTCATCCTGTCCTGTCGGCCAGTTACTCTGACGGGCAGGTCGGCGCTTCTCTGACAGTATTAAATGTGATTTGAGGTTTCTTCAGTCATGACCTGCCAGACATTTAATGCACACATAAGGGTATTAAATGCTGACATGCCTCGTTGTCTGGCTAGATACCTTAGGGTGATAGACTAGAGTGGCTTGTCCCATCAGCAATCATTAGGCGCCAAGTAGCAGTATTATACTATTTTCGAGTACGACCTCCATGCGGTGGCCGGTCCCAGGGAATCTTCATGTCGGACTCTCAGCACTTAACGTCCTCCCGGCTCTTAGGAACCCTTATTCCTGCTCGACATCTGCTCAGATCGGCGTCTCCACGTGTCATGCGAGATGCCGACCACTGAGAGCGTACTGGATGTCCCCGCGGTTGTCTTTCCCTTTTATCGGACTCGATACTTTCTATCGACTCGTCGCCCCGGTCTGGACCGCGAGGTCTTCTCTCCCCAGTTTCTCGATGTCGAATCGTAAATCTTGGATCAAGCTAATCCGGATGTCAACATACAGGCCCGAGCTCGGAAGTAAGGTCTGCGGCGTCTCTTCTGCCGTCGTCTTTTGTGAAAACGGGTCCGGATTTGTCTGGTTCGTGTTTTTATGGTTCACTTGTAAGGTCGGCATTTTCGCGGTACTTTAGCAAATTTATTAATTTTCAATGCACACTGATGACGCCAGCTTAAACAACGGGAATTAAATGCGATGTGCCCGTTGCTTTTCTGTCGGTTATGAAAGGTCGCGTCGCCTTAATTGTTGTCCGCGTGGCATACATATGTCGCATTCCCAGTCACTGTTAGAGGTATGTTGTAAAAGCTATGTTCTACAGATTCTACTAATTCCATTTTGATCTGACCATCATGTTTCGGTCAAAGTATATATGCTTGCAGTTTATTTATTTATGCAATCATACTCATTGTCTTACATTGAGATTGTGTGGTTCGTACTGTATCGAATAAAAAGATCACCTATCGGTTCCTTATAAGAATAAACTATTCGTTCACAGTCTAGACAGACATTGAGACCCCTCTTGGAAAAAATCTATAATGTATTCTTGATTCAGTTGGTCTTTGACTGGAGAACTACACTAGCACTTATGATAAGTGTTGAACAGGACCGCAGAAGGATAGGATTATAAGACTCACTAATTGTTATTGTAATCTAGACCTCTGGTGATTAATGCGTTCTCTTAAACTGTAAGATAATATAAAATAGGCGTTTGTATTTATTTCTTGTTTATTTGATTTACTAAGGGTGACTCCTATTCTGTTAGAATGACATCCTCAATACTTTGGTAAATGAGAGTGTTTATATGATGTGCTATTATAAATTATTTACGGTCACTATGTTCCAGTGCGCTGGATTGATGACGTTCCCAAAATAAGCTCAGGAAGGAACATTATGTTAAACCCTGAAGGTGGACAATTGTCCGACATAATGGTTAATCATCTGAGTGGTACTAATTTTAGAAATGAATAAGAAGTTGATTAATTATTTTGTCAGTGATTTAATTAATCGACGGACGTTATATCTTAAACATAGGGAGGTAAATCGATCAATCATATTAATATTAATTAATCAATAGAGGTTCGAATTTATTGAATAAATTAGGAGCTAAATAGGGAGAGCAATAATAATACTCTAGTGGGATGTTTTATTATTTAAATTCATTTATTAAGAAATTAATTTTACTTCATAATTAATATTCCATTAGGAATGGAATTAACTAATTAATTTTACTCCATAATTAATATTCCATTAGGATGGGAATATTCCTTCTAGAATATTACCTAAGGTTAGGAGAGTTGAGAGTCTTCTAGAAGGTGATAATTAGTATGAGAGTTATATCCTTGTTTGGAAAAGTATATGGAGTAGAATTAGAATTCCTTAACCTAATGGGATAAGCCCATATTTAGCACATCCTTAAGGTCTCTAATGAAGCCTATAAATAAACCATGTCTCTTTCTCTTGAAGAAGTCTTAGGCTGGCCGATTTTCTCATCTACATACAAGAGGGAAATAGCATTCTTCAAGAGTTAAAGAGATTCGATTAATCGCACGCCCAAGGTTGATCGAAATAGGTGTTTAGGTAATCCGTTAGAAGGCTTTTGGGTAATATTTATTCGAGCCATTTATTATATATATTCCGGTCTCCTCCCGCCGTCGTCCACCGCCGTGAGCCATTGCTGGAAATCGCCACCGCCGCCTTCAGTCACCGGAAGCCACCTAAGCCCAGCCAAACGCAGTCGCGAGCACCGTCCTGTAACCGCACACAGCCAGGTACGATCCCAGCTCCCAACGACGATCGCCAGTACCTGCGCGACAGCCCAGTCCCACATGCCTGCTCGCGTGATGCCGTGTGCTCGCATCCTGCATCTGTTGCCCATCACCGATCGCGATTTGCACCTGCCCGCGACAACCACGCGCGATCTGTTCTGCGCGCGCCTAGGATACTTGCCGAGCACGCCCGCGTGTACCCAGTCGCCAGTGCCCAGTCCGCCCCGGCCTAGGAGTGCTGCTCCTACACGCGCGCGCCATCCCAACGCCCGTTTGCGTGTTTCTGTAACTCGCGCGTCCTGCCCAGTGCCTGACGCGCATCAGCTCCTGTCTGCGACATCTGCCAGCGTCCGCAACCAGCTTGACCAGCGCCCATCTGTGACCTGCCAAGCGTCCGTGACCCACGACCGAGCCGCTGCACCCGATACCGAGACAACTCGCTCAACCGTGCTCCGTTCGACTTCTCTATTAGGATCGAGTAAAGGCCAAACCCATCTGCTATTCAGAATCGTCTCTGAGTCGGCTAAAAATTTTAAAAGGTAATATACATATCCTAACTATAGATTCCGCTGCGTTAGGATTTATCTCGATAAGTTCAATACTGTTCATGTCGTTGACGTTCCTGATAGAACCCAACAACTAGTATCAGATCCCAGGTTTAATTTAACTTTGTGCACAATTTGAATTTGGACTTGCCTGTCTACATGAAATATTTGCGTACGGACGCAGTGGCATAGTAGATAAAAAAACTGCAATAAGGTTTTTGCAGGTGATTTCGAATCTGGCTATTGTGACCCGTATGTATGGATTTTAATTCATGTTTGAATGTATGTTGTTTTATAAACCTCGGACATGTCAAGGAATTTTCAGGTTGGTGAATGCTTGTAATAAATTATTCGCGCAGTAAGACACCGCATAGTTTACTGCTTTGATAGAAAACTCATGTACTACTCCTGCGCGGGTCATATGATGAATTATGTAGTTATTGTTTTGATATATTATTCATTATTGATCCGGTGGACGTGGACCAACCTTGACGGGGCGAGGCGATAAACACGTACACGGATGCCATGGTGATGATCCAATGGCGATTTTCCTGGAGACGACCAGTTTAACTTGAAGAGTGGGAATCACTGTGAAAGGGGAGTTCCAATACCTGAATCGGAGAGCTCATTCAAGGACAGGATTGTGTTTCTCCGTAACATTGGAGACTGATTAATGGCCATGATCGTTGGATTGTAATTTCTATTATTATTGTTTATTAATCATGCATGTTCTTATGTGACTTGTTTGATTATGTGCAAATCGGATTATTAGGAGCATGTCTAGGAAAATCCCGTAAAACAAATATTATATTAAGTGTGTAATGGTTTGAAATAAATCGCATCCAAGGTCTCCATTATAGGTTTGCCAGTGAAGCGATTTAACTCGATCCCAAAGGACGTTCTATTTCACAGTTCACAAGGATGAATCTCCTTCGAGATGGTTATAGTGAGCTATTTCAAAAGCGTACGGGTCACCCAAAGGTGGACGTATAATTTGGGTAGTAAACTTAGTACCAATTAATGGGTTACACTTGAAGTGCAAATAATTACGACATTCCCAATGGAAAAGGTCGTTTTATTCTTTTACAAATTAATTGCGCTGGCCAGAAGTTGGACCGACTATTAGTTAAGTATTGCTTGGCAGTATGTTAACTAATGGGATTTATCCCTCCTCTTGCGATGGTTTGAACCGTTGATGTCCACACTCAGTGGCCTGCGGGGTTCGGTGTTTTGAGGTGTCGACGAATTTATTTGAATATTGTTATATGCGATCAATATTTGATGCTAAATTCAAAACTACTTGACTGAGTAAAGACTATGTTTGCATGATCCTGAGTAAAGACTATGTTTGCATGATCCTAGGAATTCAAAATTGTTTTCAATATGTTGTCCGTAATTCTCAAAGAAAACAAACTTGTTGGTCCCAATTACATTGACTTGAAAAGGAACTTGGATATAGTGTTAACTGCTGAGGGGTACAAATTTGCTATTGTTGAGGCTTGTCTGGATGTGCACGCTGATAATGCACCAGATCAAGAGAAAGAGGTGTAAGCTCGGTGAAAAAAGGTTGACGAGATGGCGAAGTGTTACATCTTGACATCTTTGTCAAATGTACTTCAACATCAATATCATTCTATGAACGCTGCAGCATAGATACTCCTCAATCTCAAGGAACTGTTTGGCCATCAGTCGCGGGCTGCTCGACAAGAAGCCATGAAATTTATGATGAATATGACCATGCGTGAGGGCACTCCCGTAAGGGAACATGTCCTTGCTATGATGGCCCAGCTGAATGAGCTGGACGTTCTTGGGGGCTTATATTGATGGGGAACCCAGGTCAAAATAGTGCTACAGTCTTTGCCGAAGAGCTTCGAGCAATTCTGGTTGAATTACAACATGAATAAGATGTTAATGACTCTTTCGGAACTTGTCTCTGAACTTCAGTCAGCAGAGGGCCTGTTTCGTCATAAGTCCCAAGCCATGGTGGCCCAACAAGGTGAAGCTTCTACTTCTAAGGCTCCTAAGGGCAAGAAGAGGAAGAAGTCTGCAGGAAAGGGCAAAGTGGTCATAAACGACGCGCAGCCTCGACAGAAGGCGAAGAAGCCTAGAGGCAAGTGCCACAGATGCAAGCAACAAGGACACTGGAAGGCAGACTGCCCTCTCCTCAAGAAGTTCAATAAAGGTACATCTTTTTCATTAGTCGTTGAAACATGTTTAGCGGTGTTATCTACCAGAACCTGGTGTGTAGATACAAGAGCCACTGATCATGTATGCAATTCAATGCAGGGGTTCCAGGAGACCAAACGGCTTAGGGAAGGAGAAATTACCATATACTTGGGCGATGCTAGTAGTGCGTCATCAGTTGCAGTGGGAGATGTCTATTTAGATTTTGTTTTAGATAGGATTTTGGTTTTGAAGGATTGTCTTTATGTTCCTAGTTTTAGAAAGATTTTGATTTTAGTTTCTAAGTTGTTTTTTGAATGTTTTTTCTGCTACTTTCGATAATAAAGTTGTTATTCGTTCTAGCAAAAGTTAATATGTTCTGGTTCATTAGTAGACAATCTATATATTCTAGAACCAAAGTCGTCTCCACTGCAATAGAAACAATTGCTTAATTCATCATCTAATCTATATAAGATAAAAGAACATTCCAAAATGAACGAAACATCTAAGACTTGTTCATATAAACCTTAGGAGGATTCAAAGGTTGGTAGCAGACGGGCCCTTGGGGTCATTAGAATTCAAGGCTTTTCCAACTCGCGAGTCTTGCGTGGAAGGCAAAATGACTAAGAGGGTTTTTAAGCCAAAGGGGCATAGAGCCGAAGATTTGTTAGGGCTATTATAATCCGATCTATGCGGTCCTACGAACGTTCAAGCAAGAGGTGGTTTCGAGTACTTCGTTACGTTGATCTATGATTACTCGAGATATGGGTACATTTTCCTATTGCACCGCAAGTCTGAATGCTTTGAGAAGTTCTTAGAGTATAAGGCAGTTGTGGAGAAGCAGTTAGGAAAAAGTATCAAGTCACTACGATCAGATCGTGGTGGCGAATATCTCTCGAACGAATTTAAGAACTACTTGACGGACAATGAGATTACGTCCCAGCTGACTGCGCCAAGCACGCCTCAGCAGAACAGCATAGTAGAATGAAGGAATAAGGCTCTTATGGAAATGGTTAGGGTAATGATGAGTTATAGTCAGATTTGTTTTGGGGATATACCCTAGAAACAACAGTATACATTCTGAATAGGGTACCTTCTAAATCAGTATCGTCTACAACATTGGAGTTGTGGTCTGGGCAGAAACTCAGTCTTCGACATCTCAGGATTTGGGGTAGTCCAGCACATATGCTGAGAACCGATACCAATAAGTTGGAACCCAGATCAGAAGTAAGGTTGTTTGTGGGATATTCTAAGGAAACAAAAGGTGGTCTATTTTATAGTCCCGATGACCAGAAAGTAATCGTTAGAACGAATGCAAGGTTCTTAGAAGAAGACGATGGTTTAGATCATAAGCCCAATAGTAAACATGTCCTCGAGGAGATAAAGGGAGTGAGTACTTTGATACCGAGTACACCTGATGTTACACCACAAAGTACTGCAACACGTATCACTGATGATGCACCTGAGCAGGTAGTACCTCGTTGTAGTGGGAGGGTTGTCCGGCAGCCCGAAAGATTCATGGGTCTGGGAGAGTCTTCTAATGCCATCCCAGACATGCTTGAAATCGACCCATGGACCTACAATGAGGCACTCCAAGATCAGGACACAGAGTCTTAGCAAAAGGCAATAAAATCTGAGATGGAGTCCACGGATTCTAATTAGGTCTGGGATCTTGTAGAGCTACACAGTGGCGTTCATGCCATTGGATGCAAGTGGGTCTATAAGAGAAAGACAGGAGCAGATGGGAAGGTCGAGACCTTCAAGGCTAGGCTTGTTGTGGAAGGGTATACTCAGAAAAAGTGGATCGATTATGAGGAAACCTTTTTGCCGGTAGCTATGCTCAAATCCATCAAGATTCTCTTGGTTGTAGCCGCTCATATGGATTATGAGATTTGGCAAATAGATGTTAAGACCGCTTTCCTTAACGGGAATTTGGACGAGAACATCTATATACAGCGACCAGAAGGATTCATTGCAAAGGGACAAGAGCATCAGGTCTACAAGCTGAAGAGGTTCATTTATGGACTGAAGAAGGCTTCAAGGTCTTGGAACATCTGTTTTGATGAGGTTGTCCAATCATATAGATTTACCTAATGTCCGGATGAGCACTGCATGTACAAGAAAAGTGATGAAAACGTGGTGGTGTTTCTTGTGCTATACGTAGATGACATTCTTCTCATTAGAAACAGTGTGAAGATGTTGTCGAACGTAAAGTTATGGTTATCCAAGCAGTTTGATATGCAGGATTTGGGAGAAGTAGGGCATGTTTTCGGAATCAAGGTCAGTCGAGACCAAGAGAAGAGAAAGTTGTGCTTATCCCAATCCACATACATAGATATTGTCCTAACACGATTCAACATGCAGGATTCTAAGAAAGGGGATTTATCTTTTTGACATGGAATCCCTCTATCTAAGAAGATGTCCCCGAAGACTCCTCAAGAGATAGAGGATATGAAGGCATTTCTTTAGGCGTCGGCAGTAGGAAACCTCATGTATGAGGTGTTGTGTAAGCGACCTGATATTTGTTATGTCGTTGGCATGGTAGCAAGATATCATACTAACCCAGGACCGGAACATTGGTCTGCAACACGTAGGACTAAGGAGTACATGTTGGTTTACCAGGCAGATTAACTGCTTCCGTTGGGTTATACCGATTCTGACTTTTAGGCAAACCGGGACGAAAGCAAGTCGATCTCAGGGTTTGTGTTTACTTTAGGAGAAGGAGCCATTGTATGGAGGAGTGTCAAGCAGACATGCGTGGCAGACTCAACTATAGAGCCTGAGTATGTAGTAGCCCCACAGACAGCGAAAGAAGTTGTCTGGCTCAGAAATTTTTTCCTCGACCTTAATGTGGTACCGGGTTTGCCCGTTGTGAGCCAAGGACACATAAAGCAAGTAAACACATAAAGCGCAAGTACCACCTGATACGAGAAATCGTTGGAAGAGGAGAAGTCGTTGTTGCCAAGATACAGTCAGAGGACAACCTAGCAGATCCTTTTACGAAGAGCATACTGGTGAAAGTCTTTACAAGTCATGTAGAAGGAATGGGAGTCAGAAGTTAGAGCGACATAGTAGACTAGTCTTTGAGACATAGATTGAAAAAAAATTGTGGTTAGGTTATTTAGCCATGAGCTTATTAAGCATAAGTGGGAGAGTGTTAGAGGTATGCTGTAAATGCTATGTTTTGCAGATTCTATCAATTCCATTTTGATTTGTCCATCATGTTTCGGTCAAAGTACATATGCTTGCAGTTTATTTATTTATGCAATTATACTCCTTGCCTTACATTGATAGTGTAGTTCGAAGTGTTTCGAACAGAAAGATCACCTATCGGTTCCTTATAAGACTAAACTATTCATTCATAGTCTAGACAGGCAGTAAGATCCCTCTTGGAAAAACACTGTAGTGTATTTTTTATTCAGTTGGTCTTTGACTGGAAAACTACACTAGCACTTATGATAAGTGTTGAACAGGACCGCG
The DNA here is from genome assembly GCA_902706635.1 of Striga hermonthica. NCBI lineage: Eukaryota > Viridiplantae > Streptophyta > Magnoliopsida > Lamiales > Orobanchaceae > Striga > Striga hermonthica. Next base: position 4,926,336 of record CACSLK010027751.1, on the reverse strand, counting down.
AAAGAATAAGATTATGAGACTCACTGATCATTGTTGTAGTCTAGACCTTCGGTGATTGATGTGTTCTCTTAAGCTGTAATATAATATAAAATAGTCATATGTATTCATTTCTTGTTTATTTGATTTACCAAGGGTGATTCCTATTCTGTTAGGATGACATACTCAGTACTTTGGTAAATGAGAGCGTTTATATGATGTGTTATTATAAATTATTTATGGTCACTATGTTCCAATGCAATGGATTGATGACGTCCCCGAAATGATATCAGGAAGGAACATTATGTTAAACCCTGTAGGTGGATGATTGTCAGACATAATGGTTAATGATCTGAGTGGTACTAATTTCATAAATGAATAAGAAGTTGATTAATTATTTGGTCAGTAATTTAATTAATCGACGGACGTTATATCTTAAACATAGGGAGGTAAATCGGTCAAACAGATTAATATTAATTAATCATTGGAGATTCGAAATTATTGAATAAATTGGGAGCTAAATGGGGAGAGCAATAATATTACTCTAGTGGGGTTTTATTATTTAGTTCCATTTGTTAATGAATTAATTTTATTCCATAATTAATATTTTATTAGGAAAGGAATATTCCGTCTTAAATATTACCTAGGGTTAGTAGACTTGAGAGTCTTATAGAAGGTGATAATTAGTAGGAAAGTTCTATTCTTGTTTGGAAAAAGATATGGAGTAGAATTAAGATTCCTTAACCTAATGGGATAAGCCCATATTTAGCACCTCCTTAAGGTCCCTAATGGAGCCTATAAATATACCATGTCCCATCCTCTTGAAGAAGTCTTAGTCTGGCTGATTTTCTCATCTACATACAAGAGGGAAATAGCATTCTTCAAGAGTTAGAAAGACTCGATTAATTGCACCACCAAGGTTGATCCAAATAGGTGTTTAGCTAATCTGTTAGAAGACTTTTGGGTAATATTTATTCGAGCCTTTTATTATATATATTATGTTCTCCTCCCGCCGCCGTCCACCACCGTGAGCCACCGCCGGAAATTGCCACTGCCGCCTTCAGTCACCGGAAGCCACCCGAGCCCAGCCGAACGCAGTCGCGAGCACCGGCCCGCAACCGCGCGCAGCCAGGCATGATCCCATCTCTCAGCGATGATCGACAGTACCCGCGCAAATACCCAGCCCCACTTGTCTGCCCGTGTGATGCCGTCGTGCTCGCATCCCGCATCAGCTACCCATCGCCGATCGCGATCTGTACCTGCGCGCGACAACCACGCGCGATCTGTTCCGCGTGCATCCATGATACTTTTTGAGCACGCCCACTTGTACCCATTCGCCAGTACCCAGCACGCACGCACCATCCCAGCGTCTGTCCGCGTGCTCCTGCAACCCGCGCGTCCTGCCTAGCGCCCGACGCGCATCAGCTCCTGTCGCGACATCTGCCAGCGTCCGCGACTAGCCTGACCAGCGCTCGTCCGCGACCTGCCAGCGTCCGTGACCCGCGACCGAGCCGCTGTACCCCAAAACCGAGACGACGCGGCTCAACCGTGCTTCGTTTGACTTCTCGATTAGGATCGAGTAAAGGCCAAATCCATCTGCCCATTGGATTGTGGTGATTAGACGAACTTCATCAACGGTATTTAGAATCGTTTCCGAGTCAGCTAAAAAATTTAAAAAGTAATGTCCATATCCTAACTATAGATTTGGTTGCGTTAACATTTATTTCGATAAGTTCAATACACTGCATGTCATTGACGTTCCTAATAAAACCCAATAGTCACACACCCAAATACTGCGTCGCTTTATTCTAAACGGTTACACCATTTAGAATTTTCCAATTTCAAAAGTCCTAACACGTTTCGCCGTCTCATTGTATGTCCGTAGCTATAAATTAGAACCCTTAGCCAATTTTTCACTCTTTTCTTTACCTTTGCGATCTTATCTACCGGATTTTCAGAGCGAGAGAGATGTTCGTGCGAATTTTCGAGGCATTTCTTTTTCCGGCGACTTTTCTTTGGTAATTCCCAATTATTTGTCGTATTTCCTTTCATTTTTCGATCATGTCTTCTTTCACGAAATCCGCGTCCCGCTTCGGCGTCTCTGGTGATAACATCGGTTCTTCTGGTGATATATCAGCGCTCGGGGAGAGTAAGTTGGTGATTTATTCTCCGACGACGGTAGCGAACGCCTTCCTGAGGCGGTCCTCTACTCCTCCACTACTGAGACAACTTCTGGCGGTGGCGATAGTGAAGGATCAAGAGCCCCTATGTTCCTTCTGCGTGAAGGCAACAGTTTGGACTTGAATCAGTCGGCTGAAGCGGATGGTGACGAGGACGTCAATGTCGATTTTATGGATTCTGATTCGGATGTCAACTAGGACCTTGTCGACGAGACTCTTCAAGGCGCCACCGAAGGACGAGAGTGGGTCATGATGGGTCGTGGCATCGCGGCCACTGATGGCCGAGGTTGAGGCCATGACGGCGGTTCTCCCTGGCTTTTGGCGACAGCCTTTTCGTGTCTGAACGACTCCTAGGGAGACGGTCGCCTAGGATATGTCGTCCATAATTGATGACGCCGACCTGGCCCAGCTGAGGGGCAAATTGAAATTTGGTCCGGGGTTTAGATATTTGCCCCCTACGTCGGGGAATGTATTTATTGCCTGCTACCGGGCTGTATTGGGGTTTATCGGACCAACATTCTCCTCGGACTCCGTTTCCCGCACATTTTGTGTGAGCTCGAGACTAGCATCAACCAATTGGTGCTGACCGCATTTGCTCGACTTCTGAGCTTGATCGCAATGTCCTGTGCGCGAGGGTTGTCCCGATCCTACCGGTAACGAAGTGAAAGATCTGTTTGGCTTGAAAAATCCAGCGACTCCGGCAACTACTACAGCGTGGCACTTCCAAGAATCAACAAAACATTGGTCGCTAAGCTCCCCGAGACCCTGCACGGCTACATGTCAGAATGTTCAGGGTCGGCAGAGAATGGAGGACCGAGGGAGCTGCTCGGCATCCCCCTACCCATTTCATTTCTGACAGAAGTGAGTGATTTCGATTCTCTTCCCTTCTACTAATATCACTTTTTTCTGTGCTAACAGGTCGGTATTTTAAGTCGAGTTCCCTTCTTAGCGAGAGCCTTGCTATTAAGGTTGCCACCTTGCTGAGGCGCCCAGTTGCAGAATGGCACTACCGGTCTCTCGTCGAGGAACAGAACTTGCTCGACTACAATCTTTGTCCCGAGATCCCCAACAAATCATTTGTCCCAGGTACTCTAACTTCTAACTCGGCTTTTCGATCGGCACTATCAGCCTCTCTATCTTTCTAACAGATTTGTTGCTTGTGTAGTTTATTGCCCCCTACTTCAATCGCAGGGGTTCGAATCCGTCAAAGTAGCTAACAAATACCGACGTGCAAATCTGAACCCACTCAAGTCCAGATCGAAGAATGCGATGTTTGCTCGCATGAGGATGTCTATGAAGAGGGCGAAGAAAGCCCAAGCTTCAAACTCAACATGTGTCGAGAACATGGTGCCGTTAATTTCTGGCATCACGAGAGGCAGTCGAACTGGCGGTCACGGAGGCTGCACTGGTAACCGCGGGGGTGACGTCGGTCTTCGTGAGGGCAACCTCGAGGCGGCTGTTGAACCCAGGGTAACGATGAGCCAGGCCAGGGAGGAGGAGTCACCCTCTCCCGGCAAGGAGGACGCGGGCACCGAGGAGGCCCCTAATAGCAGTCCGGCCAAGAGAAGGAAAATTCTCGATGAGGGGGGCCCCTTTTCTGAGCAAGATCTGGATGCTTCCAAGCGCCAGGTCGGCCCCTTGATTTATTACCTGGTCGACCTAAAAAAGAGAGAGCATTTCTTGAAAGATCTTGTGGGCTTCCCTGATGACTGGTTCATTGATGCTAAAACCGCTGCGGTAATAGACGTCCCAAACGATTTCGGCTTGCCCGAGGCCGCTATGAAAGTTGCCCATCTCCCTATGGTGTCATGGACGCCGAACCTTGAGGCGGCCATTTTGAAGCTGAGAACCACCCAGCTTATCCAACATTCCGCCGCCACAATCTCTCGAGCGCTGGTCGAGCTCGTCCATGTTGCCGACCAGATGTGAAGGTCTGACGCTTAACTGTGGAAGCTGGAATACGATCACGGTCTTTGCAAGGCCCGCATTCGGTCCTTATACGACAAATCGAAGAAGATGTCCGCCCTCGAGCAGGAACTCGTCATCACCTGTGGTGAGGCCGTGAAGGCTAAAGAGAGGGAGGCCGAGGCGGCCAAGGCCGAAGAGATGTTGAAAAAGGAGAGGGAGGACTAGGCAGAGAAGTGGGAGGACCTGGAAAGGAAGCACGCCATAGAGGTGACCAAACTCTACGAGCAGAACATGAAAGTGTTAGTGTTATATACTGAAAGCTTGGCTTTGGATGATATTACACTTTTTCCCTTTATGAATAAGAATCATGTTATATTAACAAGTTCTACATTATGTTGTTTTGCATTAGATAGGGTGTGTAGTCATCGGACGAACCGAAGATCACTCTATCAGGTACTCGTGAAACAAGAATAATGGTTCACCACCTATATGGACATGAACACCCCATCGTGAACGGTTGTAGTGTCAACGGTACATTTTGTCTTGACTGATTAGTTGTAATAGTATATTCATGAATTGAACAGGATCCCAGAGAGGGGCAGTTCAATTTATACTGATCGTCGTAAACGAATTAGGACTCTGGTAATTACTGCGTTCTCTTAACCCTTGAGATATTAAATAGAAATATACATGCAGTATTTATTACTTTGATTCACACGTGTGAGGTTTAGTGAACTGGACCAATAGACCCACTATCTTGGTTAATATTGTTGTACGTATGATGTGCTATTATGATATTTACGGTTACCATGTACATTTATGTAAGTTCTGGTTATTGAGAGTAAATCGATGAACCTTCTAATGATCACAGAGTTCAGGAATATGCGGGAGTATTTAAGGGAAGTTTATTTTTGGTATAAATAAGACTTGTTTTTATTTAAGTCAAATTGACTAATTATTTGTATTATCATCTTGGCAGGTCAATAAGATTGAAGATGAGATTCTCTTTCCATAATCAAAGATGAAGAAGATCGCGGGATTCACCTTCCTTATGCGTATATGACTTGGGCGCAAAGATTTACCAAACGATGTTGAAGATAAAAGGAGGACGAGACCAGAGTTGAGGATGACTTTTGATGGGGAATTTTTGAGTTTTATGTTTTTTTCCTTGAATGAAAAGAGAGATATTCAGAACACATTTATTTTGTAACAGAATGTTCGGAGGTTCATTCTGATATAGTTTGAGGGATTCGAACTAGAAAATCCACAAGGGAGTTGTGGTCAGATAAGTAGTTGTGTGGATCATTATTCAAGTAGAGTGTAGAGGGAGTCTATACTGTAAACCCTTGAATGATGTATGAGTTGTTCACATTAATGAAAGAGATCTGAAGTGAGAGTGGGACGCTCTCCTGAAGGTTCAATTCTTAGTGAAAACTGCTTCCGCAATTGTTTGAATCTTCGTTATTGTCTGTTTGTTCTATTTACGTGCAACCCTGGATACTTGGTGTACAAGTATCAAACTTCAATTGGCACCAGAGTGGGTTTTCGTTACATTATGAAAAGATCTGAGGACTTGGGTTACTGTGTGATCATAAATCAAGAAAGTGGATCGATGTCTAGGCCTCCACAAATGGACGGTTCAAATTACTCGTATTGGAAGTTCATGATGACAATTTTCCTAAAATCGCTTGGAAAAGGTGTGTGGGAAAGTGTTGAAAATGGTTGGGAGCATCCAGTCACGTCACAATCACCCGACCAAGGAAAAGGAGCTACGACAGTTATCGTTCCTAGACCTAAAGACAATTGGACAGATGCTGAGAAGCTTGAAGAAGAAGCCAACTATCGTGCCTTGTATGCGATCATGATGGCAGTAGATCAAACAAGACACAAGATGATAGTTCATTGTAAGACTGTGAAAGATGCTTGGTGGGTTCTACAGCGTCAATTCGAAGGTTCAATGGCTGTCAAAGCATCCAGACTTCAACGGGTAACTCTTAAATTTGATGTAGATCAAAATGAGGGATGAAGAGACAATTGACGTATACTATGCCAGATTCTGTGATCTGGTGAATCAAAGTATGATGCTTGGAGAAGAAATTTCTGAGAAGGGTCAAGTACAAAAGATTATGAGAACCATCGTTCCCAGGTTTAGAGAGAAAATCACAGCTCTTGAGAGTTTCCAAAGAGTGGCGTCTCTGGATGTTGATGAACTATTCGGAGAGCTCAGAACATTTAAAATCAACAACAATTATGACAAAGTCAAGAGTAAGGGCTTAGCTCTCAAAGCTGTTGTAGTCGAGGAAAGAGAAGAAAGCGATGATGATGAAAGTTTGTTGGCAGACGATAGTGAGCTGAAAGAAGCACTAGCTCTAATTGCACAAAACTATGGGAAGTTGAGTCAAAGGTTGCACAAGAATAAATTTGCGTGAAAAAAAGGCAACAATTTCAACAAGAATGTGGTGCAGGACAAGAAAAGTAGTATGCCACTCTCAAAACCCGACTCACAACGAGTTGAGAAGGATCAATGCAGGGAGTGTCGAGGCTTTGGACACTTTCAGTATGAGTGTGCTAACCTTAAGAAGAAAAACAAGTCTCTGAAGGCAACCTGGGAAGATTCAGATGAAGAAGGCACAGATGAACCTCCTTCGCACACGAGTAACATGGCAATTCATACCTCAGTCAAGAAGTTCATGTGTCTCACCACTTCTCATGTTCCGACCAAGTTTGAAGAAAGTTTAAAAGAAGCTGAAGCATCTGAAGATGAAGCAGATCAAAATGTGTGTGTTGATCCAGTACACTTACTTGCCATTGAAAAGTGTGCTCAAGCATCTGAAGCCTTACAGAAGCTTCAAAACGAAGTGTTTAGACTTTCAAGAGCAAACAGGGTGTTGAACGAACAAGCATCCTCCTCCACTGCTGCTAAAGATTGTGAACTGGATACTGCAAAGGCTCGAACCAGCATCCTTGAGAGCAGTGTCAAACTTACTAAGCAAGACGGACTGGAAAAGGCTCAGACCATTGAATGTTGAGGTCCGAACTATTTTCTACTCAGAAACTTCTTGCGGAACGGAACCAGGAAATCATGATGCTGAAAACCGAAGCTAATCGGCTGATGAATGAACATGATAGTATGGAAAGTAGACTGAAAGCAAATTCTGATGAGTTAAACCGAACTGCCGAAATCGTTCGAAAACTGAACAAGGGAAAAACAGATCTGAATGAACTTCTTTCCTTGGGGAAACAACATGGTGGTCTTACTAGAATAGGGTACACGGGCAAGGAGAACAATCCTGAATCCTCAACTGGGACTTCAAATACAAAACATACCGGCCTTGGATTTGGGGACAAAGCTGGAATTGGAGGTATGAACCTGCATGGAAAACCTTCCAGAAACATGTTTGACAGGTTTGTCAAAAGCACTAAGTAAACCTCTATCTCCAAAATTCCCATTGAAGGTTCATTCACCTATGCAGGAACCTGTTCGTCAAACTCATTATAACTTTGTCCCTATTTGTCATTACTGTGGTGTAACTGGTCACATAAGACCCAAATGTTATAAAATGCAGCATGATATTTGTACAGGTAATGTTAGAAGTTGGAAGCACTCTGGCATTCCCGGGAATTTTTATACCAGAACCCTTCCAAATAATCATGCCAAAACTCGTCAAGTGTGGGTAGCTAAGAAATCCTTCAAGTGTTTTGCCTCTGTTCTGTCTCTTAGGACTTGTTTGAAAGGTAAATGGTATCTGGACAGTGGTTGCTCTAGACACATGACTGTGGAACCTTCGTACCTGATGAACATTCAGTCAGGTTCGAGTGGGGAAGTCACGTTTGGTGACAGTGTGAGCAATAAGGTCATTGGAACAGGTTTTTTAAATTTGGGTGGGTTACCCAAATTAACTAATATGTTACTTGTTGATGAACTAAAGGAAAATCTCTTGAGTGTAAGTCAACTCTGTGATCAAGGCCTTAGTGTCAGTTTTTCATGTGATAAGTGCTATGTGAAAAACAGTGAAGGTTCTTGTGTACTTATAGGTTCTCGTTCAACTGATAATTGTTATCTTGTTGATTTTAATGAAAATTGCCTTTTCTCAAATATGAGCGAACCTGAAATCTGGCATCAACGCCTGGGGCATATTGGATATTCTCACCTTGTCAAATTGACCAATATAGGTGTAGTCAGGGGGGTTCCAAAGATTGCTATGAAGGAACAGCCAATTTGCGAACCTTGTCAACTAGGTAAGCAAACTAGGACATCCCACAAATCACTGAACCACATTGCCTCTAAACAGATCTTAGAGCTTCTTCACATGGATCTTATGGGTCCCATTCAGGTAGAGAGATATCAAGGTAAAAAATATATTTTTGTGTGCGTTGATGATTTCTCTCGATATACTTGGGTAGATTTCTTGCGTGAAAAGTCTGACACATTCTCTGCTTTTAAGTCACTTTTTTTGAAGGTTCAAACAGAGAAAGGCTTTCCCATAATTAGTATCCGAAGTGACCATGGAAAATAATTTGAAAACTCTGAGTTTGCTGAATTTTGTGATTCTCTGGGTATTTGTCACGAGTTCTCAGCTCCTAAAACTTCACAGCAAAATGGAGTTATTGAAAGAAAGAATCGTACCCTGCAAGAAATGGCCAGAGTCATGTTAAACTCTAAGAAGATTTCTTCTAGATGGTGGGCTGAGGCAGTCAATACTGCATGCTACCTCATAAATCAAGTGTACCTTCGTCGAGGTATTGGTTTAACGTCTTATGAACTCTAGAAAGGTAAGAGTCTGAATCTCAGTCACTTATATGTCTTTGGATGTAAATGTTATGATAGAATCCATAAATGTGATTTTTGATGAGAAAATTCCCAATGTTGGTTCATCGATGTCATTTAATCTGTGTGAAAGTGTGGAGAATGTGCAGGATGCCAAAGATGGTAATCGTTCTATAGATGGTGGAACTGTTGAACGAACAAAGGGATCTGAAGAGCTAGAAGAACCTCAGACAGAATATCTTGTCTCACCCGGAAGTCCAGCTCAACTTAAGCGTGATCCTCCCTTGAAGGTTCAAAAAGACCATCCATCAGAACTGGTCATTGGAGACATCAACAAGAGAGTTACCAGGAACTCAAGGACTTCGGACAAAGAACTTATGGGAGTGTCTCAATTCGCCTGTTACACCTCTCTGATTGAACCCAAGAATGCAAAAGAAGCCTTCAAAGATGAGTGTTGTATCTTGGCAATGTAAGAGGAACTGGACCAGTTCACTAGAAACGATGTCTGGGAGCTAGTACCTGAACCTTCTTCGGGAAATGTTATCGGAACCAAGTGGATCTTCAAAAACAAAACTGATAAGTTTGGAAATGTGACACGCAACAAGGCGAGACTAGTTGCTCAAGGATACACTCAGACTCAAGGGATTGATTTCGATGAAACCTTTGCCCCAGTTGCTAGACTTGAGTCGGTACGTACTTTTTTGTCTATTGCTTGCTTAATGAAGTTCATTGTCAGATGGACGTGAAGTCAGCTTTTCTGAATGGAAACTTGCACGAAGAGGCATACGTGAAGCAACCTGAAGGATTTAGAGATCCCAAAAACCCAAATCATGTCTTCAAACTCAAGAAAGCTCTGTAAAGACTAAAGCAAGCACTGCGAGCTTGGTATGAACGTCTCACCAAGTACATTCTGGAGAAGGGATTCAAAAGAGGGGAAGTTGATCAGACATTCTTTGCTCTCCGAACGGATGAAGATCTGCTGGTGGTTCAGATATATGTAGATGACATCATATTTGGTTCAACGTCCAAGAAGCTAGTCAATCACTTAATGTCTTCTGAGTTTGAGATGAGTCTCGTCGGGGAACTTTCATACTTCCTTGCTCTTCAGGTAAAACAAGGTAAGGATGGTATTTTCTTACATCAGAGTAAGTATGCAAAAACCTTGTGAAAAAGTTTGGTCTTGAAAATTCTAAAGCTCCTCAAACTCCCATAGGCACACATGTAAAGGTGTCCACGGACGATGAAGTTACATCTGTTGATCAAACGCTTTATCGGAGTATGATTGGTAGTCTCTTGTATCTCACTGCTAGTAGACTTGACATTTGCTTTAGTGTTGGATTATGTTCCAGGTACTAGGCTGCCCCCAAGGAGTCACATATGAAGGCAGTCAAACATATTATCAAATATGTTGGAGGTACATCTGAGTAGGATTATTCTACTCTGCTGAGACGAACTTACATCTTGCAAGTTATTGCGACGCTGACTGGGCTGAAAATCTTGATGATCTAAAAAGCACCTCTGGAGGATGTTTTTATATAGGCTCAAACTTCGTGTCCTGGTTCTGTAAGAAACAAAACTGCATATCCCTTTCTACTGCTGAAGCCGAGTACATTGCAGCATGAAGCTGTCGTTCACAGTTGGTATGGATGAAGCAGATTTTGTCCGAGTATGGTATGAACGTTCATTCGGCTCAACTTTTCTGTGATAACACTAGTTCAATAAATATTTCAAAAAATCCTGTCCAACATTCTCGTACCAAGCATATTGACATTCGCTATCATTTTATTCGTAATTTGGCCGAAGATGGAATTATTATGTTGGATCATGTACCTACGATGATCAGCTTGCTGATATTTTTACAAAAGCTCTTGATTCGAGACGATTCTTATCACTAAGAAAATCTGTAGAAATGTGTGCTATATAATATATATGCATTTGCGTCAGTCGATTTATATATATCTATTTGTGTCGCATATAGGATCTCTTCTGCATTTTAGGCATTATAGTAGTAGGCTCATCCCTGGAGTTTTCTTTGATCTATGTATTGTTGAAATTGTTGGTTGATAGTCAGTGAATTCTAACTGGTCAATTTGAGGAAGCTCGTCATAATGATCATTTTCACTACTGGTAAGAGCCGCACTCGTGAAAATAGGCATCGGGCAACTATCACATGAGGTGATTCCTTGATCACCTGTGAAACGAGTTACGTGATTAAAAATAATCGAGGTGTGAAAGCTACAGGTATACATTCTATTGAATGAAAGTTCGTTGGTGTAATAAGGTTGGCCATCCGTATATCTTCTCAGCATATTAAAAAAATTAAACTTTTTGTGGGATGATTCACACCTTAAATAATAGGCTTGACATTGGCGTATAGTTAATGTTATTAAGTGAATTGGTTTGGAGTTCATAGAACAGAGTAAGTTCATCATTAGTATTGGGGCTGAATTGCAAATGAAAATTTTGTTTTTTGCTAAGAGAAAGTGATGAATGAACTTATATTAATTCCGTGATTTATAAAAGTTAGAGTAATAAGGGCTGAGTTGTGCACGAAGAGAATTTATTTTTCTCCCCATTTTGATAGTGTCGAGCTTGTTTTCAAACTGATTTAGAAAGATTTGTAGATTTATCAATTGATGATTCCTTCCATATTGTGTGAATTAGAAAATCTAGGGTATTGTGTGATAAGTATTTTATATAGGCATGTGCATCAGGATTTTCTTTGTGACATATATTTTTTCGTTTTTGTGATTAAATTATTTTTGGTACGTGATTTGATAATATTCTATTCTGAAATTTCATGCGGTATATATATGGTAACCTTGTTGCAAAACTTGGTAACAAATCTTTTTAGTTTTGGAGGGAACAGTTATTAATATTTTGCACTAAGTGTTTGTCATTTTTTGAATTTCAAATCTGCTGAGTCGAACCGTCCTCAAACCCACCTCGGTAACTGAAATTGCGGTTTCCTATATCAATCATACCACCTTTTGCATCTCTCTCATATCAATTTCAATCTTTTATTTTTATTATCTCTCTCAACCTCTCTAACATTCCTTCTCAGAAGTGTAACCCTACTTCTCGAACATGACTAAATCCAAGCAAGGTACAGGAAAGCCGAAGAAGAATGTCCCTCCGCCATCTCGGTGCTCAACTCGTCAAAACCAAAGTTCTGAAACTCCACCAGATCGAAATCCCTCAACCATGGCAACCGAGGACATTCAACCTCCTGTTAAATCCACAACTAGGGTTTTTCCAAGCCCTAAAAAATCCTCAACAACGAAGGTTTCTCAACTTGAAGTTGTCGAACCTAGTGAATAAGGAGTAAAAGGCTCTCCCACTGCCGTCAAATCTCCAAAGAAGCGCAAGAAGGTCCCCGCAATTGCTGCACCAAAAACCAAAAAGGCAAAAAAGTTCGTTAATCTGCATGAACCTGCTTTTGGTACTCCTTCTCTCACAAAATCTGGGGGAGAGTCGTCTCTGGATTCTGATGCTGATTCTGTCGAAAAGGAGGTTGCCAACTATGTTGCTGAACCAGAAAAATCCGACAGCAAACGTGCTGCGGACGAGGAACTCTCTCCTCCTAATAAAGATAAAGTCGTTGATGAGGTCGAGGGTGATGGTCCAGACAGTCCTCTTACTGTTGGTAATGCTTTCTCCTGTCAGTTTTATTCTCCTTTTGTCTGAAATTCGTTTTTCTACCATCTTTTCTCAAATGAAGTTCCATCCTGAGCGGACGATTCTTAGCGAACATTATGAACAGCTTGGGTTGCTTGAACTCCTAAAGAAAGTGGGCCTTGAGGGTTCAGTCACGTCTGTTGGGAAGTACTATCCCCTGCTTGCTGGTGAATTTTATTTGAACCTGACTACCTCTGTATTTGATCCTTCCTCAATGAAGTTTCAGAATGTGTTTGTGCGTAATAGTATGATTGATTTCTCTCTGTCTGTGGAGAATTCTATACTTGGTTTAACTGAAGGTTCCTCTCTTGAACCTCTGACTGATGACCTTGATGAAGTTGCTCGCACCTTGACCGGTGGACAACTAACCAAATGGCTTGCTCTGGGAATCTTTGTGAAGAGTCTAACTCCGCCTGCCAATGCTCTAAGAAAGATAGGAGCATCCAACTGGACGCCTACCACTCACAAGCTGTTTGTCACCCCTACGCAAGCTCGTGTTATCTACCGTATTCTGAATGGTATCCCATTTGATGTTGGTTCTGTGATCTTTGACGTTGTTGTGGCTTTGCGGAAACCGCTAAGCCTCATAAGTTGTTGCTATATCCATCTACCATATGTGCAATTCTCTTCAAGGCTGGTGTGAAAATGGATCCTCGACTTGGTGATAATTATGCCCCTGTCAACAAACCTCTTGCCCTTGCTGGTGTTAAGATTGCTCCTCCTCGTCCTTCCCTTGTTAAGGCCTCTGATGTACCTTCACAGCTTCGCAGTTTTTTAAATAATCAAGTGGCAGTTTTCGCAGGACTTGAAAAGAAATTGGCTGATCAGCGAAGGTACTACAAAGAGGTTCTGGGTGCCTTGAGGTCGCGTGCCCCTTTGGTTTCTAAATCAAAAAAGATGGAGAAAAAGAAGGATATTGTTGGTGTTATTGCAAAGAAGAAAGCTCTTGCTAAGGGGGAGAAGAAAACATCGGTTGCTGAAAAAAAAAAAAAGAAGAAAAAGGTGATTGTTGCTGCTGCTACTGAAAAAGGGAAAGAAAAAGTTATTGCTGCCAAGGAAAAGGGAAAGGAGAAGGCCGTGGAAGATGATGAAGGTTCTGATGGAGAAGAGCATGAAGAAGTTGGGTCTGATGCGGAGGATGAGGAAGAGGAAGCAGGCTCAGAGGAAGAGACTGAGGATGGTACTGAAGAAGGTTCATGGGAGGAATCTGACGAGGAAATATCTGCATAGCCATCCCTCAGCTGGATATTCATTTGTGTTAAAAACTTTTTATTATGTTTGTTGAACTCTTTACCTTCTGTCTTTTCTTCTTCATGCATGTGATGAACTACTTGTGTTATTAATATTGTGATTTGTTTCCTTTATTCAGGTATTCGAGTTGTTCTTATGAACAACACTTATGTGATGTGATAAGCATTTGTGTGGTTGTTAAATCTAGTACAGGATATGTAATTCATCATGCAGGTTCAAGGAAATGGTTTTTAATTTATCTGCCAAAGGGGTAGATTGTAAGTTCTGGTTATTGGCAGTAAATCGATGAACCTTCTGATGATCACAGAGTTCAGGAATATGCGGGAGTATTTAAGGGAAGTTTATTTTTGGTATAAATAAGACCTATTTTCATTTAAGTCAAATTGACTAATTATTTGTATTATCATCTGGGCAGGTCGATAAGATTGAAGGCGAGATTCTCTTTCCATAATCAAAGATGAAGAAGATCGCGGGATTCACCTTCCTTATGCGTATATGACTTAGGCGCAAAGATTTACCAAATGATGTTGAAGATAAAAGGAGGACGAGACCAGAGTTGAGGATGACTTTTGATGGGGAATTTTTGAGTTTTATGTTTCTTTCCTTGAGTGAAAAGAGAGATATTCAGAACATATTTTTTTGTAACAGAATGTTCGGAGGTTTATTCTGATATAGTTTGAGGGATTCGAACTAGCAAATTCACAAGGGAGTTGTGGTCAGATAAGTAGTTGTGTGGATAATTATTCAAGTAGAGTGTAGAGGGAGTCTATACTGTAAACCATTGAATGATGTATGAGTTGTTCAAATTAATAAAAGAGATCTGAAGGGAGAGTGAGACGCTCTCCTGAAGGTTCAATTCTTAGTGAAAACTGCTTCCGCAATTGTTTGAATCTTCGTTACTGTCTGTTTGTTCTATTTACGTGCAACTCTGGATACTTGGTGTACAAGTATCAAACTTCAGTTTAGTTTGATGATGTCCCTGGAGTGAGTTCATGAAGGAATATTATGCTTAACCCTGCAGGTGGATTATATTCTGGCATAATAAGAATGTGATGAACGAGCGCTAGCTTCGGTTGAATAATAATAAATTAATTAATTCTTGATTGCCACTAATCAAATTAATTAATGGACAATATATCTTAAACATTGGGAGATAAATCGAGTAATTATTATTGAAGTCTCAATTGTAAATTGGGCTAGGAAAAGGTAGTGCAATAATATTATGTTGGTGGTCCATTAATATTATTTAATTAATTAGAATAGTGGGTTTAGCCCACAAGTATTTTAATTAATTAAGGAGCCATATTCCTAATCTCCCAAGGGTCCCTACAGTAGCTTTATATATACATTATTAAGCTCATGGGAATAGAAGAGTTAGGCATATTACACGCCTATATGCCGCGCGCCCTATC
>CACSLK010027751.1:4897347-4910882 GCA_902706635.1 Striga hermonthica | reverse complement strand
CGCGAAGCTGCCATGAACCGGAGCCGCGAAGCAGCCCGACGCTGCGACGCGCACATCCTGGAGTCGCGACCAGTCCGCTACACACAGCCAGTCTCGTGAACCGATCCGGCGAGCTGTTCCACGTGATTCACACAACACAATTGCGAGACCGACATTCCGTTCCTGATCTAATCCAGCTCTTGTGTTCATCCTGGTCATCCCTTTGAAGATCTGCTAGATCGCTATAAATTTTAACCATAAGTTTCTACGTCAAACCTTTAGATCCGTTGTGCATAGGTTTACGTTTGCTCTTGAATTCATGATTTGTACATAACGAGATCCTCACAGATTCCAACAGAAAGGATGGATCTTCTTCGAGCCCAGGTCCGAGACAATCGCGCCGAGATGAATGCCCAAGAAGATGAAGCCCGGAAGCGGGCCGAGACTGTCATGGTTGTGCCTCCATCTCCACTGCCGAGCTACCCCGAAGTTCAGCTGATTTATCAGAAAGAGAAGCTGAGTGACATGGATTCCGGGGTCGGGTACAATCTCTTCTTGGTCTTTCAACGTCTCGACAACGGCTTGCTCTCTTTGGATGTTTTTCGAACCATTATGAGTGCCAAAATAGATAAGCATAGCTTGGAGGCCGAGTTCGAGGGGCTAGTGCGTCAGGTGGATGAAGAAGAGGTTGCGCTGGTTCGACGCCGGGAAGGTTGTTCCGATGACGTCGTCGTCGGTCTATGGGACTTCAGTCCAAATCCAGGAGATTTGCGTCTATCAGACGGGAGGCAGCTGACCGGCTACGATCCTTATCCTTTGGCGGTAGAGGCATCAGATGAGGTTGGCGTTATCACGTTGGACTATAAACGAGCCAGCAACGACGAGGCTGGCCCCTCGGAGGTCAAGGAGGTAGGCGACAAAACTGGCGCCTCAACAGTCAACCCTGAGGCTCCTCCGGTTCATTGTCGATCTCTCTTCCAGTTTGGCTGCCTATTCTAAGCTTGTTTTGATTTTTAATACGGCCTGTGTGTCGCTCTGCCGACCGCATGTGGTCCTTAAGAAAATTATCGTTTTTGCTTTTGAATATTTCCGGCCCGCGAGCCATTTTTGGTTTGACCATGGCCCTGTTTGTTTTTCAGCTTTTTGCCCTCAAAAGAGCTTTTTCATCAATTTAGCGGTTTGACTTTTTAATAAGCTAAAAAAAGCGTTTGGTAAATAGCTGTAACAAATAGCTTTTTGGTGTCCAAAAGCCAAATTACAAAACGCTGGTTTGAGCAGCGTTTTGGATTCAGCTTTTCAATAAATGTCTTGATTGTCCTTAATTTTTCTCTCCACATTTCAGAAAGAAAAAGAAAAAGAAAATATAGCAGCGTGTTTAACAAGAGTGGAAAGTGATATAATATAAGGGAGTCCATGGGCAGGTGCACACTCTATCAATGAGTTGTTTAAAAGTGGAATATGAGTTAAAAATAAAATACTTATTACAAATACTAGAATTTTATATACGCCTGTATGCCATCAATTTCCTTACAAGAGAGCTATTGGGTGTATTTATTTAAATGTTTGGATCAAATATATATTTTTTATTTGTTTCAAGTTTGATGGCATCTAGACGTCGTTTTTAGAGTATCTGTTTTTTTTTCCTTTTATTTTTTAATTTTTAATTATAATAGCGAATATCGCAATTGAGCCACATTTATATTCTCTATTAGTATGACTTCTTGTTGGCCTTGTTTATATGGCGTGAACTTATTTACTCGATTATGAAATTTTTTCAGTTTATTATTATTTATATATTTTTTCATATTTAAATCATTTTAATTTCCTAAATAATTATAAGTTCAACATAAATTAGGATGATAAAGTATGTTGATGTCCTTATAGGTAATTTTACACGTTAACAGCTAATTAAAAAAGCTATTTTACCAAACACTTTTTAACAAACCGCTAACATGATCAGCTGGTCAAAACAGCTAATGCAATCTGCTGGTCAAAACAACTAATACAATAAGCTAACAGTTAACAGCTAACAGCTAATTACCAAACAAGGCCCATGTGTGGTTTGAAAACAATTACTGCTTTTGCTTTTGAATATTTAAATATTTTTTATGGCTTCTGAATTTGTTTCTTATGAAAATGTCTGATCTTTTTTTCATTGTCGAGTTTATGTTTTTCACATGTTATGGTTATGTATTTATGTTATTATGCTGGCTCTTTAGCCTTTGTCTTATGAAGTTAATCACTTCATTAATCGAAATCGTTATGATTTTTCGCCTCACAGTGGTGTCAGGCTACTAAGTTGAGCCCGACTCCTTTATCATTACGTTGGCACTTTACCTGTTAGATCCATTTACCAGATCTGGCGATATTGTTGTCTAGCCGGGCTACTCGGTTGAACCCGACTCTTTATCATTACTTTTTCACGTTGGCAGCCTTTGGCCTGACCGAGCTACCTTGTTGAGCCCGGCTTGTGCAGTTTTTTAGCACATCATTACGTTGCAGCTTACCTGGCCGGGTCACTTGTTGGACTCCGGCGATACTTGGCTTGACCGGGCTGCCTTACTGAGCCTGGCTTGTGCAGTTTCTTAGCACATCATTACATTAATTACGTCGCTTTGACTCGATCTAAACTTAAATCCACTAATCACAAATATAAAATAAAGAAAATTACATTTTTTACATAATTCACCGAATAATTTATATAAAAAAAAAAAAACACAAAAGACCTGAACCTATTGGTAGAACTTCTTCAGGAACGCCGAGTTCCATGGGTATTGGTGGGGGGTGCCGTTCAGGTTTCCAAACAATAAGCCTAATGTGGGAGGACCTCGCTGATTTTGTAGGCCCTCTCATTTCGGTTTGAGAGGTCCAGGATCTGGCCCCATCACTATTTTTTTAGGACCAGATCGCCGACCTGATATGAGCACGATTTAACTTAGGAGTTGACGTATCTTTCGCTTCGCCTCTTGTATGCAGCGTTCCTGACCGATACTTGTCTATTAGGTCGAGGTTCACCCTCGGGAACTTGGCATTGGGCGTTTCTTCAAAGTTGGTTACTCAGTATGTTGGGGCACCGAGCTCGACGGGTATCATCGCCTCGGATCTGTAAGCTAGGGAGAACGGTGTTTCTCCAGTGGATGATCTAATCGTGGTGCGATACGACCAGAGTATTGGTGTTCTTCCGGCCAGGTTCCTTTTGCTGCTTCAAGTCAGACTTTAAGTCCCTGTTTGATTATTTTGTTCACGGCTTCGACCTGGCCGTTTGATTGTGGGTGGTAGGTGTCGAGAAGAAGTGTTTGATGCCATGTTTTTGCAAAATGCTTCTAGTTTTTTTACCTCAAATTGCTTTCCATTGTCTGTGATTATAGAGTACGGCGCCCCGAATCGACATATGATGGATTTCCAGAGAAAGTCGATCATCTTCTGTTCGGTTATGGTGGCAAGCGTCTCGACTTCCGCCCATTTCATAAAGTAGTCGACAGCGACGATGGCGTACTTCACTCTTTCTTTTTCGGTCGTATGGGGCCGATAAGGTCGACACTCCACTTGGCGAACGGCCACGAGCTGAAAATTGACTTCAGGGGTTGGGAAGGTTGAATGATGTTGGTGTGAAGGTTTGGCATTTGGCGCATTTTTGAGCCATATCCAAGGCATCCTTCTTCAAGCTCGGCCAGTAATATCCTTGCCTTAGGACTTTATGGGCGAGGGCGTATCCTCCAAAATGGTTACCCCCATACGCCGTCGTAAATTTCTTTCAGGATATATTCGGCATTCTTCTCATCTACACATTTGAGTAGAGGTGTCGAGTACCCTCACTTGAACAGCTCGCGGGCCACGATCGTAAACCGAGCTACCCGTACGCGAAGCTGTCTGGCCTTTTTTGGGTCAGGTGGCAACGCGCCGGTCTCGAGATACAACCAGATCGGGACCATCCAGCTTGGGTATTCATCGTTAGTGGTTTGTTTGCCGACCACAGATGGTTGTTCTTTACGTCTAACATGGACGATACTCGATGCTCTCCATCCTGGCACTTGAAGCGAGTCAGGCCAGGGTATCGGCCTACACATTTTCTATTTGGAGAATGTGGTCTATTCGAGTCCGGAGTTTAGTTAACTTCTTCTTCACCAGCCTCAGGTAAGGGACTAGTCTGGGTTATTTAACTTCGAACTCTTCGAGTATTTGCTTGACCATCAGCATTGAGTCGGAGTATATGATAAGGTCGATCAGGCTCATAGCTTCGGCTAGGGTAAGCCCAGACAGCAATGACTCGTATTCAGTTCATTGTTTATCATCGGGAAGAGATATTGGATTGAGTAGCAGAAAAGTTTCTTCTGAGGATCTACAAGGACGACCCCTCCACCTGCTCGTCCGGCAGTGGAGGACTCATCCATGTACATAACCACGGCTCCTCTTTTCTTGTCTCCTAAACTACCGGCGTGAATTCGGCTATGAAGTCCGATAGTACTTGCCCCTTTATTACTATTCGAGGTCGGTAATGGATGTCGTACTGCCCCAGCTCGACCGCCCACTTTACCATCCGACCTGACGTGTCGGGCCGGTGTAGAATTTGCCTTAGGGGGTATGCAGTGAAGAAAGTTATCGAGTACTCGAGGAAGTACGGTCTTAGTTTTCGAACTGCAGTTACTTGGGGCGAAAGCGAGTTTTTCCATGGGTGGATACCGCAACTCGTCATCGTGGAGTGTCTTGCTTATATAATAGACTGGGTATTGACATGAATCTCTCCCCTGATCAGGGCGGCACTTATGGCAACATCGGAGACTCCCAGGTATAAGTATAGCATTTCCCCAAGTCGAGGCTTCTGAATCGTGGGAGCCCGTCTAAGGACGTCTTTGATCGCTTCTAACGTTCTTTGACATTCGGGAGTCCATTCAAACTTGTGGTTTTTCTTGATTGCTTCGAAGAACGGTTTGCACTGATCTGTCGATATGGAGATGAACCGGCTGAGAGCGGGAAGCTTCCCGGTGAGACTTTGGACTCCCTTGATTGAGGTCGGCTGCCGGAGATCTTGAACTGCTTTGATCTTCTCGGGGTTTGTGTCAATCTAGCCTAAAAAATTTCCTGAGCCGACGTCGAACGTACATTTTTTTGGATTTAGCTTCATCGAATAATCACGCAAATAGGTCATTAACATGGTCGTACGCATAAACAAAATTGACCAACATGTCATCAACATATACTTCCATGCTAACACCTATCAAACTAGCAAACATCTTATTTACTAAATATAGATAGGTGGTCCCGGCATTCAATCCGAATGGCATCATCTTGTAGCAATACAGTCCATGTGCCGAGTAGAATGAGGTATGCTCTTCGTCGTCCGGGTGCATGAGAATCTGATTGTAGCCCGAGTATGCATCCATGAAGCTCATCAGCTCGTGACCCGACGTGGCGTCGACCATATAGTCGATATAGGACAGGGGGTAGCTGTCTCTGGGGCATGCTTCGTTAAGGTCGGAGAAATCAATACACAAGTGCCATGGCCCCGCTACTCTTTTTCACTAGGACCGGGTTGGCCACCCAGGTCACATGTCGGGCTTCTTAGATGTATTCATTGTCCTTTCACCTTATCTTCGAGAGCCTACTGTCGGTCTGGGCCCAGCTTCCTTCTCTTTTGCACGACCGGCGTAACTGTTTAGTCGACCTGCAGTCTATGGCAGGCTACCCTCGGGTTGATGTCGACCATCTCCTCGTGAGTCCATGTGAAGACGTCCACATTTTCTGAGAAACTTCGTCAGTTGGAATTTTAATGGCTCTGGCAACTTACTCTCAATTCGGAGTTGCTTTTGGCAGGTCTCTTCATGAATGAATATTATCTCGACCTCGTTTATCAGCTTGCCTCTTTCGGTCCCCCTCTTTTCCTCGTACTATGTTCGGGGGTCGATCTTTTCCTCCTCGGGGATTGGCTCTTCTACCTCTGTTCTGATCCAGTTCGGCTTCAGACCCTTCGCTTGTTGGGTCGGTGCCGCTTGGAGCCGAGGGGAGCGGACTTATCTGGTTTCCCAACATGCGGTCGTCCCCCGTGCTGGGCTGCACCAACTCGGCATCTTCCGTCTCGACCGTTGCCATATTAATATCTGTCTGAACGACGGTCAAAACGCACTCCCTCGCCTCTCGTTGATCTCCGCGGTGGATCCTCTCTCCATCTGAGGTCGGGAATTTAATAGAATAGTGGAAGATGGAGAAGACAACCCTCAGTTTGTGGAGTGTCGTCCTGCCTTAGATGGCATTGTACTCGCTTGGGCAGTCCATGACCTTGATGGTTTCCAGGATTGTTCTTGTGGACTTCCTGTCTCATCCGAACTTGACCGATAAGATGATCTGGCCGACTGGGAGCGTCGTCTGTCCATTGAAGCCCTGGATTCGCTCTCAGCAGGGCTGGACCTCCTTCATGTCGACACCCATCTTCTTAAACGTATCATAGTAGATGATGCTAGCATAGGCCCGGTGTTGACCATGATGCGATGGACCTTGATCGCCATTATGGAGGTCGTGATCACCAGGGCATTGGAATGCAGATGGTCGAACAGAAACGCGTCTTCGTTGGTGAAGGAGATCATGTTCGACATAGGATCTGACATCGGTCTGCTGTTGGCATGCTGAACCCTTTGCCCAGCGTAGTAGGCTTGCCGGTCATAAGCCTTAGTTTGTCTCCTCGAAAGAAGGGATTCACCTCGGCTCGTGTTGATGCGCCAAGGTGGGTAGGCTGTACGGTCGACCCCTTGCTGAGAGGATCGATCTCTCTTTCTGCTTCTTGAAGTGTCGGCTTCATCTTGGTGAGTCGGGCAGAAAGTCGGGATTTCTTGGTTGGCGCCCTGCAGTGGCCTCTTTCTCCGATGGTAGATATCGGAGTCATCTTCACTATCGCAGTCATCCTCGAATCGACTCCATTTCTTCATCTTGTCGTGGGAATAGGTGAATTTCTTCAGTTGTGGGTCTTCTATCAGTTTTAGCAGTGTCGTAATCAGATTGCGCAATACCTGGATTTTTCGAGGCGGCTTTGGTCAATCTGCGTCGGCTTCGAGTCCGAGAGTAGCCCCTTAGCCTTGATTTCTTTCTAGACTGCAGCCACCCCTACTAAAAAGACGCCCTAATAATTTTCCTTGAGCTCCTCAGCTCTTTTGCCTCCTCAGATCCTGGACATCCGTCATTGTCTTACTAGGCTTTCTGGACTTCTCCTCCTTTGCCTTCCCCTTCGATGGTGTCGCTTCGAAGTTCAGGATGGACAAGGATTCCTCGACCATGATATAGTCCTACGCCCGTACTAGGAAATCTTGATAGGTGCTCGGTTTTTTCTGGCACAAGGACCATTTGAATAGTGTCTTCGGCTTCAGCCTGGCTTGTATGGAGACCAACAGGGTCTCTGGGTGGCACTGCTCCATGTTTTGAACTCGATCATTGAATGAATAGAAGTAGTCCTTCATACTCTTCTCGTCCCCTTGGACAATGTTTGTGATTGACTCCTTTGAGGCGAGGTTTATCTGCGACCCAATGAATTGCGAGTGGAATGCCGACCTGAGTTGCCCCCACGAGGAGATGGAGTTGGGATATATGGAGTGATACCACCTCTGCGCATTGGGCCCCAACATTAGAAAATACATTTGGCACTGCAGGGCATCCGTCGTGCCATGCAAGTCCATCCATGAGGTGTAGAGGCCGATGTGGGAGTCAGGGCCCGAGCTCCCATCGTAAATTCTGAGCTGTGGCACTTTGATTTTCGCCGGCACAGCATCCTACAGGATGTCCGGGGAGAGAGTCGAGACGTGGTCTACGACCCGCGCGTTGGATTGTAATGGGGGGAAAAGCGTGTTAGTGTTATATACTGAAAGTTTGGCTTTGGATGATATTACACTTTTACCCTTTATGAATGAGAAACATGTTAGATTAAACAAATTCTACGTTCTGTTGTTTTGCATTAGATAGTGTGGGTCGTCATCGGGCGAACCGAAGATCATACTATCAGTTACTCGCGAAACAACTATTAATGGTTCACAACCTAGATGGACATGAACACCCCATCGTGAACGGTTGTAGTGTCAACCGTACAGTTGTCTTGACTGATTAGTTGCACTAGTACATTTATGTATTGAACATGATCCCAGAGAGGAGCAGTTCGTTTTATACTGATCGTCGTAGACGAACTAGGCCTCAATTAATTACTGCGTGCTCCTAACCCGTAAGATATTAAACAGGCATATATGTGTAGCACTTATTACTTTGATTCACATAGGTGAGGCTTAGTGAACTGGGCCAATAGACTCGCTGTCTTGGGTAATATTGTTGCATGTAGGATGTGTTGTTAGGATATTTACGGTCACCATGTGTGTTAGTTTGATGATGTCCCCGGAGTGAGTTCACGAAGGATTATTATGCTAAACCCTGCAGGTGGATTAAATTCCGGCATAGTAATAATGTGATGAACGAGCGCTAGCTTCGGTGAAATAATAATAAATTAAGTAATTCTTGATTGTCAGCAATCGAATTTATTAATGGACATTATATCTTAAACATGGAGAGATAAATCAAGTAATTATTATTGGAGTCTCAATTATAAATTGGGCTAAGAAAATGGAGTGCAATAATATTATGTTGATGGCCCATTTAATATTATTTAATTAATTAAAATAAGTGGTTTGGTCCACAAGTATTTTAATTAATTAAGGAGCCCTAATCCAAATCTCCTAAGGGTCCATACTGTAGCTCTATATATACATCATTAAGCTCATGGGAAAAGAAGAGAATTCGTCTTTCACGTTATATACGCTCGCGCCCCTATCTCTCTCTCATTTCAAGATTAAGAAGTGTTTGAGACATACAGTAGAAGATCTGTAGGTAAACCGAGACGATATATATTTTGTCGTACAGAACTAACTGGAGGTCCGATCAAGACGTACAACATATCCTGACGACCATCTCGACGAGAGCTTTCCAACGCCGTCGATATTTCCACCATCCGACGCTGCACGCGCCCTCATGTGTTGCCGCAAGCTCCCAGGACTGCAAGCTTGTCTTCATCCATTTGCACCCGTTTGATCCGGTTTTCGATCCGATCTTATTCGTGCCACCTTAGGACGCGATTTGCAGTCAACCTTTCATTGGTGTGCTGTGTACGGACATCTAGAAGATCAGCCAGATCGCCATAAATTTTAAGCCGTAAGTTCTATACGTAAACCTTTAGATCTGTTGCGCATAGGTTTACGTTTTGCTATTGAATTTGTGATTTGTACATAACGACATCCTCATAGATCCCAACAAGGCGATGGTACCCCCTGTGACATGGGCCGAGCTTCCATCTCGGCCATTCTTTGTTTGGGGGCAACGACCTCATCGGTGTCGCTCCCGACGGCTTTTCCCCATTCAGTGACCTCCCTGAGGTCACGGTTTGTTTGGCTCTTCTCTCCCAAGTGCTGGTGGACGGACCGACATATGATTTGTAGGCTCGATTCTGGGCGGCTCTCTCCCGTCTGTTTGGTGGGCGCCGGGCCCGTGGTTTTCTCACGGAGGTTTTGGGCCTCCCGGTTGGGCGAGTGGGCCGTGGTCTTGGACCGAACTGGCCTCCTATTTTTGCCCCTAGCCTCCTTGTCAGAGTCTGGAGTAACGTATTGCCGGGATTTTCGGTTGCGGCTACGGTATTTGCCCCGGCCGCATGACTCGCCAGCGCCTTGGAAAAATCCCCCTCAAGGACTTTGATAACGTCGGGGTGCTGCATCGCAGCAACGAAAGTTCGGACCGGTGGGACATGAGCTTGAGTCCTTTGCAGACGTTGGTGTGATGCTTTCTCACCATTGCGTCGGCGGGATTGAGCTCCGGATTGGTGAATTGACTCGTCATGACCGGAGGAAGTCATTTTTGGTAAATTTTTAAAGTGATAGATGAACTTGGTGTGGTGTTCCACAAAGTCGAAACGTTGACACCAAATAACTTATGGTGCCCTCCTTCTAGCGCCAAATTGTTGATGGACGGATCCGATCAACGGTTAAGATTAAATTTTATGAAAGTAGAAAAGAGAAAATAAGAAGGAAATACGATTAAAATAGCTTTTATTACGTAATCACGAGGTTGACCTCTGATAATGAGGTCGACACTTCTGTTACAGTTGGGAGTAATTAGGGGAATTTATTACAGATTCTAGAGAGAGAAAGTAATAGTTTGTTATTTCAACAACCCAAAATAAATGAAATGGGTCTTCTATTTATAGTAACCTTAAATTCGACATTGTTCATCCTGTCATATCGTACAGTAACTCTGACGGGCAGGTCGGTGCTTCTCTGACAGTACTAAATGCGATTTGAGATTTCTTCAATCATGAACTGCCAGGCATTTAATGCATACATGGGGGGTATTAAATGATGAAAGGTCTCTTTGCCGAGCTAGATACCTTAGGGTGATAGACTAGGGTGGCTTGTCCCATCAGCAATCATTAGTCGCCAAGTGACAGTATTATACTATTTTTGAGTACGAGATCCATGCGGTGGCCGGTCCCAGGGAATCTTCAGGTCGGACTCTCGGCACTTGTCGTCCTCCCAGCTCCTAAGAACACTTATTCCTGCTCGACATCCACTCAGATTGGCGTCTCCACGTGTAGCGCGAGATGCCGACCTCTGAGAGCGTGCTGGATGTCGTCGCGGTTGACTTTCTCTTTTATCGGGCTCGACACTTTGTGTTGACTCGTGGCCTCGGTCCGGACAGCGAGGTGGTGTCTTCCCGGTTTCTCGTTGTCGAACCGTAATCTTGGGTCAAGCTAATTCGGATGTCAACAGGTCCGACGGGTCTTCTTCTACTTATTATTATGGGCCTTATGCGGGACAAACGATGCACCAACCCTCAAACTTTGGGGATTGGTGGTCTTTTGCTCATGCTGGTGGTTCAATCCCAAGGACCAATGGGACTGAATACCAGGAGCTCGTCACTACCTCTCGTCGAATTTGAGACTTAACATTGTTCGTGCACCAACCCCTCCACTCAAATTTGACGTCTTAGATTGGTAAAAAATGAGCAATAATTATCTTATTTCATGCAATATGGCCAAGGAGATTTTTGTTGTCATGGCCTCATCAGTGGTCGTTAGACAAGCATTTAGCGAGGGGGGATATATGCTGGACGCACGACTGTAAAGGTTGATGCCACAGAACTTGGAGAATCAAATGTTGTTTGGTGATTGAAGAAATGTCGAACAAAGAATGCAAATGGTCATGCTAACTAACGAAGAGGATATAGAAGATGGTTGTTCTGATCTCACTAGTGTTGCCGGAATAGAAGACGACTACCAGACCTACGACTACGAGTAAGATAAGTAGAGCATCGGTCGGTTCAACAACGCATCCTGAAAGGTAAGTATAAAAAAGAGAACTACGAGTACTTTGATACCCAAAATAAGGGATACATAGTCAACTTAATTGACATATTATAAGTCAAAATATCATTTTTTTTAACCTAAAAAATTCTTCAACTTAATTGATATTTACTTATGATATATCAACTAAGCCCTATTCAAATTATAATATTACGTTTTTTTCAAAATTGACGACCCGACACGGAACTGCTCAGCCTGGACGGGCCCGCTAGGCCACCGATCTAGCCCATTTAACTGGGCTATTGGCCCGGCATGAGCCTAGGTCCGTGCCAGTCCAGGCCTTTGTTTTCTAGCTCAAAAGCGCACTGGGCTAGGCTGGGACCTGACCCGCCCGTGTTTTGGCCATGTCTACACCAGGAAATCCAAAAAAAAAAAAAAAAAAACCATAAAAGATATAAAGTACTCCATAATTTGGAGTTAAATCGTTATGGGTTTTTGAGTACTTTTTTGTCATGGACAACACTTTGGATTCATAAGTGTTACATTTCAAGCACCTTCACTTCACACTCATATAGGTGACCTCCCTATAAAGAGTATCATGTATTACTCCACCTTTAAAAGGTTAGAAATTGATTGAAGGACCATAAGACTTACCCTTACCACAATGAACAGGTAATCACACACTTCAATTGCTTTGGGGAAAAGCTTTTGGATAAACTTTATGTTTCAATTGCTCAACTAAATTACCATAGCTCAGTTTTTCCCTTAAACCAAACTTCGTAGGATCTCTATTCATCAAGGTAGGATTACCACTATTATCATTCATTTTATTGTGTTTTTTTAAGCCCATTTACTCAAGCAATATTTCCAATTGATCTCTATTTATTCGTATGGTAAAAGGATGAGCCAAATTATTATTTAGATTTTACATAGTCAATAGAAATAATACCATTTGTGATCAACTGGGAAATGGTACTATGTCTACGACGAATATGTCAAGAATTACTATTATACATGTGGCTTTGAATCCTTTCTATATCAGCTTGACTATCAGAACGAATCATCACAGGCAGCAAAAGTTTACTCCAACAAGAAATATTGGATTAAACGTTTCAAAGTCATTCAACTTCTTCACTAGCTTTATCAAAATTGATGAACTTTTTATTTCATGGTTGATCAAGCTATATACAAGTTTATTTTGTGAATTTCCACAAAACAATACCTCATCCAATACACAAAATGTATCCGTTGGTGGAGTGAAAGTCCCTCAAATCTGATAAGCTTTCATCATAGTACCCTTCAGATATAATTGGATATCTCGAATATTTTAGCACATAATCATAGATATACTTCAAGGACTTAATTAATATCTTTTCAAAGCATGCATTTCAGTGCTTATAACTGGCGAGATTATCTTGTGTTCAGACTAGAGGTGGTCAGGTGTCGGGTTTCGGCCCGGCCCGCCGGGCCACGGGTCCTGGGATGGTCGAACCGGGACCGGCCCGGTTGGAACTAAGGGCCGGTCCGATGAACCGGCCCTGTGCCGGCGGGTCTGAAAACCGCCGGTTTTCAGGCGGGTCCGGGTAAGACCCGCCGGTTCCGGTTCATTTTTTTTTTAAGTATAAATTTATATATATATATATATGTGTAAATACATGTTCATTTTTTTATTTATATTAAAATACATGTTCTTTTTTTTATTGCGAATGAAAGTGAACGTAGTTCTTGCGTACAATACATCTCGTATTACTTGTACTTATTTTTTAGACATGTGGTTATGAATTTGTTCACAAATCACTGGAAGTTTGGAACTAATGAATAGGGGGATGAAATTAATGTGAAGTGTTGACGACTCGAACGTGAGTTTAAAACATTACGTTATTTTGCAATCATTTTGTCGAAGCTAAATAAAAATTAAGATGATAAGTACATATATATAAGAGTTCTATTGTTTGTGCTATCGTAGAAGTAATTTATATTTCAAATCATAATACATAATAAAGAATATTGACATCACATCACAGTCGTACATGTCATTAATGTTTCAACATCAACTTCATTTCGGACAATGATATCTTGTCAATATTCTTCATTATGTATTATAATTTGAAGTATAAACATCTGCGATAGCACAAACAATATAACTCTCACATATATATACTTTTCATCTTAATTTTTATTTAGGTTCCACAAAATGATTGCAAAATAACGTAATGTTAAACTCACGTTCGAGTCGTCAACACTT
>CACSLK010027751.1:4880673-4893492 GCA_902706635.1 Striga hermonthica | reverse complement strand
TGAGGGCCCGTTGCTGTGCATCCGAAACCGACTCTGGAACCACAAGACTAAGCATATCTTGTATAGCAATATTCAAACCCCCCACATAGTGAGCAACCAACTGTCCCTTCGACTCACGTATCTCCACAGGAGTTAAGAGACGATAAAAGTCCTCCGTATACTCGGAAACAGAACGCGGGCCTTGCCCCAAATTGTGTAACTGTTGATAAACCACATGATCATAATTAAAAGGGAGAAATTCACGTTCTACGTACTTACGGAACTGCATCCAAGTGGAGATTTTTGGCTTCCCCTGGTGATGCCGCAAACTCGTGAGTTGCATCCACCGAGCCCGCCATCGCGACGATGTTGTTCGTCGTTCACCCAAAGCAGGCTGTCGCGGTCGTAAAAATCATCACCGTCAGGCTTTGTACCACCGCGCCGTTCGCCACGTCCCCTTGGTGCGCGGAATGTCGTAAGTCCCTCTACGTCTCAGAATGTCTTCGGCAAAAGGATTGTCGATGGTAAGGGTCTCATTGGTATCAGACTCGCCGGGCAGTGGGTGTGGTGATTGCCGGCGGGGCGCCCCCCAAAGCCACGACCACCGCGAAACCCTCCGCGTGCGCCCCAGTCGCCGGCGTCGCGTTTCGTAAGCACCTCGTCCATCATGGTCCTCATTGACAGTCAGATCTCGTCGACCCCCGCAGACAGGTCCGTAAATTGCTCGTCCATACCTTGAATCCGATCATCCATTCTCTGAAATCGATCTTCAATGATGTTGTCGAGCACGGTGTTTTTCTTTGGCGGCATTGTGGATCGTCGCTGGTCTCTGGATACCAACTGATATAGAACGTGAGTGACAAACGGGATAAAGAATGAGATACTCTTTCGTGAATTCACTAAAATCGGATAAACTTTAATCAAAGCTCCTGACTTCTGTTACAATCCCAAACATAAATAAAGAGGAGTACTACATCTACAAGATACTTGTAGGATATTTATTTATTTACTTGCTCCTAATTAGGGCTGAGCATGGGACTCGGAGAATTCCGAACTGTTCCGAAAACTGAACCGAAATCACTCCGAACCGAAAAATAACCGTTGACCGTTTGACTTTCTCCGAACCGAACCGAACCAAAAAAATAATTGGTACAGTTCTGGAGATTTTACAAATATCCGTAGCGAGAACCGAACCGAACCATCTCGTTCTGTACCGAACCGAAGAACCGAAATTAAGAACCGAATTATAACATTATATGTGTTATTAATATATTATATGTCAATTTTGATTCTATATAATATAGTAATAAATATTAACGTTCACTTAAATTTCATGCTTAGTAATACTTGATCTACAATTGAATTTTTTCTATTATAAAATAACTATTTAAAATAATATGAAAGTTTGAAGAATATTTTTTTTTTTTAAA
Organism: Striga hermonthica; assembly: GCA_902706635.1. Classification (NCBI taxonomy): domain Eukaryota; kingdom Viridiplantae; phylum Streptophyta; class Magnoliopsida; order Lamiales; family Orobanchaceae; genus Striga; species Striga hermonthica. The sequence goes on along the minus strand of CACSLK010027751.1, from coordinate 4,892,083 downwards.
AAAATATCATATTTTATTTGAATTTCAAATTTTCAATATTAGTTGCACAAATTTAGTTATAACTAAAATTTAGAGTTACTTATAAAGTTGATTTCAAAATAAAATCTTTAATGTGAAAAAATACTGATGAATGTTAGTTTTATAAAGCATATAAAAATTAAATAACTAATATTTAGAGTTACTTCTAGAATTGATTTCAAAATAAAATCTTCAATATAATGAATTATTGATGAATATTGTTTTTTAAAGTATATAAAAATTAAAATATAACTAGATAGTCATTCAAAAATAATCTAAAAAAATAAAAAATCTCCGAAGATCCGAACCAAACCATACCGAACCGAACCGTCCCAATAGTCCCGAATGCCGAACCGAACCGAACCGAAAAATAAGAATCTCCGAACCGAACCGAACCGACTTTTTGGTACGGTTTCGGAGATCAAATTTTGGGATCTTTGAAGTTTGGTACGGTTCTGGAGATTTATCAATCTCCGAACCGTACCGACCCACGCTCACCCCTACTCATAATAGATAAATAAGTAGGAAATAAATAAAAAGGAAAGCAAATAATAATCAAATCAAATGCAGAGTCGATCATATTTGTCCCGAAACTCCAACGCGAGCTCGTCTTCATCATCAATGGTGTAGACTAGTTTATTATTATTATTATTATTATTATTATTATTATTATTATTATTATTATTATTATTATTATTATTATTATTATTATTATTATTTTAGTATTTAAATATTTAGCGACTTGGTGGACAAGAAAACTTTTAGGGTTTTGGGTGTCTTATTTAAAGACCCATCTTCTTTGTTATTCAGTGGTTGATTATGAATTATTGAATGAAAATACGATTTGATATTGTGATTAATTAGATGTTCTTTGAGATTGCAATCTCATTAATATCGTCCCACTCGTACGCTTCCCTACTTCAGATGCTCTAAGGAAACTAGATATCTAAAATTCTAATCTTACCAAATAAGTAATTAGGCACATGCATGCCTTTATTCATATTTCCATATCCAAACAAAAGTCCTAATAAGCTAAGGTAGATGCCTTTGCTTGCGTCGCACTTCATCTAGAAGCCGCTCGGGGAGTCTTTTGATTGGGTGATGGGCAATGTTCTGGCTATATGGGAAACTGGGGAGACTGACTCAGAACACAGAGAACAGAGGGAGCACAGAGCTGGTACTGAGGCGGCGCGCTATTCCTCGTCGCTCGCGGTATCGCACACGTCTGCGCCCCACGCGTCGCCCGCCGTCCCTCGCGCGTGCTCGCTTCTCGCATGCTCCGTGTTTTCGCCCTTCGCGTATTTCGCGTGCTTGCCCCCTCCGCGTGTGGTCGACACGCTAGCCTCCAAGTACCGACTGCACCTCTCGCCCCTCGCCATTCTTTGCACCTCTCGCGCGATCATCCTGCTCGCACCATTTCATGCGCGTCCGCGTCCCTTTCCTATGACCCTGCAACCCGTCCCGTATGTTCACTCACCTTCTTCCTTGGTCTAAAGGCTCGGAAGGGTCTATGACCACATCCTCATCAGTCAGGTCTAGCATGGATCTGACACTGGGGATTTGCGTTCGGCCTGGGAGCTGGCTTCTGTGTACAGAATCCGGGGTGCTGGGCGCAGGGACAGTGTACGTGCGCTGGAAGCTGCAGCGTGCGGCTTGGGACTCAGGCTACGAGCAGCTGGGAGCTCAAGGTGGTGGATGGGCTGAGGTCTAGGACGAGAGGTGGGAGTTAGGACCGAACCTGGACGTCGTCCGACGTAGCTAGGGCTCGAGCTTGTGGTGACTAGGGTTAGGCTTGGTTCATGAGGGCCGGTTTTGTGCTAGGCTCGATATTTATGTGTCCTTGGCTAGGGTTGGATGTTCTTGCACTTAAAATATTAGGACTTAAATATATTTTGCTTGTAGGATTTTTATTGTTGGGAGAAGAATGAAGAGGATGAATAGTGGGGCTATATATAGAGGTGTGGAAAATTAGGGTTTGAATGAGGATGATTAGTTGAGGGTAGTTGGGAGCATTTAGTGCACCAAATTAGTCACCAAGCAATGAATATAATAATAATGTAACATCTTATTTTGGGCTATTAGGCCACATGTTTTAAATTATGTTGGGCTATAAAAATTAAATTCTTGGGCCATATGAATTAGAATGTTGGACAAAGTAAATGAAGACTACATACTTGGGCTATTAAAGTGTTGAGAATGATATATGTTGGGCTCTTGGACTAAAATTACTTGGGTTTAATAAAATAGGATAGAATAACATGGCTTGACTTGGACTTAAAAATATATTGCCTAAAACATTTAACTTGGGCTATATAAAAGATAATAAACTTGGGCTCGATTTAAACTTCGATCTTGGATTTGAAATATTCGGATGACATTGGACTGGGTTTATGCTTGGCTCGACTCGAAAATTTATTAAATTTTCTACTTTTCTAATACTCGATTAAATTTTTATAAATCGAGACTCAGACTTATATTTCGTTTCTGAAATAAAATTTGGACGATTACTCGATGGCTTAGACTTATGAATCATTAATCATACTAACTGCAATAAAATAATCAAATCAAAGCACCACTTAACCAATTAACACGAAAATAGATAAAATTTATATTTTCGAAAACTATTGTCGAGCTCCTAAAATAAGGAAAGTTCGGGGCTTACAGAGTCACTGCTTCAGTATCAAAGTCTCCACCAACCATTTTCAAAGTAATCCAAATGAGAATAGACACACTATGCCAAGCTCTTTGGTAACTAAGGGGATGAATAATAGTCTGGTTCAAGAGTTTGAAACCAAAGAAGAAGAAAATCCTAATCAACGGGAACATGAGAAGGGTCAGAAGGTAAGAAATCTTTGTGTGGCAGAATCTTCCTAATCTATCAAGTGTATAGAGGGAAGAGAGAAAGGGAGGAGCTAACCACAACCTTAATAGAACCTAATTTCCCAAGTGACACCAACTCTACTGTGATCAGAGGAGGAGGTGGATGCATCATGGAGGTAGAGGTGATTGAGGGATTTGAGAAGAGAGATTTCCTTCCCGAACACACAACTCAGCAGAGGAGGACCTGGAAAAGGGTTGGTGCAAAAGAAGGCAAATTAGCAAGAAAGGAAGAAAAAATAAGTGAGCAAGGAACTCTAAAAGAAACCAAAAGAGGGATGGGAATTGACATCAACTAAGTTAAGGCCTTCCATAGGCAGTACCAACCATTCTCTTCCAATTGTAGTAAGAAACTTAAACCAATTAATAAGGAGGTAGAGGAATCCAGCCATAAGTGAATCCACAGTGATAAATGTTAAGTATGTTGTGGAACTGTAGAGGTCTCAGTGGACCCTCTATAATTCCCCAGATCAGAGAGGCATTGTGTTCTCACCATCCATTTTTTATGTTTTTTTTTTTTCAGAAAAAAAAAAAAAAAAGACAAAATAAATAATAAATTTATATTTTAAATATTCAAGACCTACAAAAATAACAAAATAAAATAAAAAATATTAAAATAAACTTCATATTGAGCTAGTGGAACCAGTATTGAGCTTCTTCCATAAAGGTCGCGAGAAATACGCTGAAACTCACAGTATCAGTATACCCATGTAAAATTTACACGTTCTTAAAGCTCCTCAAATGTCGGGACGAGTCAGAGGACCATCATACTTATATTGATCTCTCTGGACCCAGTTGGTAGATCAGTGTCCAAAATTTCTTAGGAAAATATGTGCTCTCGAGCTCTCCCAACTCGTTTCTCCTTTACTTTGGCCTCAATTCACAAATCTAAGTTGTCATCCTCTCCACTACAAGGCCACCCGGAGCTCCAAAGACCGAGTTGCTGGAAATATCGACCTCATCCCTCCTTGTCATCGCAGTAGAGTTTACTACACTCAACAACAGCGATTGAGCACTCCTGGTGGCAACGGCCTCTGCAATCATCTTGTTGAGTTCTCTCTCATAAGAGTGACCATCTGCTCGCCTGTTGGCATAGCTCCGTCGGCCAGTGGTCCCATCATCTCAGCCTGCAATGGACTGGGTTACACAGGGGGTGCTGGGATTACCTCCATGCCTGATCTACCCCTAGTTGGTTGATCAGACCTTCAGTAGCTATTAAGGTCGTCGATGAGCCCCTTGGACCTGAAAGTTCATCGGGGTCCCCGGTGTATGGACTGACCTCGAAAAACTTGGCGGTGGGCCTGCTCCTAATGGATGTTCAGAGATTCAAGTCTTGTCAAAGATGGACTCCAAATTTCTAAGGGAATCTTCATTCCCTATGGTTATAGTGTTTTTATGGCATTTTGAACAAAATTCTCACAGACGCCTTCAAATTGTAGTGTAGACGACCTCAAACGGATCGATTAACCTAGATCCATTCTTAACCAGTTCAAAGTCCTGCAACACAGCGTGTGGAGTTGTCCCGGCGTAGAAGCTCTGACGCTCAAGTCAGTGAATAATGATAAGGAAGACGATGAACAATAAGAATTGTATATAGCTTGTACGTATCTTAGAGTGTTTATAATGTAAGTAATCCTAACTCACCCTTTTATATAGTAATGTTAACTTGTTGTCCTATATCCCTGGGCTTGGCTACCCGATGACCGACAACCAGTTCATACTTTCAGAGTGCCCAAACTGCCTGATTTTGTTTAGCCACGTGGTCCTACCAACGTGTTCTTCTTATTTTAATTATATTCATTCACCTCTCCTATGTCGTGTGTTCGCATTAGTCTGTCTCATTAGGTCGTACAACGACCTACATGCCTCAAGCTCGAGTTCTACTAAGCTAGTCGAGAGCTCTAGCCCGACTTGCTGGCAGGTCAACTTCTCTATGAGGTCACAATAAACCTGATGCTCCCACGACCTTTGACGTCCTTAATGCTTAACTGACTTGTCGGTCCACCCGAGCCAGACGGACTACTCTTTAGGTCGTGTTCGACCTAGTATGGTATCCCATAACACAAGGTATTTTGTAACAAAAGCACATCATATTTATTGAATTAAATATAATATTTTTCATATTACATAACCTCGAAAAAGTTTTTGCGCGTATGAAACAAGTGCGAGTAATCACATCAAACATCCATTGCATTTGGCCAAAGCCAGACCAAAAACATAATTTTATGAACGAAGCTAATTAGTTTTATGTTTATGTAAACTGTTTATTTCTGGTGTTGGTACTTAAACGCCTGCAATTCATAACTTTAAATTCTTAAGCGAAAAAGAAGATATTTGAATTGCATTTGGAATGAAGAGCAATCTCTGTACACAAAAAGTATCCCTCTCCTCTCCTCGCCCACAAGAAAGGTTGAAGCATTTTATTTGCCAGAGAAAATTAAGAAAACTAAATGGATCGCCACGTGGCGAAAATCAGATGTAGAAGAAGACGTCATCAGCGATGTTCACATTTCTCAGCAATTTTGACCTTGCAGGTTGAGTCAAATCTACAGTGTATGCATCGGACGGCTTTAATTCATCCACGTGGGTTTCGTTCCCGTACTCCGCCGCCCGCGACGGACTTCCGATTTCTGCATCGTTCTCGAAAGAAGGAGATGGTGGAGTTCGGATAGAGCTGCCTTCGGCGTTGTTAAATTCCGGCACCGGATTAGGGGAACCGTCAATCGCGGGGACGCCGGTAAATGGTGCCGGCGAAGGAGTCGGTGGTTTAATTTGAGAATCAAGGACGACGTCGTCTAACGACTTCATGACGGAGACCACAACTATCCACTTGTTACGATACACCTCCGTCTCGTCCACAGCTACGCCGTCAACGTTAACGGTGCCGTCGACGGTATCTACGAAAATAGTTTTGTTTGGAGACAGAGTTTCGAGGATCGTCCCGCCCGCGGTCGTAATCCTCGCCAGATTCGCGAAACGGTGTCGTGCAGGCACGACGTGCTGACGGAAGTTGTAACGGAAACCGCCGGGTTTCAGGAACAGATTCTCGTCCGAGACCGCGAAGACTGTGACGGACGTTAAAGATAACAGCTCTGACTTTCGGATGGCCATGGCGGCTGCGACCACGTTGTATCCCGTTCGCCGCAGCGCTCTCACGGCGCGGTCTAGAAACCGCCGATTCATCCGGCGCGGGACGGCGTCTTCAGCCAGCGGATCTGGAAAAGGGAAATTGCATTTCGTTGCGAACGACTGGTCCAGCACGCCGTCGATTCCATGGACGGCTAGTTGCTCGTCGACGTACAGATCTGGCTGGCGGATCTTGACCGCGACCATGGGGTTTTTGTAGGGTGTCGAAGACACCGATATCTCGCCGCCGTACGGACTCCTGAAGAGATAGAGGCAGTTGCCGCTGTCTAGCGTGTGGAACTTGTCGCCGTCGTCGCGCGAGGAGAGGGAGGGCCAAGAGAGGATGAGAGGCGACCTGATAGTGTGGTAGAGAAGGAGGGAGACGGAAGGGCGCGGCGGAGGGCGGCGGTTGCTCAGGAATTTGGCGGCGGCGGATGAGAAGACGAAATCCGGTGGGGCAAGGAGGTTGCTGGAGAAGTTGGTGGTGACGGACATGGAGTCGAGCAAGGACGCGAAGATGGTGTAGCCTCGGTCGCGGAGGGTGTCGGCGGCGAGGCGAGTTGAGGAAGGCCGCGGAAGTAGTGGAGCGGCGGTGGCGCCGTGAGTGGAGAGGGCCGGCCAGCTCCAATAGAGGAGGCAGAGTAGCGGAAGAAAGAAGGTGAAGAACTTGATGGAGCTGTAGTGATGAGAATCCATGCTTTTTTCTTGCTTGATTGATTTTGAGTAACCGTCAATAGAGATTTCTTGAAGTTGAGTGCGTGTTAGTTATGAAGTGGGAGAGAATATGGGGAAGAGATTGTGAATTGAGTGATTAATAAATAAAATAAATTTCACACAATATTTACAGGGCAATGCTATATGTACACCCCCTTTTAATAAATTACACAAAGAAAAGTGCTATATGTACACCCCTTTTTTACACTTGAGGGGGTGTACATATAGACACCCCCTATTTATATGGTGTGTGCCCAAGGCTTGATTCTAAAAATAATGTACATTAATTATAACTAGTATTAGATTATGTGTATTGCAAATATGTAAATAAAATATCGTGAGTTACTTATATGCGTATAATGATTAATTATTTTTATTTCACTTGTTTGGCGACCAAATTTACAATTAAAGGAGTATTTTTTTAAAAGAAATTGCGTTTGTCTGATTGGATGTAATGTATATTTTGGTACGTCTTTTTTTTTAATTATTTATTATTTATTTAAGAATTTCAAATATATTGATTTAAAAAAATTAATTTAAATGTAACCATAATAATAACTCTAATCACATTATACGGTCAACACATTATATGATCAACTGTCAGTAATGGAAAGTTTAAAATGAATTTTGTAATTTTGAATTGATTAGTATTGATTATTTAATAATTAAATAAAATATTAAATACATCAAAAGTAACGTTTTTGGAGGGAAATAGTTAAATTGCCACATATGTAAAATTAAATAGGTTTTATTAAATGTTATTAACTAGTAATTATATGTATATATATATAGATTTTAAATAAATAAAATAAATACTCATACATGTATAGAGATATTACAAAGTAGGATGAAATTTTATTTATAATATTTTAAAATATGTCTCTGAATATAATATTAGCAGTGGATAAATTGTATTCATTATGATCATTTATCATAATAATGATCAAACAACGTGGATCCGTGAGGATCGTGACTCTAAAATCAACATATAACTAATTGTGTCTACAAAATATGATATATTTTTTTCATAGAAATTATAATGGTAAATAAGTTTGAGCTTACGAAACTATTTGTTATATTTGACGAAAAATTGTATTTGTCAGATTAATGACATTCGTTGAAACTTTTTCCTAAAAGCATCTCGATAATAACATAAATTTCATCGTTCCTGAATAAATAAAAATATCATTATTATTATTATTATTATTATTATTATTATTATTATTATTATTGTAATTATTACTATTATTATTATTGTTATATAGACAAACTAATATAGAACAACTGAAATAAGCATGTACAAATATAATCCAATTAAAATAAAATATATGAACTAAATAATTCAGAAAAAAGTACAAAATAACTCAATTTCGAACAACATGCATTTTGTTTCAAATTAGGTCCACTTTTTTTTTTTAATTGTCAAAACAAATTTCAATAGTATATTCTTTCCAAAATAAGTCTGGTGGCGATAAGAATGACGTGCAAGATTGACAACTTTATGTGGACTTACAAATAAGTACAATAATCGTTAATGCTCATGTCAATAACAAATTACTTATTTTTTGCACGTAATTCATGCAAATAAAATTTAATATAATTTTTAGAAGCAAACATTAATAGAGTTTCGGTAAAATATAATAAAAGACAATTAAAATGTATTCTATAAATTATACAAGAGTACAATTTATTTTGATAAAACTAACATCTATGATACATGATAACAAAACAAGTAGTTGATGTCTCCAATGATTCTGACAGCAGGGCCATTCTCAAAATCTCCACTCTTAAACTAGGCTGCTCAGACAGGAAATACTGGAAATTTAATAAGAAGGGTGTGTTTTATGTAGCCAACACTTGTTCTTTCTTGGCCAAACTGAAACTCTCTAAACTGAATATTCTATGTATCAGCAATCACAAAAGCAACCTTGCCCTCTTCAGATTTTGGAAACTTAAAATCCTGGTAAGCTCAAACAGTTTATCTGGAAATGCATCAATGGTTCATTACCTGTGAAATCCATCTTGATTAGAAGGCGACTGGATATGGACATCATTTGCCAAGGATGTGGAGATTGTTCTAAAACAATAGAACATATTCTTTTCCATTGTCCCAAAGCAACTAAGGTATGGGATTTATCACCAGTCAGTTGGGAAGAGCTCAAATCTGCAGGTTCATTCAAAAGCTGGTGGAGCCACATCTGTTCAATAGGATCCTCTGATTTAGCTGAAGCACGCATCCAGCTCACTACCTATTTGCTTTGGTGGTTATGGAAATGTCGTAACCTCTGGATTTTTCAAAAGATATAAATTCCAGCTCACACAGTGATCAAACTGGCTCATCAAGAATGGTTGGAATTCTCACAGTCTTAGCTGAGATTTTTGGTTAGCTTTGTTTATTTTGCATTTGGTCTGTAGTCAGGGTTCCTTTGAAGCAGAGTTGTTATTTATTGTCTTCTTCTTCTTCTTCTTCTTCTTCTTCTTCTTCTTCTTTTTTTTTTTCATTTTTTGGGTGTTTTGGTTGTTAGTCTTCATCTCTAGGCCTTTTGGCAGTGGAGGTTTGGTGTTTGAGTTAGTATTTTGATTGTCGGGTTCTATGCCCCTTAGGCGTGTCCTGTCATTTTTATATTCGGGTGTGGCTCGTTGTATTATAACTTTGTTCTTGTTTTGAGTTAATATAATCTCTATCGTTTTGTTAAAAAAAAAAAAAACCAAGTAGTTGATGCATGATAGTAAGTTGTATTGAACTTTTTCTATTGCAACAACTTAGTACCGATAGTATATTCTCATCATTCTCTTAAAAAAATATGTGCTATAATAACAAATTTGACAATAAGTAACATGTTATGACATTTTTATTCGTTCAAAATTTATAGTTACATAATTGTGGATTCATAAAGTTAATAAAATAACTTTAGTCAGAAACATTTAAAGGACGTCAAATGTAGGCCTAAATGAAATAAATAATATCAACTAAAAATAAAATAAATTAAGCAAACTATGCATTATGAGCTCAAACTATTCAGTCAATTAGGACCAAAACCAATATAAAATGCCTAATTTAAAAAATGAAAAAAAAATCACTAAATAATTGGATGATATTCTCTTATTCTATCTTCACATTCAAACCATATTGTCACTATTTTTCTCTCATATGGTTTTGACTTGAGGCCCTCTCACTCTTTCTGTTAATCATTCTTATTTCTTAATTCACATCATTCCATAATATTAGTCTTTCTTACCCATAAATGAAATAAAATTTCCATGTCAAGCTCAAACACTAAATCATCATGTTTGTTTTTTTTTTTTTTTTTTTTTTTTTTTTGTGGCATACAAAATGTGATAATAAATGACCATCTACAAGTACAAGTATAAAAGTATAAATGTCGAAGGAACATTTCCTTTACACCACAGTAGCTACATGCACTTTCTTTTACTCATTGTCCCACAAAAAAATCTTATTTTTTTTACAACTGCATAACTAACAGTTACGCGAGATTTTGTCGTATATATACCAATGCATAACCAACTCGGACTTATAGCTAATAATTATGCGAAAGACATACTCATTCTTGTTAATTGTATATCCAAATCCACCGCATAATTTTTGATATGCGAAATTATTTCGCATAAAAGTAATTGCATATCCAAATTGATAGACAAATAATTATAATTATGCAATATTTATTCGCATATTTACGACTCGCATTTTCAAATATACCGCATAGTTAACAAGTACGCGAAATACTTACGCATATTATTTATTCACATATACATATACACCACACAATTCTTACGCATAATGTTTCGCATATTAGTTTATCGTATATCCAAATTGATCACCGCATCTTTTAAAATTGTTAGTTATGTTAAATGGTTTCTTGTACAATAAGTTAGGTTTAGGCCTTCTATGTAATTATATATATGTGTATATGTCTTTGTGAATAATACAGAACATATTTTTCCCACTTTCTTACATGGTATCAGACTAGGTTAGGGTCCAATATAAGTTTCGTGTTTTCTCGTTCATCTCCGGCCACCGTTCATTCTCACCTCCCAGACCATCACCTCCGGCGTCTCACGGCGAGCATTCGCCAAAAATTTCAGGCCGTAACTCCGCGCGTGGGCCCCACACTCGCCGGAACAGTGCGACAGCGCCGGCAGCTTCCGAAGGCGCGTGAGGACCACCCCCTGCTCCGATCACCGTCGTTTTTTCGGCCGTCGACTCCTCTCATCGTCGGCTACCTTGTGGTGTGCTCGGATTTGGTTTTGGTGAACTTTTAATTTTGGCCTTTTACTGCTATTTTATCCGATTTGTGATCCCGTTCGTACTTTTCTTTCGACTTGGTACTGTTGCTGGTTGCTGGTGCTTCTTTATTTTTTGGATATGGATTCTTCTATGGTGGTCTGCCACATTTGCCATGTTCGGGGTCATATTGCTCCATTTTGTCCTACGGTGGTGTGCCACATTTGCCATGTTCGGGGTCATATTGCTACATATTGTCCAGCCAGGTCGCACCGTTCGAGAGGTTCATTCTATCGACATCATGGGTCTTCCTCCACTGCTACTTCTTCTGTTACAGCGGCTGTCACTACTGAGCCTCAGCATCCGTCTTACACTCTTCAAGACATAGAAGCTATTCTCAAACAGGTTATTCTTTCCAATTCTTCTATGTCT
>CACSLK010027751.1:4850052-4862853 GCA_902706635.1 Striga hermonthica | reverse complement strand
TCACATGAGAATGATGTGTACTAAAAGAAATAAGAATAAATTGTGGTCATTAGATCAGATATTTTAGTGGCTAAAAAAAGTCAACATTATACCTTCATTAAGGGTATTATAGACATTTACTCACACACAAATTATTCACCACATTAATAGGCCCCACCAGTAAAGACATTGCCAGTACTACCTATATGTCCACCTACTCTCTCTCTCTCTCTCTCACACACATACACACCCATTATACACAGTAGATACAAATGCACGCCGCACACACACACACAAGAAACACAACACACACTCACCGGCGAAACACACGCACTCACCGGCAGGTAAAAACATTCAGCCATCCAGCCGCCACCGTCGTCATGCTGTCGTCGCCGTTCCGATTCTGCCTCTATCACGCCTCCCCACCGCCGCGTACCGCCACCGTCGCCGAATCTCGTCTGCAAATTTTCTGTCGTTTCCTCAGTCGCCACAGTTTCTAACCTTCGCCTTCTCAGCCGCCGGATATCGACACTGCAGAAACGTCGGACGCCGCAGGTTCGTCGTCATTTTCCTGTCCTTCCTCCCTCCCATCGCCGCCGACTACATCTCCATCTTTTCGGCTTCGTCTGCTGCCGATTTCATGCAACCGAGGATTCCAAACGCCAACATCGCCGTTTCTCAGCATCCTCTGACCTCCAGCTCAACTCCAACTCCAGGAGGTCGTCTCCTCCGTCGACAATCTGTAGCGGCAAGTTTCCTCGGGGGGGAGGGGGGGTCGGCTCACGACGACGCCTCGAACAATTGGCTCACGACGGCGACTACGACGACCGAAAGTCGCCGGAATATTGATGTTGGTTCTGCGCAAATTTTTGAAAATTTGATAGTTTATAGGGACTTGATTGCAATTTCAAGAATTTATATTATATTTCAATTTAACCACCCATGGGTTAAATATGCAATTTATACAATGTATATAAAAAATATTATATATTTTTTCTACATATATATGTATTGTAGTTTTGTAAAGAAAAATATTATAAAAATATAAAAGAATACTTAATAATAAATATAAATATAAATAGTAAATTATTTCAATTATTAATATTAATTCGATGTACAATTTTATCTAATAATTACGGTTTTAAAGAAATAAATAATTTATATGTGATCGCATAAAGTAGTACACTTAAATATATCAGCACGATGAATTTTATAAAACAAATCGTTGCACTGTATAAAACAAACTGTTGCACTTTATTATAATTTTTTTATAAAAGAAGAATTGGTTATTGAATATTTTAATATTTCATGTTTTTTAATATATTATAAAATTATCAAAATATTAAATAAAAATATTAAGTGAAATATTATTTTTATATTTTTTTAAATATTATAAAATATAAAAATTATATTATTAAATAACAAATTATATTTTTACAAATAATAAAAAAAATAAATTATTCTCTTATAAAAACATCATAATAATCACTAATAATTTATACTTTTAATAATAATAAATAACAATAAATTTTTATAATCTAAAAATTATTAATATAATAAATATATTTTTATCATAATAAATTGTTTCAGTTATTTAGATTGATTCAATGTACATTTATATCTACTAAATTCAGTTTTAAAAAACACATAATTTATGTGTGATCATATAAAGTAGTGCACTTTATACATCAATACAATGCACTTTGTAAAACATTACGTTGCACTTTATAAAATAACACGTTGCACTTTATCACCACACTCCACAATTAACGTCAAAACTAAAACAAAACATTAATAAACGTTGAAAAATAAATATAATTTTATAATATAAATAATAAATTATATATATTATAATATTATTTAGATTAGTTCAATTAATTAGTCGAATAATTGACCAAATAAATCAGATTTAGTTTGGTGTGGATCGTACTATTAAAATGCCTGCAATCGGACGCACATTATTGCTATACGACTCTGTTAGAGGTATGCTGTAAAAGCTATGTTTTGCAGATTCTATCAATTCCATTTTGATCTGGCCATCATGTTTCGGTCAAAGTACATATGCTTGCAGTTTATTTATTTACGCAATCATACTCATTGTCTTAAATTGAGATAGCGTGGTTCGAAGTGTTTCAGGCAGAAAGATCACCTATCGATTCTTTGTAAGACTAAAATATTCGTTCACAGTCTAGACAGATAGCTAAACCCCTCTTGGACAAAGACTGTAGTGTATTCTTGATTCAGTTGGTCTTTGACTGAAGAATTACACTAGCACTTATGATATGTGTTGAACAGGACCACAGAAGGATAAGATTATGAGACTCACTGATCATTGTTGTAATCTAGACCTTAAGTAATTGATGCGTATTCTTAAGCTGTAAGATAATATAAAATAGGCATATGTATTCATTATTTATTTATTTGATTTATCAAGGGTGATTTCTATTTTGCTAGGATGACATACTCGGTGTTTTGGTAAATAAGTGTGTTTATATGATGTGCTGTTATAAATTATTTACGGTCACTGTGTCCCAGTGCGCTGGGTTGATGACGTCCCCGAAATGAGCTCAGGAATGAATATTATGTCAAACCCTGTAGGCGGATGTGTTCCGACATACTGATTAAGGATCTAAGTGGTACTAGTTTCAGAAATGAATAAGAAGTTAATTAAGTATTTTATGAGTAATTTAATTAATCAACGAATATTATATCCTAAACATGGGCAGATAAAACGATCAATTAGATTAATATATTTAATCAGTGGAGACGAGTTAATTATAATTCGGAGCTAAATGGGGAGAGCAATAATATTACTCTAGTGGAATGTTTTATTATTTAATTCCTATATTAGGAATTAAGAATTATTTATATTCCATATTTCTTTAAGGATGTGAATATTCCTTCTAGAATATTACTTAGGGTTAGGAGACTATGGAGTCTTCTAGAAGGTAATTAAATATTAGGAATATTATCCTAGATGGTAAAATGAGATGGATGATAATAAAGATTTCTAAACCTAGAGGAATAAACCATGTTTAGCACCTCCTTTTGGTCCCTATTGTAGCCTATAAATACACTAAGTCCCCTAGCCTCTGCAATGTGGATCACACGTTTTTCTCCCCGAAGGGCTGGAGAAATTCGGCCTCTTCAAGTGAGAAAGAATGAGAAAAATTCTTCTACGAGAGAAAATTCGGTTAGCACCGTGAGGTCTTAGAAGAAGATGATTGAGAAGCTTTGGGAGATCTAATAAATCGCTCAACCAAGATTTATTAGAGTTCGTGTAAAGGTCATACAATAGAAGATTCGAAGGTTGTTAATTCCCGTTTCCAATCTCGCTTCTTTCTTTGAATAAGGGGAGTATCCCGTTGAATATATTTTATGCGTTCAACTCGCCGGAATTTTTCCCAGCTTTCTGTCCAATTTCCGCATCCTATCTGCGACCAGAAATTTGCGCATCAGCCCAGCATTGTGTGGCCCGTTCTCGCGATCAAGCCTACAGGTGCACAGCCTGTCCGCAAGAGTCCAGGTCCACTTCTTGCGCGCGCCCAGTCCAATACGCGAAGTAGACGCCGCGGCCCAATACATCGCGATGCCCAGCAGAGTGAACAAAAGCACGCGGGCTGAGGGGCCCGCTAATGCCCGCGCTCCTCTATGTCCTCAGCCCGTGCACGACCCGCGTGTTGGCCCGCGTCCAAGCCCGCAGCTCTCTCAGCTCCCGGTCCGCAAGAGCCCGCTTCCGGCCAAACCAAGCTCGCGCGCGACCTAAATTCTTCCAGCGTGTTGTGCGCGGCCCAACAGCGACTTAGCGAGGCCCACATTATGTTTTTTCAGCCCAGCGAGAGCGCGTCCAAAGTGAGCCCTGATCGCAACCAGCTCGAGCCCAGCGCTCCAGACCGGTCCAGACGCGGCCAACAAGCTCAAAACCGGCCCATCTCGATCCAGTAGCTCTGGTTTATGTCCAGGATAGTTTTCGAGCAATCCGACTAACTTACCAAAGGTCCCAGATGATCCGATGAGCTTGATGAGCGATTGGAACACCCCGATGACTCGATTAGAGTCGAGAAAGGCCAAGTTCAGCTGCACATTGGACTTTGGTAATCAGACGATCTCCATCAATAGAAATCAGAAACGTCTCAGAGTCGGCAAAAATTTTAAAGCGTAAGTCCTAATCCTAACTATAGATTTCGCTGCGTTAGGATTTATTATTCAATAGATTTGAATGTGCACATTGCCGACGTTCTAAATAGAACCCAACAACTGGTATCAGAGACCAGACTAATTCGTCTTTGTGCAATATTTGAATTAGGACTTGTGTGATATATATGAATTAATTGTATACGGACGCAGCACATAATAGATTAGAATTAGAAATAAGTGTTGTTTGCAGGTATTCTTGAATCCGACTATTATGGCCCACATGTATGTTTGTTTTTTTTTTTTTAATTCATGTATGTCATTTTATAAGCCTCGGACATGTCGAGGATTTTTGGGTTGGTGAATGCTTGTAATTATTTATTCACGCGGTGGGACACCGCTAGTTTAAATGCTTTACTAGATCATTCATGTACGACCTCTGCGTGGGGGTCAAAACAAACAACTCTACTCAAAATCTTAGTCGGGCTAGGGTCATTGAGAAATACCCGCGGTGAATATGTACCCGGCCCTCTTAAATACTTCGTTGCATCGATCTGCCATAGGATCAATGTATGTAATTGATATTTTGTAATTGTTCGTTGGATCTGGTAAGCGCGAACATCTCTCGATGAGACGAGATGGGCTACTCCGCGAACCCATAGTTGACGGGATACGTGGTACTGTGCAAATGCAAACATACTCGTAGGCAGCTTGCTTTCAGATACGAGCATTGTTAAGGTGTTTGCAGACGGATACGCACGGACCCAGGTCAATAGAAGTAAGGGCGACAGCGGCAGTAGGCACATGCCAACGGAGGAGATCCAATGGAGACTTTCCCGGTGACGACTTGTTCAAGATGAAAAGTGGGAGTCACGGCGAAAAAAGGAAATTCCAAGTCCTGAATCGGAAGACCCTTTTCAACAAGGACCAGGATTGTGTTTTTTGAAAGATTGGAAAATGATTAATGGCCATGATAGTTGGATCTTAGTTCCTCATTTATTATTGCTTTTTAATTATGCATGTCCTTATGTGATTTAATTGCTCTATGTGCAAATTGAATTATTAGGAGCATGTTTAGAAAAATTCCTTTAAACTAAAAATTATATTAAGTGCGTAATGGGTTGACATTAATAACATCCAAGGCCTCCATTATAGGTTTGTCAGTGAAGTGATTTAAATCGAGCCCAAAGGACGTTTTATTTCATAGTTCACAAGGACGAATCTCCTTCGGGATGGTTATAGTGAGCTATTTCAAAAGCGTATGAGTCACCCAAAGGTGGATGTATAATTTTGGTAGTAAACTTAGGACCAATTAATGGGTTACGCTTAAAGTGCAAATAATTACGATAGTTCTGTGACTAAGAGCGTCCGGGACTGACGTCCCTGGCGCCTATCAAGCATCATATCACGAGACAAAAGCACCCCCAATGGGTTGATCTGCCCCTCTGAGCACGTTTGGAAATGACCGCATCACGTCTTTAGAATATATTCTCAAAGGAAAAGGTCGTTTTTATTCTTTTATAAGTTAATTGCGCTGGCCAAAAGTTCGACCGACTATTAGTTAAGTATTGTTTGGCAGTACTTTAAGCTAATGGAATTTATCCCTCCTCTTGCGATGGTTTGAACCGTAGACGTCCACACTTAGTGGCCTGCGGAGATTCAGTGTTTTGAGATGCCGGTGAATTTATTCAAATATTGTTTTGAAGGGATCAATGTTTGATGATTGAAAAATACTTGACTGAGTAAAGACTATGTTTGCTTGATCCCAGGAATTCAAAATATCTTTTCAACCCGTTGTCCGTAATACTTAAATATAATTTACTTGTTCTAACATGATTAGAAATAGAACTTGGATAGTGTCTTATTTTGCTGAAGAATACAAGTTGAATGACATGTGTATCTAGTCTAAGCAAAATAGACATAGAAAGATGAACTGTCCTATCCTTAATACAAGAAAGGTAAATCTTATTCACTGGGAAGTCGAAATATTTTAAGTGGTGTTATCTATCAGTGCCTGGTATATAGATACGTAACCACTAATTATGTAAAAAGGTTTCAGTGAACCAATCGACATATGAAGGTTTGATTACCATCTAGAATGGGCTAGCTACGGAAGTAGCAACTATTGCGGTGGGAGTTGTCTAATTTTTGGTTATTGAGTAATTGTCTCTTCGTGCCAACTTTTAGAAAGAACTCATGTTCAGTTTCTAAATTGTGTATGGGTGAAAACAAGATGTTTTATCCATTTGATATGTGGGTAAACAATTTGTAAACTCAAAGAGCTAAAATATCTCACAGTGCAATAAATAACATGTCGACTAGAACCCATAAGATGAAAGGTCCTTCAATAAATGAATCATTGCATTAATTTGGCATATAGTGTTTGAGATTTTAGTATTAGTAGAATTCAAAGGTGTATAGCCACTAAACTCGTGGGTTCTTTAGGAATGGATGAAACTATCAGACCTACGAATTATACTTGGCAGCTAAAATCATATAAATGACTTTTTTAAGGTCGCAGGATTTAGAAGCCAAATAAATGTTAAGGTTGGTTCATCCAATTTGTAAAGTTCTATGATTTTAGGACAAAAGGTAGTTTTGAATATTTTTCTACGAAGAATTTTGTTAAAGACAGGGTACATTAAGTGACACTTCATAAGCTTGAGTACTTCGAGGGAGTACAGTGGCGGTTATGGAAAGATGTCCAGATTAATGTATCAGTGGCATTACGATTAAAATCGTAGTGACTAATACCTTTTGGAAAATTATAGAAATACTTATTGGATGTTGAGATTCGATCTCAACGTGTTTCGCCTGGTTCATCAGAACAAGACGGTGCAACAGACCGAAGGAAAATGTCTCTCAAGAAGATTGGTTATGTCATGAGTTATTAGGAATTTCACTTTTTCGTATTGGAGTTGTGCAAATAGCAGGATAAGTTCTGAACATAATCCTATCTAAGCTTAGTACTCATTACTCTGAATGAATTGTTGGCAAGGCTTAGGCCTTGTCAGGAACATATTTGCATTCAGAGCATTTCAACACACATGCTAGAAAGTTGATACTAATATGATTGGAAACGATGTTCAGAAATTAGGCTATTTGTGGGATACTTTATAATAACGAGAAATGGGTGGATTATTATAGTACTAAAAGTTAGAATGTGTTCGTTAGCGCGAATATCTGATTTTTAGAGGAATACTAAGTAATAAATCACTAAGCTCATTTATAGAATTGTTTTAAGGAAAGATAATGGTGAAAGTTCAACTTTGTTACCAAGCAAATGTGATACCACAAGGAAAACTGCAGCACGTACTTTGTGCTATACACCATTGCAAAGGGAACCTCGTTGTAGTGGAAGAGTTGCAAGGCAACTCCATTCGTGATAATAAGAGAGTCGTTGGACTCGGTCTGTATTAATCACAAGTTCATGGAATTCATGTTTTGAGAAAGTCTCGACTTAGTCTCTAGTAAACTTGAATAGATCCCGAGTTTTGCAATGAGGAGATCCAAGACAAGGATGCAGAAACTTAGCAAAGTTTTAATGATTTCTGATTTAGTGTCATGGACTCTAATCAGATCTGGGTTTTTATAGAATTACCAAGTAGCAAACTTTCTATTGGACGAAATCTATAAGTGAAGACTTTAGTATAAGGCTTGTTGTGAAATGGTAAACTCAGAAAGAATGATATCTATTATGAGTTAATTACTTCACCGGTTGTCAAATTTAAAGCTGATGCCATTCATATGAGTTATGAGTTAGGCAAAGTGGATGTCAAGACAGTTTCCTTAATCAGAAGTCTTGTAGGAATATCCACGGAGCAGCGCCCAGAAGTGTTCATTGGAAAAGGACTAAAGAGTATTTAGTCAGTAGTCTGACGTAATCTAGTTATGGACTGTAGTGGGCCGAACGTTTGGTTGATAAGTTCAAATCATGGATTTGATCATTCACCAAATGAGCATTGTGTGGCACAATGGAAGCGTGGTGGTATTTTTGTACTATGCGTAGACAACATTTTGATCACTGGAGACAGTGTGAAAATGTTGACAGAAGCAAGGGTATGGCTATCCATGTAGTTGGACATGAAAGATTTGGAATCAACAGATATTCTTGAGATTGAGGATCACAAGAAAGATATATTGCGATGGTCCCAATTTTCATGTCCAAACTATCATAAGGCTCATTCTATTTTGCATGATACAGAAGTAGTCCTTATGCATGGCAGTAGAAAGCCTAGTATATGCAATAGATGAGACCTGATATTTATTGCATGGTTAGTGAGAGATGGAAATGCCTAATCAAGTAGCCAAGAATCATCAATTTCGGAGGGAAAGAACCCAGCTCCAGGGAAAATGCATTTTTGAAGGATCCGATCCCAAGTGACATTGAATCAATGAAGTAATCTTAGATAGGAGCAATGGTTTATGATAGAACATATGATCAAGCGCCGTAACAAGGCTAAGGATAATATGTAGGGTTATTAAACGAACCATAAGTAACCTATGGATTACAAAGGATTCTAACTTCTAATCAGACAAGAACAACAAGTAAAAACCACCTTATGGTTTGTGTTCACTTGTGGGAGCCAAGCATATTAGAGAAATTTCAAGTGGTAATACGTTGACTAATTCCACTATAAACTCAGTACGTCCCTTCCCAAATGGCAAGCGATGTAGAGATTGAATTCGCCATTGAACTAAAAATGTGAAACCTCGTCTGGCCAGGTAAGGTCACAATTTGATTGTGATGACAGTTGGTGCAGTTATAGACAGAGAGGAATCACTAGTTCATAAAGCAAGTGGCACATAGAGCAAGTACGCCCGTTGCAAAGGACTGCGACAGGGTGGATGTTTGTCGCCTAGTTACATTGGTAGACAACCAGGTAAATCCTTTTAGGATTGGCTTTCCGGCGAAAGTGGATGATGGCCATGTTAAAGGATTGGGAGTCAGATGTATGGAAAAAGGACAACAGTTCATTGAGAATTGAGATTGAAAGAGAATCGTGGTTAGCAATAGCCATGAGCTACTCTTTATTATGCCCATTTTTTTTTCCTTGTTTCTTGCAGTTTTGACAACGGGTTTTTATACGAGCGATTTTTGTAGAATATCTTCGTTTCTTGATGAAGGGGAAATCAAGAACAAGGGGTTTAACAAAATCATAATATGACCAAACCAATGCGCGAATTTTCTAGAATCACTACTTCCGTTGTCTCCTAGTGGGCTTCACCGTTGGAAGATATTTATTAATATTTATTAATTAAAAATATGAAATTAATATGTAATATAATTTATTTAAATAAATTTATTGAAATATTATATAAAATTTAAATTGTGTGAAATTACATAAATCATGTGTATATAAAGATAGTACACAACTTTTATGGTGCAGGTAAGTGATAATAAATTATATTATATTTATTTTAGAATAAGTGTCATTTTAAGATTTTTATTCAATAATTGATTTGGCTACAATGTGATTTCATAAAAATTATTTTGGTAAATTATATATATATATATATAGAAAGAATCATATGAGAATGATAGATAGTGAAAGAAATAATAATAATTGTAGACCATTGGATCCACAAAATCAATGACTATGATCAAGTCAAACATTAATGATGCAGTCAAACATGTGATGGCAATAGAGTAAATACGTGGACATTTTGTGGTCAAATATATGTATTTGACCACTTATTAAGGATAAATAGGTAATTTTAATCAAATTCCCACTTAATAGTGGGACCCACCATTAATCACGTTCTCTCCCTCTCCCCCAACCTACTCACCATAATCACGTATTCACATTAATTCTTTCTCTCACACACAGTTCACACACTAAAACACACACCCTCACCCGTTTAACCAGTCACCGGCCGGCCACCACACGCGCCATCGTCTACCACCTCTAGTCACCGTCGCGCCACCGTACGTAGATGTCACCCCGTCAAAACGCAAGCTTACTAGCCCCTCCACAGTCGACGACTCTGCCAAGGTGGAGTTTTTCAAAATCCGCGGTTCATAGTCTGCAGCCCGTTGTTCATGGCCACCGTCAGCCGTCCGCCACCCCGTCGCCCACTGAGACAAGCTTCCCACCATCTGCAAAATGACCCGTCCCGCCATCTCGTCGGAGACTCGCCGATGGCGAGAATCAACCGGAGAAATATCTGAGCCATATGTTGCTGCTCATGGCCATCGACGTACGCCACGAGTCGCCACTTGAGTGCTGCATATCTCCGCCGAGAAAAAAAGAAATCAAGGTCGCCATTCTCGCCGGAGAACCAGTCGGAGGAGAGCCGACGGTCGACTGACACCATAGCCTTCACGGCGAGAGCCTCTAGATCGACGGGAGAGGTCCGGCGCTAAGCTACAGTCACAGTGACGGGAGGATGAAGCTTGTTAAGGATAGGGACTTGTTTTAGAGAATTAGATAAGCTACAAGGGTCTTTATGCAATTTCACAAACTTTAGTATATTGTATTTTAGTACTCATGGTAGTTTTGTAATTTATCAAAAGTCAAACACATCACATTAATAATATATAAAATGCACAAAATCATGTGATAAAATGCACAATAAGTTTTTAAATTTTAGTTTGTTCGAGTTTGGTCAAATCTTATGCAATCTTATAGTCATCAATGTGCAACTCGTAATACAGTAATGTGCATTCGCATTGCATTATTTTTTAATTACATGTCCAAAACAAATTAAAACACAATAGAAATAAGTGTTTTATTAGTTCGATTAACCAAATTAATATACGAACAAAACAATTTATAAATTATATCATAAAATATATTTAGTAATTTATTATTTTTATTTTAATATTATAAAAGAAATGTTATAATATAAAATATAAAAAAAATTATGTACATTGGTCGGTTGATTATTAAAAAAAAGCTAAATCAAATTGAAATAACTATTTTTTTTTTCAATTGAGTACAATTAGGCAAATTTATAATATAATTGATAATATAGTAAAAATTTAATACATACACAATAATACATAAAATGCACTATATTAATTTTTTATACAATAGAAAAATCATATCTTAATATTTTTATACAAAAATATAAAAATAATATTTTTAATATAATTTAGTTTTTATTTTAGTTATTTCAATAAAAAAAATATCGTACCAAAATACTTGATGTATAAAAAAAAATATTAATAACAATTGAAACAATATATAAAATTTCGTACCAAATTTATGTCCATTTGATCTCATTCGATTTCGTGCAATATGGTAGACATTTACGTGCAATTAGTATAACCATGATGTGCACTCGCAATAGATAAAAATATGTATATAAAAAAAATTATTGGTTTCTTATTAAAAAAAATATAAATGAAAATAATTGGTAATATTTTCACATAGTTTGGCACGTGTATTTATTTTATTTATTTATAACGACAAATTTCGACATTAACCAACTAATTATTCGGTTGATTAGCAGAATTACCGAATTGTTTGGTAAGTGTATTGTGTTGTTTTTTAAGAGTGCAACGTATGGCTGTATAAAGTGCAACGTAATGATATATAAAATGCAATTATGTAGATCTGATTTTTTTTTTAGACGTGACGTTAATTGCGGAGTGTGTAGTAAAGTGCAACGTGTCGTCTTATAACGTGCAACGTGCTGTTTTATAAAGTGCAACATTCTGCTATATAACGTGCATTAATTTACACCCTCACATGTAAATAACTCAGAAACCATTTTAATTGTTATAATTGTACACCGAATTAATCTGAATCATTAAAATGTCCTTTTATTTATTATTTTTATTATATAATTTACTTACTATTATAAAATATTTATTATAATATTTTACATTATTTCAATTGTAGAGTGTAGTGATAAAGTGCAACGTGTTGTTTCATACAGTCCGGCGTGTTGTTTTACAAAGTGCAACATTTCCATATATAAAGTGCACTAATCTATAATTTCTCATATAAATTATGTGTATTCAATAACTATTTTTAACAAATATAATTGTAAAACAAATTAACTTAAATAATTAAAATATATTGTTATTTACTATTTTTATTATATAATTTATTTATTGTTTTAAGTTATTTTAAATTATTTTTATATTTTTATTGTATTTAATAATTTATTTGTTATTTAGTATATGTGTATATCAAAAAACATATAAAATTAACTTTCAATAATTACAAATTTGACCCAAAGGTTAAACTGAAATATAATCAAAAATACAAAATTCCAAAGAGGTCCTTGTACATAATCAAATTCTCAAAGCATATGCCCAATTTCAAAGATGAATTCCAGATTTTCAAATCGTCTGTAACGCGACCTATCACGTCGACTGGGGTGTGGCTTGAGCTACAGGAGATGTTGGACGATGCCATCCACGAGAATCACGGTGATTTCACGGCGGCGATCGGAGTTGTTCAATGGCGACACCATGCAACGGTGGAGTGTATCTCTCTTCGGCGACGGCGGGGAGATTGTCACAGCGAGGAGTGCCGGCGGGGAGATTGACAATCGATTTGTTCGTCGGCGACGCCGGCAGGGAGGTTGTCGCAGTGAGGAGTGCCGGCGTGTGTCGTCTCCGATGGATGGGGAGGCGTTGGGTGTTGTGCCGGCGGGTGGTCGGAGGCGAGGAGATGAGGCAGTGCGTGTGGGTGCGTGTTTTGGTGCGGATAGGTGTCTGTGTGTGATGTG
>CACSLK010027751.1:4795994-4807822 GCA_902706635.1 Striga hermonthica | reverse complement strand
TTACCAATAAAATTGAGCCTCCATGATTAAATAATATTAATCTGATTGATCGACTTACCTCCCTATGTTTAAGATATAACGTCCGTTGATTAATTAAATTACTGAAAAATTAATTAATCAACTTCTTATTAATTTCCGAAATTAGTACCACTCAGCCATTAACCATTATGTCAGACAATCGTCTACCTGCAGGGTTTAACATAATGTTCCTTTCTGAGCTCATTTCGGGGACGTCATCAATCCAGCGCACTGGAACATAGTGACTGTAAATAATCTATAATAGCACATCATATAATTATTCTTACTTACCAAAATACCTCGTATGTCATCCTAACAGAATAGGAATCACTTGGTAACAAATAAATAAGAAATAAAAATATATGCCTATTTTATATTATCTTACAGCTTAAGAGAACGCATCAATCATTGAAGGACGAGGTTACAACAACGGTCAGTGAGTCTCATAACCTTTGCCTTTCGTGGTCCTGTTCAACACTTAATATAAGTGCCAGTGTAATCCTTCAGTCAAAGACCAACTGAATCGAGAATACACTACAGTCTTTTTCCAAGTGAGGTCTCACTGCCAGTCTAGACTGTGAACGAATAGTTTAGTCTTATAAGGAACCGATAGGTGATCTTTCTGTTCGAAACTCCTCGAACCACACTACCTCAATATAAGACATGGAGTATGTATTGCATAAATAAATAAACTGCAAACATATGTACTTTGATCGAAACATGATTGCCAGATCAAAATGGAATTGATAGAATCTGCAAAACATAGCTTTTACAGCATACCTCTAACATGCGCTTCTTTGGAGATTTGACGACAGAGGGAGAACCTTTTTCTCCTTTGTCACTGGGTTCGGCGACTTCAGGTTGAGAACCTTTTGTCGTTGAGGATTTTTTAGGGCTTGGAGAAACCCTAGTTGTGGATTTAATGGGAGGTTGAATGTCCTCGGTTGCCATGGTTGAAGGAGTTGTATCTGGTGGAGTATCGGAACTTTGGCTTTGACGAGTTGAGCATCGAGATGGCGGAGGAACATTCTTCTTCGGCTTTAAGGTGCCCTGCTTGGATTTAGACATTGTCGAGAGACAGAAAATTTCGTGAAGAAGGAATGTTAGAGCAGTTTGGAGAAATAACAAAATTAAAAGATTGAAATAGATATGAGAGAGAGATACAAAAGGTGGTATGATTGATATAGGGAACCGCAATTTCAGTTACCGAGGTTGGTTTGAAGACGGTTCGACTTGGCAGATTTGAAATTCAAATATGACCAACACATAGTGCAGGCTAAAATACCGTTCCCTCTAAAACAAAAGATTTGTTACCAAGTTGCAACATGGTTACCATATATATACCACATGAAGTTTCAGACGAGAATATTGTCAAATCACGTACCAAAAATAATTTAGGCACAAAACCGAAACAATATATATCACAGAGAAAATCCCGATGCACATGCCTAAATAAGATATTTATCACGCACTACCCTAGAATTTTCTTTTCATGAATATTGAAAAAATTCATTAATTGATTGACCCACAAATCTTCCCAAATCAATTTGAGACGAGCTCGACACTAACAAGATGATGAGAAAAATAAATTCTCTTCATGCACAACTCAGCCCTTATTGCTCCCACTTTTATACAACACGGAATTAATATAAGTTCGTTCATCACTTTCTCTTAGCAAAAACCGAAATTTTCGTCCGCAATTCAGCCCCAGTACTTATGATGAACTTACTCCGTTCTATGAACTTCCACACCAATTCACTTACTAACATCAACTATACGCCAATGTCAAGCCCATTACTTGAGGTGTGAATCATCCCGCAAAAAATTTTAATTTTGAACAAGCTGAGAAGATATCAGAATGGCCAACCTTATTTCACCAGAGAACGTTCATTCTTAGAATGTTTACCTGTAGCTATCACACCTCGATTATTATTAGACACGTAACTCGTTTCACAGGTGATCAAGGAAGCACCTCATGTGATAATTGCCCGATGCCTATTTTCACGAGAGCAGCTCTTACAAGTATATTAAAATGGTCAACTTGACGAGCTCTTACAAACTGACCAGTTAGAATTCACAGACCACCAACCAACAAACTTAACATTAAACGATCAGAGAAGAATTCCAGGGATGAACCCACATAATAAAAAAAAAAAAAACCCAAAAAAGATCCTATATGCAATAGACACGATATATATATAAATAAATGCAACTGACAAAATGCACATAAATTATATAGCACACATTCCTAAAGATTTTCTCAGGGACAAAAATTGTTTCGAATCAAGAGCTTTGGTGAAAATATCAACAAGCTGATCATCTGTAGGTACATGATCCAACACGATAATTCCATCTTCTATCAAATTACGAATAAAATGATATCGAATGTCAATATGCTTGGTACGAGAATATTGGATAGGATTTTTCGAGATATTTATTGCACTAGTGTTGTCACAGAAAAGTTGAGCCGAATGAACGTTCATACCATACTCAGATAAAATCTGTTTCATCCATACCAACTGTGAGCAGCAGCTTCCAGCGGCAATGTACTCGGCTTCAGCAGTAGAAAGGGAGATGCAGTTTTGTTTCTTGCAGAACCAAGATACCAAGTTTGATCCTATGTAAAAACACCCACCAGAGGTGCTTTTTCGATCATCAAGATTTCCAGCCCAGTCAGCGTCACAATAACCTGCAAGATGTACGTTCGTATCAGCAGAGTAGAATAGACCATACTCTGTTGTACCTCCAATGTACTTATGATATGCTTGACTGCTTTCATATGTGATTCCTTGGGGGCAGCCTGATACCTGGCACACAATCCAACGCTAAAGCAAACATCAAGTCTACTAGCAGTGAGATATAAAAGACTACCAATCATACTTCTGTATGGAGTTTGATCAACAGATGTACCTTCATCATCTTTGGACACTTTTACATGTGTGCCCATGGGAGTTTGAGGACATTTAGCATTTTCAAGACCAAACTTTTTAACAAGGTTTTTTGCATACTTACCCTGATGTAAGAAAATACCGTCTTTACATTGCTTTACTTGAAGTCCAAAAAAGTACGAAAGTTCACCGACCAGACTCATCGCGAATTCATACGACATAAGTTTCACAAAGTGATTAACCAGCTTCTTGGATGTTGATCCAAATATGATGTCGTCGACATAGATTTGAACGGCCAATAGGTCCTCATTCGTTCGAAGAGCAAAGAATGTCTGATCTACTCCTCCTCTCTTGAATACCTTTTCTAGAAGGTACATGGTAAGGTGTTCATACCACGCACGAGGCACTTGCTTTAGTCCGTACAATGCTTCCTTAAGCCTATAGACATGATTCGGATTCTTGGGATCTTTGAACCCTTCTGGCTGCTTCACGTAAGCCTCTTCATGTAATATCCCATTCAGGAAGGCAGACTTCACGTCCATCTGATAAACAATGAACTTCATTAGACATGCAATAGATAGAAATATGCGTACCGATTCAAGTCTAGCAACGGGGGCGAAGGTTTCATCAAAATCAATCCCTTGAGTCTGAGTGTAGCCTTGAGCAACTAGTCTCGCCTTGTTCCGTGTCACATTCCCAAACTCGTTGGTTTTGTTCTTGAAGATCCACTTGGTTCCGATAACATTTCCCGAGGAAGGTTCAGGTACTAACTCCCATACATCATTTCTAGCGAATTGTTCCAGTTCCTCCTGCATTGGCTAAGAACTAGCACTCGTCTTTCAGGGCCTCTTTAGCATTCTTGGGTTCAAGGAGCGGGGTGTAGCCAGTAGAATGAGAAACATCCATAAGTTCTTTGATTGACGTCTTCGAGTTTCTAGTAACTCTCTCGTTTATGTCACCAATGACTTGCTCGGGTGGATGGTCTTTCTGAACCCTTAAGGGAGGATCACACCTAGGTAACTCAGAACCTTCTTGGGTCGCAGGAACAATGTAGTCAGTTGATGTTTCAGCATTCTCAACAGAAGGTTCAGCTATCTCCTTATCTGTAGAGCTCTTAAAACCCTGAGTATCCTGCAATGCCTCAACATTTTCAAACTGATTAAAGGATACAGAAGAACTAACTTGAGAATTTTTTTCATC
Organism: Striga hermonthica; assembly: GCA_902706635.1. Lineage (NCBI taxonomy): Eukaryota > Viridiplantae > Streptophyta > Magnoliopsida > Lamiales > Orobanchaceae > Striga > Striga hermonthica. Next base: position 4,803,716 of record CACSLK010027751.1, on the reverse strand, counting down.
AAAGATTACATTTATGGACTCAATCACAGTGGAAGTACTTGTGTTGTAAACACGATACGCTCGACTATTGTTAGAGTAACCAAGAAAGAATCCAATATCTGATTTTGCATCGAACTTCTCAAGTTGGACACGATCATTACAGATAAAACATTTACACCCAAAAATATGCAAGTGACTGAGGTTAGGACTCTTACCTTTCCATAGTTCATATGAAGTCAGACCAATACCTCGACGAAGGTACACACGATTCACGAGGTAGGATGTTGTATTGATTGCCTCAGCCCACCATCTGGAAAAAAATGTTTTTGGAGTTCAACATGACTCTGGCCATTTCTTGTAGAGTGCGATTCTTCCTTTCAACAACTCCATTTTGCTGAGGAGTTTTAGGAGCCGAGAACTCGTGACTAATACCCAGAGAATCACAAAATTCAGCACACTCAGAGTTTTCAAATTCTCTTCCATGATCGCTTCGAATACTTATTATGGGAAAACCTTTCTCAGTTTGAACCTTCAAACACAGTGACTTAAAGCCAGAGAATGTGTCAGACTTTTCACGCAAAAAATCAACCCAAGTATATCGAGAGAAATCATCAACGCACACAAAAATGTACTTTTTACCTTGATAGCTTTCTACCTGTATGGGACCCATGAGATCCATGTGAAGAAGCTCTAGGATCTGTTTAGAAGCAATATGGTTCAGTGACTTGTGGGATGTCCTCGTTTGCTTACCTAGTTGACAAGGTTCACAGATTGGCTAGTCTTCACAGCAATCTTTGAACACCCCTGACTACACCTGCATTGGTCAATTTGACAAGGTGAGAGTATCCAATATGCCCTAAGCGTTGATGCCATATTTCAGGTTCGCTCACATTTGAGAAAAGGCGTTTTTCATTAACATCAACAAGATAACAGTTATCAGTTGAACGAGAACCTGTAAGTACACAAGAACCTTCACTGTCTTTCACATAACACTTATCACATGAGAAACTGACACTAAGGCCTTGATCACAGAGTTGACTCACACTCAAAAGATTTGCCTTTAGCTTATCAACAAGTAACACATCAGTTAGTTTAGGTATTCCTCCCAAATTTAAACAACCAGTTCCAATAACCTTATTGCTCACTCCGTCACCAAAGGTGACTTCCCCATTTGAACTGGGTTGAATGTTCATCAAGTATGAAGGTTCACCAGTCATGTTCTAGAGCAGCTGCTGTCCAGATACCATTTACCTTTCAGAGAGGTCCTGAGGGACAGAACAGAGGCAAAACAATTGAAGGATTTCTTAGCAACCCACACTTGATGAGTTTTGGTACGGTTATTTGAGAGGATCCTAGAATGGACCTTCACTGGAATGCCAGACTGATTCCAACCCCTAACATTACCTGTACAAAGATCATGCTGCATTTTATAGCATTTGGGTCTTATGTGACCAGTTACACCACAGTAATGACAGATAGGAACAAAGTTATGGTGAGTTTTATTAACAGATTTCTGCATGGGAGAATGACCCTTCAATGGAGATTGTGGAGATAGAGGGTTACTTACAGTGCTTTTTACAAACCTGTCAAACACGTTTCGAGAAGGTCTCCCATGGAGGTTCACGCTTCCAACTACAAGTTTGTCCCCAAATCCAAGACTGGTATGTTTTGTATTTGAAGCTCCAGCTGAAGACTCAGGAGTGTCTTCCCTACCAGTGTACCCTATTCCAGTAAGATCACCATGTTGTCTTCCCAAGGAAAGAAGTTCATTCAGATCTGCTTTTCCCTTGTTCAATTTTCGAACAGCTTTTGCAGTTCTGTTCAACTCAGCAGAATTTGCCTTCAGTTTGCTCTCCATGCTACCATGTTCGTTCATCAGCCGATCAGCTTCATTTTTTAGTAGTACGATTTCCTGATTCTGCTCGGCAAGAATTTTCTGAGTAGAGAATAGTTCGGTCCTCAAGCATTCAATGGTCTGCGCCTTCTCCAGTCCGTCTTGTTTAGAAAGTTTGACACTGCTCTCAAGGATGCAAGTTCGTGCCTTTGCCGTATCCAGTTCACACTATTTAGTAGCAGTGGAGGCAGATGCTTGTTCGTTCAGCACCCTGTTTGCTCTTGAAAGTCTAAACACTTCATTTTGAAGCTTCTGTAGAGCTTCAGATGCTTGAGCACACTTTTCCATAGCAAGTAAGTGAACTGGATATACACACACATTTTGATCTGCTTCATCCTCAAATGCTTCAGTTTCTTTCAAACTTTCTTCAAACTTGGTAGGGCATGAGAAGTGGTGAGACACATGAACTTCTTGACTGAGGTATGAACTGCCAGGTTGCTTGTGTGTAACGAAGGTTCGTCTGTACCTTCTTCATCTGAATCTTCCCAGGTTGCCTTCATTGACTTATTCTTCTTCTTAAGATTAGCACACTCATACTGGAAGTGTCCAAAGCCTCGACACTTCCTGCATTGATCCTTTTCGACTTGTTGTGAGTCGGATTTTGAGAGTGGCATACTACTTTTCTTGTCCTGCACCACATTCTTGCTGAAATTGTTCCCCTTTTTTCCAGCAAATTTGTTCTTGTACAGCCTTTCACTCATCTTCCCATAGTTTCGCGCAATTAAAGCTAGTGCTTCTTTAGCTGACTTTCATCTGCCAACGGACCTTCATCATCATCGCTTTCTTCTCTTTCCTCGACTACAGCAGCTTTGAGAGCTAAGCCCTTACTTTAAACTTTGTCATAATTGTTGTTGATTTCAAAAGTTCTGAGCTCTCCAAGAAGTTCATCAACATCCAACGATGCCACTCTTTGGAAACTTTCAAGAGCTGTGATTTCCTCTCTAAACCTGGGAACGACGGTTCTCATAATCTTCTGAACTTGATGTTTTTCAGAGATTTCTTCTCCAAGCATCATGCTTTGGTTTACCAGATCACAGAATCTGGCATAGTATACGTCAATTTGTCTCTTCATCCCTCATTTTAATCTCATCAAATTCAAGAGTTACCCGTTGAAGTCTAGATGCTTTAACAGCCGTTGAACCTTCAAATTGACGCTGTAAGACCCTCCAAGCATCTTTTGCAGTTTTGCAATGTACTATCACCTTGTGTCTTGTCTGATCAACTTCCATCATGATCGCATATAAGGCACGATAATTGGCTTCTTCTTGAAAATTCTCATCATCATTCTAGTTGTCCTTAGGTTTAGAAACCGTGACTTTCGTTGTTTCTTTACCTTGATCGGGTGCTTGTTGCATGACTGGAGGCTCCCAGCCATTTTCAACACTTTCCCACACGCCTTTTCCAAGCGATCTCAAAAAGATTGTCATCATAGACTTCCAATATGAGTAGTTCGAACCGTCCAATTGCGGGGCCTGGACATAGATCCGCTTTCTTGATTCATGATTTGAGGGTAACACACGTCCTAGGATCTTTCGTAATGAAAACGAAAACCCGCTCTGGTGCCAATTGAAATTTGATACTTAAACACCAAATATCCAGAGTTGCACGTAAATCGAATAGACAGACAGTAAAGAAGATTCAAACAATTGCGGAAGCAGTTTTTCATTAACAATTGAACCTTCAGGAGAGCATCCCACTCTCCCTTTAGATATCTTTCATTAATGTGAACAACTCATACATCATTCAAGGGTTTACAGTATAGACTCCCTCTACACTCTACTTGAATAATGATTCACACAACTACTTATCCGACCACAACTCCCTTGTGGATTTTTTAGTTTGAATCCCTCAAACTATAAGAACGAACCTCAGAACGTTCTTTTACAAAATGTTCTGAATATCGCACTTTTTCACACAATGAAAGAAAAATAACTAACTATAAAATTCAGATCAAAAAGCTCATCCTCAACTTTGGTCTCGTCCTCCTTTTATCTTCAGCACCCTTTGGAAAGTCTTCTCATCCAAGACAAATACATATAAGGAATGAAAATCTCTTGAACTTTTTCTTCTTGATTATGGAAATAAAATCTCACGATCCTCTTCTCTTCAGATTATGGAAAGTGCATCTCCCCCTCAATCCCAAGGTCCTGCTAAGATAATAAAATAAATAATCAGTCCTTTGGACTCAATTAAAATTAAGACTTATTCATACCAAAAATAAACTTCCCTTAAATACTTCCATAAGTTTCTGGACTCTGCGAACATTAGAAGGTTCATAGATTTACTGCCAATCTTCAGCACTTACAAACCTTCTTAATACTTAGTCATAAAATTGATCTCGGCATTTGCGCGGCAATAGATCTTTACACGCGCATGAGCATGCAAGCACAAAGATTAGGTTCCTTTTCATTAAGGTATGCTCTCCACTCAATACTAATATTTAAGCTTGAATAATTAGATAAATTCTCAAGCACAACATGAACTCAGCTAAGGTTTTAAAGGAATAACTCGACCGAACTTGCTCAGTTTCGGTCGTGGCTCGACTTCAATGATTAATCTGAATATCTCGACTTCGAACAATTTGTCGGCTTGAACTTATTAATCCTGAACTTACTAATGTCTATATATAAAAATAAACGGATCGGAATTAATTTCTAGAATTTGACTCGGTTAATAATAAAATCAACTGAAGATATTTTTTACTTAACGTCTAACTTAGAATTAACTAGCTGAATAACTTAGGCTCAAAATTAATATTGAGCATTTATTAATAAAAGCTAGCTTATGCTCGGAAGCTAGTATCTTTCCTTTATTAATAAAAGATGGGGCGTTACAATCTATCCTTCTTAAACTATTTCTGACCTCGAAAATACTAAAAGTGAGAGTACAAGCTTAACTCAGAGCTTATACTAAACTAATAATATATACTTAGAACTCAATATCTAAATAACGAGCTTTATACTCATAACTCTGCTTCTAATTTAAAGAATCGCCAATTCACCACAATTAGGTGAATTGGGGAATAATACTGGCTAGAAAAGAACACCTTACTGATTAAAGGTGCTCCATTGATTACACTCGATGCTCAAGATACAATTCTTGAGCTTACTGGATACTCCTCCTGTCTAACTGTCGATCTTCAGAATAGAATTCGGTTGTAAGACCCAAGTCACAGTTGTACGCACGGAAGATTTTGGAAATATGCACATGTACAAATGAGGACAGCTAGCAATCTCAATAACTACCCGTCGTGAATACATACCCGATGGCGCGGCACGTCGCTCACGGCACTTTGCAATGCGGCACACCTACTCCTCATCTAGTGAGTGCGGCACGCCTGCATGCAGCACCAGCGAACGTTGCACCTACGACGTCGATGTAGTCTGTAGAATCACATAACTGGTCATATTTGTATCTCATGCTAGTAACCACATCGTACTGCAATGCTAACTCTCTGTGATCTCCCGGCATACTATGACTCAAATATGGCTTCTTTCTCTCTTCATTTCTTTCACCCGGCGTGCGTTCTTGTATGCAAGGCTCTCGCTTGTCACCATGGTGCTTTCTGCTACTTGTTGAAAAGTTTTCTCCATCATGAACAAAAAAAAAAAGCGCGCCATATGATGACACGCTGAATACGATAGTGCTCACCTTCCCCGAGGCTAAGCAAACTTTTATAAACGTCTATCATGAAATAATCTTTCCTGCAATTTCTCAAATTTTCTGAATTCAAGAATCGAGGCACTAGATATACTCATGAGGAAACTTATAAGTCTTTGTCTTATTGGACAAATCATCCTCGACTTTCTCATATCTAGATAGCTCTTACTTGGACTCTAGAAGTCCTCCCCAGGCATTTAATTGGTCGTCTCGGAGTTTGAAATGTGATTCTTACTGTATTACTATGGTCTGATAAGGTCTGACTTCAAGTTTCCAGGTAAATTTGGACTAATGATCTGTACTTCAGATCTCCATATTTTACCCGGCTAGTAACTATTATACGCCGACTTTAAACTCATGAACGTTGGCTTCTGACTATGTACTATGTAGGACTATTCTAGTATCAACTGGTCTCGCAAGTACTAAACAAATAACTGATCTTATGTTTTGCCAACTATAACTCAGAGTATCTAACTGATAAGATACCCGACTTACTGACTCTAAAGGTTGTTACTTCCTGAAACAATACTGCTCTGGTCCAGCTTCAAGCCTCTATGGTATACTCGGCTAAGTGGCTCTTATTTCAAGCCTCCATGGTAACCCAAAAGAATGACTCTTATTTTAAGTCGTCATGATATACCCGTCCTAGTGACACTTATTTCAAGCCGCCATGGTATCCGGACATAGTGACTCTTATACACCGTAAACCATTCTGATATTGTTTTCAAGAAAGAAAGCAACCTCTAGAGTTAGAATTCAGCTTTAAACTTAGTCTAGTGGCATAACTTAGAATATTCGAGTCTCTTCCTTGATCTAGGTCAAGCAATTTCTCTCTGGAATGTGCCATCTCGGTGGCAAAATGGACAATTTTGATAGAAAAGGATTTGAGAAACATGTCTGATACGACTTTTACTACTCAATACTTTACAAATCTCTTGACGAATCACAAAAATCAACTCGATTAGTCTAGATTTCTATCTAGAGTTCTCAAATTTAGCCCATTTCTAAGGTTCCGAATTCTTCTCGGGGGATAGATCCTATGCCCCTACAAAAACTTATATTGATCATAGCATCTATACTGGCTTATCAAGATAATTTCTGATATCCTGCTGAGCATAGACTTAGAAATTTGCTTATAAATAAGATTTATATCAGCACTTACCTGGTATTCGGCGAGGCGTGAGCGTGGTGTGGTCGGGATTTCCTAAAACTTTCTGTCTCACTGAAGTATTCAGATACACAAATAGTGCTCTGATACCAATTGTAACACCCCGCTTTCTTACTAGTATCAGAGTCAATTTTTCGCAAAATCTTTTCTATAAATACTAATAAATTTTCAAATCTCGGGATGCTACTGAAAACTTATCTGTTCTGAAAATCTGTTTTCTTTAAACTAGGTCTAGCTACTAGGTTTAGACATAAGAAAAACAGAGTATCAAACAAAACATGCAATTTCAAAAACTGAAAACTGAATAGCAAGCATAAGTAAATATTCGTGGCGTAATAATATATATAGACTGAAGTATATAAAATCCCACAAGAATGGAAAATTGTGCCAAGTCCACGACCACCACCACTACAGCTGATCTCACGCGCCTGTCCTGTCATCTGAAAAAAATAATAATGGGGTGTGAGCACTAAATCACCATGCTCAGTGGGAACTCATACTAAAGTAAACAGCAATAATAATAACAATATCATGATCGACAGTATGTATAATCTGAAACTGAAAATGAAACTGAAATTGTACTATAATCTCCCGGCAATCTGGGCCGGTAACCATGTGCACACTCCAGTGGAATATTAAGGCAAACTAGGGCCACCACCAGAACTTAGGATGGAATATTAAGGCAAACTGGGGCCACCACCCTAAGCGGATACTGTAAATATACATACCTCGAACATGACATCTATAATTATACTCAATGTAATACCCAGGCTGGGTCCCCACTTGTACTGCTCGAACTGAAATGTTAATGTTGAACTGGACTGCTGACTGCTCATACTTAAAAATATATAAATAAACAAATACTAAGTGCTATGCTCAGATATACTCAAATAGATGCTATAATGCTCGATTCTAACTACCAATCTATCCAGATGAAATTGAACATTCTAAGGGTTCGACAGAAACTTATATAATATCCGAACTTAACTTATAGAACTATGATGGTTGACTCAGCTCAAAA
>CACSLK010027751.1:4783341-4795749 GCA_902706635.1 Striga hermonthica | reverse complement strand
GCACAACTGGGTCGGCTGGGCACACCGGTGTGCGGCTGGGCACAACCGGCGACCTGACTAACTTAACCTCTAAACCTAACCTAGTTAACCTCTGAACGTACGGGAGCTACTGGGCTCGGCACTGCATGCGTCGATGACAGATAAGCGCTACCGGGCTTTACCTGCACTTTTTGGGTGATATTGGCGCCGGTTATGCACACGACCCGACTGAGCGCCGCCGGATGCTACCGGCTTGCGCCGTGACTATGCTACACACGACTGGGCACGAGCGCGAGGTCGAGGTTACTTAACATCTGAATGCCTGAGCCGGCGCGCGCGCGCTATGTGCGTGACCCGCAACTCCGACCGGGCCTACCGGCCATCCGACGACTTACTCCAGGACATGCAACATCATTCAACTCAAATAACTTATCTAACTCAAAAATGCACAAAAGTCCCGAGAGATCTCAACTATAAACTGAAATGGCCCTGTAGGGCCTATATGGCGCCTACGAATCCAAAACTCCCGAACAAACTAGCTCAACTTCAAAACCTCCTCGGGACAAACTCAATTACAACATAAATCATGCCTTTTAATACTGAAATGTTGGCTTTTGCTCGGAGAAAACTAAAATTGACTCGGACGAGCAAAATAAGTTATTTTCACATGCAAGATGCACAAGCACATGAACTCTAAACTTGCTATAACTTACCCAACATCAAAGAAATTATTTAATGATTTTAGAACCATCAACTTCAGCTGAAACATTCTTTCTACGAGATATTCAAATTTAAGCCTTAAAATTAATAAATTCGAAACGTAACTCTAGCATGCATTCATGATGGATCTAACCACATGATAAGCTCTATATTATCATGAGATTACTAAGAAAATTAACATCATAAGCTAACCTCTTCAGGTGCTTTAAGAAGTGGCACTAAGGCCTTTGCTCGTGACTTGAGCCTTCTGGGCAATCTCCACGCGCCTTGCTTCTCTCGGCAATGATTGTCGAACAAGCCTCACCCCAACACTTGCTATGCCTTCACTCAACTAAACCCTTACTATAAAAGGTTGGCTTGATCAAAGATAGGTTCGGTTCTCTCTCTCGGTAATTGAACTTTGCTCTTGGCTACACTCAATTGCTCACGGCAACAAAAATAAAAGCTCTCGGCAATTTCTCCTATCCAAGCTAAGTATAGAGTATAATATGGACTTAGGCTGAATTAAGTGAAGTACAACTCCACTCAAATATGATCTTAGGCTTTATATACGAGAATGAAGTGCTAAGCAAGTAGGAGGTGTCTAATAGAAAGGACACTTGGCTTTAATTTGGACTTTGGTGGCATAAACTCATACTTATTCACCTCATTAGGTGTCCAATTCTAAGGAAATCCACTAATGTCACCTTAACTCAAAAGCTTAATTAAAATATAAAAATATTATGGTTTAACCTTCTTAATACTTAGCAATAAAATTGATCTCGGCACTTGTGCGGAAATAGATCTTTACACGCGCATGAGCATGCAAGCACAGAGATTAGGTTCCTTTGCATCAAGGTAATCTCTCCACCCAATACTAATATTTAAGCTTGAATACATAGATAAATTCTCAAGCACAACATGAACTCAGCTAAAGTTTTAAAGGAATAACTCGACCGAACTTGCTCGATTTCAGTCGTGGCTCAACTTCGACGATTATCTAAATATCTCGACTTTAAACAATTTGTCGGCTTGAACTTATTAATGCCGAACTTACTAATGTCTATTTATAAAAATAAACGGATCAGAATTAATTTCTAGAATATGACTCGGTTAATAATAAAATCAACCGAAGATAATTTTTGACTTAACGTCTAACTTAGAATTAACTAGTTGAATAATTAGGCTCAAAACTAATATTGAGCATTTATTAATAAAGGCTAGTTTATGCTCGGAAGCTAGTATCTTTCCTTTATTAATAAAAAACGGGGCGTTAACTATTCTCCTTATACTATTTCCGTCCTCGGAAATACTATTACTGAGAGTACAAGTTTAACTCAGAGCTTATACTAAACTAATAACATATACTTAGAACTTGATATCTAAATAACGAGCTCTATACTCATAACTCTGCTTCTAACTTAAAGAATCGCCAATTCACCACAATTAGGTGAATTGGGGATTAATACTGGCTAGAAAAGAACACCTTACTGATTAAAGGTGCTCCATTGATTACCCTCGATGCTTGAGATACAATTCTTAAGCATACTGGATACTCCTTCTGTCTAACTGTCGATCTTCAGAATAGAACTCAGTTATAAGACCCAAGTCACAATGGTACGTACGGAAGACTATGGAAATATGCACATGTACAAATGAGGACAACTAGCAATCTCGGTAACTACCCGTCGTGAATACATACCCGATGGCGCAGCATGTTGCTCGCGGCACTTTGCAATGCGACACCTCTGCTCCTCATCTAGTGAATGCGTACGCCTGCATGCGGCACCAGCGAACGTTGCACCTGCGACGTCGATGTAGTCTGTAGTCACATAACTTGTCATACTTGTATCTCATGCTAGTAACCTCACCGTACTGCAATACTAACTCTCCATGATCTCCCGGCGTACTATGACTCAGATATGGCTTCCTTCTCTCTTTATTTCATTCACGCGGCGTGCATTCTTGTATGCAAGGGTCCGGCTTGTCACCATGGTGCTTTCTGCTACTTGATGAAAAGTCTTCTCCATCATGAACAAAAGGAAAGCGTGCCACACGACGACACGCTGAATCTGATAGTGCTTACCTTCCCTGAGGCCAAGCTAACTTCAAGAACATCTATCGCAAAATAATCTTTGCTGCGATTTCTCGAATTTTCTGAATTCAAGAATCGAGGCACTGGATATACTCGTGAGGAAACTTACAAGTCTTTGTCTTATTGGACAAATAATCCTCGAATTTCTCATATCTAGATAGCTCTTACTTGGACTCTAGAAGTCCTCCCAATACATTTAACTGGTCGTCTCAGAGTTTGAAATGTGATTCTTACTGTATTACTATGGTCTGATAAGGTCTGACTTCAAGTTTCCAGGTAAATTTGGACTAATGATCTATACTTCAGATCTCCGTATTTTACCCGGCTAGTAACTATTATACGCCAACCTTAAACTCATAAATGTTGGCTTCTGACTATGTACTATGTAGGGCTATTCTATTATCAACTGGTCCCGCAAGTACTAAACAAATAACTGATCTTAAGCTTTGCAACTATAACTCAGAGTATCTAACTGATAAGATACCCGACTTACTGACTCTAAAGGTTGTTACTTCCTGAAACTATATTGCTCCGGTCCAGCTTCAAGCCTCCATGGTATACCCGGCTAAGTGGCTCTTATTTCAAGCCTCATGGTAACCCAGAATAATGACTCTTATTTCAAGTCGTCATGATATACCCGGCCTAGTGACTTTTATTTTAAGCCGCCATGGTATCCCGACATAGCTTTAAACTTAGTCTAGTGGCATAACTTAGAATATTTGAGTCTCTTCCTTAATCTAGGTCACGGAATTTCTCTCTGGAATGTGCCATCTGGGTGGCAAAATGGACAATTTTGATAGAAAATGATTTGAGAAACATGTCTGATACGACTTTTGCTACTCAATACTTTACAAATCTCTTGACGAGTCGCAAAAATCAACTCGATTAGTCTAGAGTTCTATCTAGAGTTCTCAAATTTAGCCCCTTTCTAAATTTCTAAATTCTGCTATGAGGATAGATCCTATGCCCCTACGAAAACTTATACTGATCTTAGCATCTATACTGGCTTATAAAGATAATTTTTTGATATCATGCTGAGCATAGACTTAGAAATTTGCTTATAAATAAGATTTATATCAGCATTTACCTGGTATTCAGCGAGGCGTGAGCATGGTGTGGTCGGGATTTCCTGAAACTTTTTGTCTCACTGAAGTATTCAGATACACAAATAGTGCTCTGATACCAACTGTAACACCCTGCTTTCTTACTAGTATCAAAGTCAATTTTTCGCAAAATCTTTTCTATAAATACTGATAAGTTTGCAAAATCAAAACTCGGGATGCTACTGAAAACTTATTTGTTCTGAAAATCTGTTTTCTTTAAACTGGGTCTAACTACTAGGTTTAGACATAAAGAAAACAGAGTATCAAAAAAATTGAAAAGAAAGCAGAAGTAAATATTCATGGCGTAATAATATATACATACTGAAGTATATAAAATCCCAATAGAATGGCAAACTGAGCCAAGTCCACGAGCACCACCACCACAACTGATCTCACGCCTGCCTGTCTGTCCTGTCATCTTAAAAACATAATAATGGGGTATGAGCACTAATTCACCATCAGTGGGAACCTATACTAAAGTAAACAACAATAATACTAATAACAATATCATGATCGACAGTATATATAATTTGAAACTGATACTGAAACTAAAACAGAAACTGTACTGTAATCCCAGCAATCTGGGTCGGTAATCATGTGCAAACACTAGTGAAATATTAAGGCAAACTAGGGCCACCACCAGAACATAGGATGGAATATTAAGGCAAACTGGGGCCACCACCCTAAGCGGATACTGTAAATATACATACCTCGAACATGATATCTGTAATTATACTCAATGTAATACCCAGGATGGGTCACCACCTATACTGCTTGAACTGAAATGTAAGTGCTAAACTGGACTGCTGACTGTTCATACTGTAAAAATATATAAATAAACAAATACTAAGTGTTATGCTCAGATATACTCAAATAGATGTTATAACGCTCGATTCTAACTGTCAATCTATCCATATGAAATTGAACATTCTAAGGGTTCGGCAGAAACTTATATAATTTCTGAACTTAACTGATAAAACTATGATGGTTCACTCAGCACGAAAGAATATTAAATTTTAGAATACAACTCAAACTGGAATGTATAAGTCAAGAAATAATCAAACCACCGGTCAAACTGATCGGTTCGCTGACAGGTCGGACCGCCGGCTTGTTGTGGCCGGGTGGTCGGCAGCTGACTCGAGCTGGCCGTCTCGATCCCGCGCAGGGCCTGCTGGTGCCCTGGCGCGGCTCTGTACACTGTTGGGTACGGTCGAGAGCTGTCAGGCACTACTGGGGTCGGTACTGGCGCGACTGGTGTCTATCGGGTGTTGCTGGGCACGACGGTAACGACTAAGCACACGGACGTGCTGTGGGGCACGCTTGCATGCTCTTGGACTCACCGGCGTACGTCTGGGCACAGCCGGGTCGGCTGGGCACACCGGTGTGCAGCTGGGCACAACCGGCGACCTGACTAACTTAATCTATAAACCTAACCTAGTTAACCTTCGAACGTGCGGGAGCTACTGGGCTCAACACTGCGTGTGTAGAGGATGGCTAAGCGCTACTGGGCGTTACCTGCACTCGCTGGGCGCTATTTGCGCCGGGTACGCATGCGACCTGACTGAGCGCTGCCGGATGCTACCGGCTTGCGCCGTGACTATGCTACACACGACTTGGTGCGCGCGCGAGGTCGAGGTTAATTAACCTCTGAATGCCTGAGCCGGCGCGGCGCGAGCTATGTGCACGACCCGTGACTCCGACCGAACCTACCGGCCGTCCGGCGACTTACGCCGGGACATTCAACATCATTCAACTTAAAACAACTAATCTAACTCAAAAATGCACAAAAGTCCCGAGAGACCTCGGTCATAAACTGAAATGGCCTGTAGGGCCTATATAGCGCCTACGAACCCAAAACTCCCGAACAAACTAGCTCAACTTTAAAACCTCCTCAGGACAAACGCAATTAGAACATAAATCATGCCTTTTATTACTGAAATGTTGGCTTTTGCTCGGAGAAAATTAAAATTGACTCAGACGAGCAAAATAAGTTATTTTCACATGCGAGATGCACAAGCACATGAACTCTAAACTTGCTATAGCTTAACCAACATCAAAGAAATTATTTAATGATTTTAGAACCATCAACTGCAGCTAAAACATGCTTTCTAGGAGATATTCGAATTTAAGCCTTAAAATTCATAAATTCGAAACGTATCTCTAGCATGCATTTTTTATGGATATAACCACATAATAACTCTATATTATCATGAGATTACTAATAAAATTAACATCATAAGCTAACCTCTTCAGGTTCTTTAATAAGTGGCACTAAGGCCTTTGCTCGTGACTTGAGCCTTCTCGGCAATCTCCGCGCGCCTTGCTTCTCTCGGCAATGATTGTCGAACAAGCCTCACCCCAACACTTGCTATGCCTTCACTCAATTAAAACCTTACTATAAAAGGTTGGCTTTATCAAAGATAGGTTCGGTTCTCTCTCTCGGTAGTTGAACTTTGCTCTTGGCTACACTCAATTGCTCTCGGCAATAAAAATAAAAGCTCTCGGCAATTTCTCCTATCCAAGCTAAGTATAGAGTATAATATGGACTTATGCTGAATTAAGTGAAGTAAAACTCCACTCAAATCTGATCTTAGGCTTTATATATGAGAATGAAGTGGTAAGCAAGTAGGAGGTGTCAAAGAGAAAGGACACTTGGCTTTAATTTGGACTTTGGTGGCATAAACTCATGCTTATTCACCTCATAAGGTGTCCAATTCTAAGGAAATCCACTAATGTCACCTTAATTCAAAAGCTTAATTGAAAGCTAAAAATATTATGGTTTAACCTTCCTAATACTTAGCAATAAAATTGATCTCGGCACTTGCGCGACAATAGATCTTTGGGAAAATAATTTTGAGCAACCTGAACTATACATGTTTTTGGGATTTGCAACCTAAAGTATTTTTTTTTTTTGGTAAAATGCAACCTGAACTACATACACAATCACTATTTGCACCCTCGACCACATTTTGATCGTCCGATAAATAGCAAAAAAGGGCACGTGTATGGTCAAGATGTGGTCGAGGGTGCAAATAGTGATTGTTTATGTAATTCATGTTACATTTTACCAAATAAAATACTTTAGGTTGCAAATCCCAAAATCACGTATAGCTCAGGTTGCTCACAATTGTTTTCCTAGATCTTTACAAGCGCATGAGCATGCAGGCACATAGATTAGGTTCCTTTGCATCAAGGTAAGCTCTCCACTCAATACTAATATTTAAGCTTGAATACTTAGATAAATTTTCAAGCACAACATGAACTCAACTAATGTTTTAAAGGAATAACTCGACCGAACTTGCTCAGTTTTGGTCGTGGCTCGACTTCGACGATTAATCTAAATATCTCGACTTTGAACAATTCGTCGGCTTGAACTTATTAATCCCGAACTTACTAATGTTTATTTATAAAAATAAACGGATGGGAATTAATTTCTAGAATTTGACTCGGTTAATAATAAAATCAACCGAAGATATTTTTGACTTAACGTCTAACTTAGAATTAACTAGCTGAATAACTTGGGCTCAAAACTAATATTGAGCATTTATTAATAAAGGCTAGCTTATGCTCGAAAGCTAGTATCTTTCCTTTATTAATAAAAGACGGGGCGTTACAATGTGAATATAATACGGATAATGATATCTCTTTGAATTTCTGTCGAGGAAATGACGAAATAACCCAAGTCTTGACAAGCTATGGCGGATGAACTGTTGAGTGTCGAGGACAAAATGAACGAGCATGAATCCATCAAAGGAGGGTGATAATGTGGGACGAGTTTGGATGATGTCGAGTACCGGTGGCGATTTCAAAGGCAGAAATCATTCTCCTTTGGAGAGGTAGGATAATGGGGAGTGCTATTGAGGATCTTCAAATATGAAATTTATCTCAACTCTTGTTTGCGGTCAAGTTCGACCGACACGATTTTGTAATAAATTGAGTATCTTATCATTTTCTTTTTTTTGAGGAATGTTAAATCGAAATGTGGCAGAGATTGTGGTGTATATGGATATATTTGGAACTATCATTCTTGTGACTAGAAAATGCAGAAAATGAGGTGTACGTGGAGCCTCGAACAAAACCTGGCATGATTAAGGCCTTCGGGCTGGCCAGTTTCGAGTCGTCATGACTAAGGAACTCAATATTGGGAGTAATTCATTTGAACTTTCATTTGGTGCATTCGTTTAATGGTCATTTGTAGCTGCATAGTATGATTTATCATATTTGTTTGTTGAATTCATGGCTTTGTGAAATTCTGGTCGACTGTGCATGTGAGTGGGTGTTTATGTGATTGCATATCGTGGTAAAGTAGTTTGCATGTAGGTTGAGGTGTGGTATAAAAGCATGTGGACCAATGTGATTTCTTTGATTTATTAATCTCTTGTTATTAGTGCTATTGAGGATCTTCAGATTGTATAATGCGGATAAAATACGACTAATGGGATTTATTGAATTCTTTCTGAGGAAAATACATGAACATGTGTACTGAATATTGGTTATGGCGAGGAGTGGAAAGCATGAAGCAAACAAACAACTCATGTCGTCGCGTACAAATAGAAAAGGGAGGTCGAAAAATATGCTTGAATTTTTTTTTTGTATCTTGTTCGATATAACTATGCATTTGATGGGACTAACGAAAATGATCAATTACTTTTCTACCTCGTGGTGCTTGGTGTGTTTTCTTGTCGACCTCAGTGGCAGGTCGAAGCATTCGAGCAGTTCGAAGACAAAAAATCCACCATGACTAAGGCCTCCAGGTTGGGTGGTCGCATGTGTCGACCACTCCTTCGAGGGTGGGCATATGTTCGAAGACAAAAAAATCCCCCATGACTAAGGCCTTCGGGCTGGGTGGTCGCATGTATCGACCACTCTTTCAAGGGTGGGCATGTATTCGAAGACAAAAAATCCACCATGACTATGGCCTCCAAGCTACGTGGTCGCACGTATCGACCACTCTTTCGAGGGTTGACATGTGTACAAAGACAAAAAATTCATCATAATTAAGGCCTCCGGGCTGAGTGGTCACATTTATCGACCACTTCTTCAAGGGGTGGGCATGTGTTCGAAGACAGAAAATCCACCATGACTAAGGCCTCCAGACTGGGTGGTCTCATGTATCGACCACTCCTTCAAGGGTGGGCATGTGTACGAAGACAACAAATCCATCATGATTAAGGCCTCCGGGCTGGGTGGTCACATGTATCGACCACTCCTTCGAGGGGTGGGCATGTGTTCGAAGATAAAAAAAATTAACCATGACTAAGGCCTTCGGGCTGCGTAGTAGCATGTATCGACCACTCCTTCGAGGGTGGGCATGTGTACGAAGACAAAAAATCCATCATGATTAAGGCTGAGAGGTTGGATGGTCGCATGTATCGACCACTCATTTGAGGGTGGGCATGTGTTCGAAGACAAAAACACCCATCATGATTAAGGCCGTGAGACTGGATGATCGCATGTATCGACCACCTCTTCGAAGGTGGGCATGTGTTCAAAGGAGTAAAACCCATCATGATTAAGGCCATGAGGCTACATGGTCGCATGTATCGACCACCTCTTCGAAGGTGGGCATGTGTTCAAGGGAGTACAATCCACTCCTTCGAGGGTGAGCATATGTACGAAGATAAAAAAATCCATCATGATTAAGTCCTCCGGACTAGGTGGTTGCATGTATCGACCACTTCTTCGAGGGGTGGGCATGTGTTTAAAGACAAAAAATCTACCATGACTAAGGCCTCTGGGCTGGGTGGTCGCATGTAACAACCTCTCCTTCGAGGGACCTTCGAGGGTGGGCATGTGTACGAAGACAAAAAAATCCATCATGATTAAGCCCGAGAGGCTGGATGGTGGCATGTATCAACCACTCGTTTGAGGGTAGGCATGTGTTGAAAGACAAAAAACCCATCATGATGAAGGCCGTGAGGCTGGATGGTCGCATGTATCGACCACTTCTTCGAAGGTGGGCATGTGTTCAAGGGAGTAAAATCCATCATGACTAAGGTCGGGAGGCTGGGTGGTCGCATGTACCAACTACTCCTTCGAGGGTGGGCATGTGTACGAAATAAAAAATCCATCATGGTTAAGGCTGAGAGGCAGGATGGTCGCATGTATCGACCACTCGTTTGAGGGTGGGTATGTATTAAAAGACAAAAAACCTATCATGATTAAGGCCGAGAGGCTGGATGGTCGCATGTATCAACCATCTTTTCGAAGGTGGGCATGTGTTCAAGGGAGTAAAATCCATCATGATTAAGGCCGAGAGGCTGGATGGTCGCATGCATCGACCACTCGTTTGAGGGTGGGCATGTGTCCGATAACAAAAAAACAAACAAGATTAAGGCCTTCGGGCTGGGTGATCGATCCTAATGTTAGGTCGTTGAAGATATGGAGCATATCGGAGACCTCGGAGGCAGGTCGATGATCTTTACTTGGTTTTGATTTTGTTGAATCTATTTTTCGACCTCAGTGGCAGGTCGAGATTCGAGGAACTTGGAGCAGTTCACATATTCAAGTTGTTCAGATAGATAACTTTATCTAGTTTGATTTGGTTGAATCTGATTTTTTTTCGACTTCAGTGTGGCGTCAGGATGTTCAATTCTCGAGAAGATAAGCAGCAGGGTTGAATTTCAAATTTTTAACTGAGGGGCAATGATAGGACGAGGTAGTAGAAAAGGTTTATCTTTGAGTGAAGAGAGCTCGAACATTGTGGTTGAGAAACAACAGACGTGAGTTCAAAATTTCAAATTCAAGACTTCAGGCAGAGATCAAGAAAATCTGTCAAAGTATCATGGAAGTCCAAGTAAGCAGTCTGAGAGATGTCAAAGGAATGTCGATGTTGCAAAATAGGAGCATAGGAATCTAATCTAGGAATCAAGGTTCGACCCCAGGGACGGGTCAATCGATTTTCGACCTCAGGGGTCGTTCGATTTAGGTGTTCGACCTCAGTGGCAGGTCACTTGGTTTTCAACCTCAGTGGTCGTTCCGCTTTAGGTGTTCGACCCCAGTGACAGGTCACTCGGTTCTCGACCTCAGCGGTCGTTCGCCTTTAGGTGTTCGACCCCAGTGGCGGCTCACTTGGTTTTCGATCTCAATGGTCTTTCAGATTTAGGTGTTCGACCCCAGTGGCGGGTCACTCGATTTTCGACCTCAGTGGTCGTTTGAATTTAGGTGTTCGACCCTAGTGGCGATCACTCGGTTCTCGACCTCAGCGTTTGTTCGACTTTAGGTGTTCGACCCTAGTGGAGGGTCACTTGGTTTTCGACCTCAGTAGTCATTCGGTTTTCGACCTCAGAGGTAGGTCTCTTGATTTTCGACATTAATGGTCATTCGGTGTTCATTTGGGATCCTGATGCTCGTTTGGAGGTTTGGTGACTATTTGGTGGTCGAGGATTTATTCAAATTATAACCTCAGGGGCAGTTTGGAGGAAACAACCCGAAAAGGAATTTCACTCTTGGATCGAGTCATGCTTATTCGACCAGAGTGGGGGGACTAGATGATATAGGATATTATACTAGACCAGTTTTAATGGATAAAAAAAGAATATATTGGAGAATAAAAGAATATGTCGGGGAATAAACATACACATAGGCTAGCACACATAGTATGATGGCATTGGACAAACCCAACATGGGCCATCAGGTATACTCCCCCTATAAAATGGGGCTACGATGTAACACCTCGCTATTTCATGAAAATCAGAGTGCGTTTTTCGCAAAGTTTTCAAAATAAAAACGTTTAATTTGTGAAATACTGATTCGGAGTGCTACCATAAAACATGACTTTACTTGAAAACCATTAACTTAGTTTTAAAGAAAAACAAACGGTTTATCATAACATAATAACCGACTGAAAGTCGGATCAAAAGCTAAGTCCGACAAATAGTCGTAATCAACGAAAAACGTAGCTTGTCAAAACATTTTTTTTTAACACATGACCAAAATCCTGAACCGACCACCAGCTCACTCCTCGGCTCTGAACCTGTGACCTGAAAAACATGAATAATGTGGAGCGTGAGCACTAAATCCACTGTGCTCCGCAGAAACTCATACTGAAGTAAACAGTGAAAATAATTGCAATATCATGATCCTGGTATATACAAAAACTGAACATGAAACCGGTACTGAATAAGCATGAACTGATAATCATCACATGACCGTTACCTCATCTGTCAGCATAAAAATGCCGGACACCATGTGCACACTCTAGTGGGCAGACTAAGGCCACTAGAACCTAGAATGGACCGGCGACCATTCCAAGCGGATACATGACATGATAATACATACCTCAAACATGGTATCGTAATTATAATCAATGTAATACCCAGTCTGAGTCCCCACTTGATCCGTCAAAATGAAAAGGCAGTGCTGATATTTGTAGCCTGATCAAACTGAAATATAATATAAACAATTACTAAATAATATGCTCAGACTGATAAAAATAGTTGTTTAATATGTTAAGATGCTCTACTGGAACTTGACATGATATTTGGACTTAATCGGTATAACTGGAACCGGTTTAATAACTGGTCGGACATG
>CACSLK010027751.1:4703098-4715464 GCA_902706635.1 Striga hermonthica | reverse complement strand
GGGAATTCACGGAGGACATGGAGGCCGTGGTCCAGGCGGGACACCATGCTGGAGATCTCCACAACCACCGTCCGTCGACGAAGACGGCGAGGAGACAATCTCAGAGGTGAATCCCTACGGCGATATCCACCCCCGCACGTTGAGGCTGACCCCTTCGTGTATACGATGGCTGTGACATGCGGCGATGGGATCGGTCTTCGTGGATGGCGACGATCAACGCGACGAAAGAGGCAGGCACGAGGAGGCTGCCTCCGCCGGCAGATATCGTGCCCGACGCGATTGGGGACTTGATCTCGAATATGGTCTTTGGGAAGGCCCATTTCGCATTGACATCCCAAAAGTCGACGGAGAACAAGTTGACGGGCCATTTTACGATGGTCCGCCTGTGTTTTATGAATGACCCAAGGAGGTGGAGGAGTGTCTTACCGGCGAAGTGGACGGTCTCTACGACGGTCCACCGATTTTTTATGAGGAGCCTCCGAGGCTGGAGAAATTTCATCATGTTCTGGGTATTGAAATTCAGTTGTTGGAAGAATTGGTAGTTCTTCTGTTGCGCAGGCCCGAGCTTTTCTCCCACGGGAATTCGTTGTGGCCTTGTAAACAAATGTTATTTTTTGGTCCCCACGGTGACTTCAAAATTCTGTGTGTGGTTGCTGCATGTATGCCTTTCCATGAATTTCAAGGGGGTGATACCATAGAGGTGCGACATTCAACCTTTGCTTTCAACAGAGGCAAACAATGAGGTTTTTGTTCATGTGTGATTTTACACCATATTTATATAGTATCCAGAGCTTATTCATTGCATTATTGGTGTATAAATTGCATATTTGTGCTTTAATTCTCTATTTGTTGGAAAGGTATTACGCGTGCTTGTTTTGTAGATATTTTCACATATTTGTAGAGCTTGTGGCTATTGGAGGCGCATGTGGAGTACCTAGGACCCCCGTGATGATGAAGGATTGATGCACGGATGAGAAAAATGGAAGAAAGGAGCAAAACGGACAAAAACGTGCATGCTGGGGTGTGACACGGGCACCATGCCTGTGTCAGTGGCCATGTCACCTCAACAGAAAGAATTCGAAGCTCAGGACCTGACACGACCCGTGACACGGGCGTGTCTGGTCGTGTCGCACACGCGGGCAGTTTTTATTCCCTTGCCTTTTTGGATAAGGAGAAGAGTTTTGGACATTATATAAAAGGTATATTAATCCTATTCTGAAGGAAAAGAAGGTGGAGAACACAAGGAGAATGGCTTGGAACACAGAGGAGAGGCAATTGGGAAGAAGAGAAGATCAACCACAAGATTTCTAGTTTTTCTTTCTCTCTTTTGAACTTATTTTTCTCATGATGATTTCTAATATGTCTATGTATTTGAATTCAAACATGAGTAGCTAAATTTCTTCGATTCTAAGACATGGTAGTAGATTAATAGTTTGAGATTTTTTGGATGATTTATCATAGTTGATTGTTTTCTTTTGAACCCTATTCAAGTATTTTGTTCTTATTTCATGAATTGCAATTGGCCACTGCTTTTACATGTTCGATGATATTGTTCATAATTCGAGAGATGAGTTCAATATTAGATCTTTAATATTTGACACAATTTATTACTTGAATCGAGAGATTAGTAGATAGTTGTGAGGATTTTGGGTCTTTTAATCTTTTTGGAGTTGAATTGCATGTGTTGAGTGAAGACGCTAATTTATGTGATTTAATCTACGGTTTTATCGATCTTGAGAAGGACGATAGGCTAATTTTGTAATCATCTTATAGGGTAGATAAAGAAAATAGTTAGTTGTGATATATTTGAAGGAACCTAACTGTTAATTGAACTCATAGCCTTAGAATTACCATTCCCATATATTCTTCTTAAGTGTTTTTCTAGTTGTTTTCTTGTTATCGATTTCTTATCTTTTCATTTATTTTTTAGTTTAGTTAATCAATCTCATATTCGGTCGTCTAAATAAAATTGACACTATCATAATCTTGTACTTGATATATTAATTATTTTGTCTCTTGGGATACGACCTTGCTTGCCACATACTACGAGCGAAGCCGTACACTTGCGGTCGAGCTTTATAAATATAGGCGAACAGTTTTCCTACCATGGGTTCGACACCACACGCCGACCACGGGTGCGCATCAGCTTCGAGGGCGAAGCTTTCAGAAACGGGGGAGAATGGTGTAGATTATTATTATTATTATTATTATTATTATTATTATTATTATTATTATTATTATTATTATTATTATAGATATCTTGGTGAATAAGTTAGAAATTAAATATTATTATAAGAGATCTTGTCTTGTTGGACAAGTTAGGAATAGGGCTTAGGAGCCTTATTTAAAAGACTCCCAATCTATGTTTTAGATAGCTGATTATTGAAATAAATATGATTTGATATCGTGTTTAGATGTTCTTGAGATTGCTATCTCATTAATATCGTCTCACTCGTACGCTTCCCTACATCAGCTTTGCTTTGTTAACTACAATATCTGAGACATATTCTTCTGAATTTTCAGAACCGAAGCTTCCAATACTGATTTTCAAAACAAGTACTAGAGAAAAAGGTCCATTATCTCTGACTATAAAATTCTAATAGTATTTTCATAAATATTTTTTTTTATATGATTGATTGAAATTTGAACGATAACCTAATGTCGTGGCCTGCTCCACATGTAATATCTGTAGCACGAACTTTCTCTGATCCACTGACGACCGAAATACAGTCATCGCTAATCATTGGTTCAATTTTTTTAAAAATTATCGTCAATATATATATATATATATATACAAATTCAACAAAAAACATGTTATAATTTTTTTTCATGGTGAGAAATTATTTTACCGGTGTCAATATTGCAGCTTGATATTTGGATGTTTCGAGTGCTTGTGACACGAATTCCATCAGTGTTGGGGCTTTTCTTGGGGGCTTTTTAAAGAACAAGTAATCTGCACGTGCGATGCACGTGGTGTCGAATGATTTTCGCGGAGTAAGTTTGCAAAATAAATTAATTTATTTATTAAACATATCATTGCAGAAATAAAGTAAAATATAGAAAAAAATGAACTCATATGTGATTTCTTTTTATTTAGAATTAACGTACTGATGTGCTCATATAAAAAGAGTGGAATAATATTTTACAACCCCCAACAAAAAAAATATATATAAAAAAACAAATCCCTACTAAAAAAACACAAAGATTTTGTTTTATTTTGGTTTTGACGTTCTCATAAGAACATTCATAGTCGTTGGAGTCCAATACATCAATACTATTGCAAAATTTCTCTTAATTAATTTGGCAAAACACCAATTTTATTCAAACACTTAAGAAACATTCTGACCCAACATATAGTCAACTTCATGATCGTATGATCTTTATAACAAGGTACTTCTACTAACAAAGGATAAATATCTCTATGAAATAACTAAGGGTGTCACCAAAATTGCTGATATTTTTTATCACTGTATAAACTACTACAATCCCCTGTCTCTAGATATATTGGTGTCTACCCCATTGATGCATCGCCCCACGAGGTGGGAATGAATTTTATCACCAAATAAAAGTTGACTTTCCAAAATATAGGTTACATGTACTTCTCCCGAGGTGCTAAATTATTTTTTAAAATCATCATACATTACCTGAAAGTACCTCTAAAGTAATTGCATATATGTTCAAGTACAATATACCAATGAGATTATAAATATTTCTATAAAAAGTGACAACATCATTCTAACATTCAAATCTGTTTTGATGCTCTTACATTTTATTTTCACTGCTATTTATTTATAATATAGACGAACAATATAATCTATCTTTTGCAATGATAAAACACACAAACAAAACAATGAGAAAATATTGAGAAACCTATTATTTGTTAAAATATTTGACAGCAGAAGAATTAGAATTCCATTATAGGACGATACTTTTAGTCTGTAAAATTTATTATTATGGAATCATGATTAAAATATACATTATGTATACAAATTTTTGGATTTTTTAATTATTTAAAATTCAAAATAAATAATATATGATCATTATTTATGAGAACCAATTTCTTACAGAGTCCATATATTTAAACGCTAGCAACAAAAAAAGTAGTCATTTTAAAAGACTTTTTATTTGTAAATATTGGTATTCATACTTTTCTAAGAAAATTAGCATGTTTTTTTTTTTCTCATTACATTACTATTATATTATTTGTTTCTTGTTCTATAGACAAATAATATTTTATTTGCTAAGTAATTAAATCACATTTATACGAATTACGTTATTTTTTGTATGTGTCTTATATAATAATGTTATCAAATTATCATATTTATTAGGCTACAATTAATATAATCACATAAGATTAAACGTAATTTAATATATTTGATAAAATTGTACTTTTTATATGAATTATTAGATTAAAAAGTTTAGAATTTTTTTCAATGTTGATAAAATATTAATTAACTAAATCATTTTCATATTCACTGAATACATATATAGTACCACCATTATAGAGTTCTTTTTTCAGTAGTAATTGACTTCACATAGCTAATGTTATTTTATTTCCTTTCTCTGACCTAGTCTTTTCTTTTATCTATGACTTCACTTTGCTTCGCTTCGTTTGTACCCTAAGGTGCATTTGCCATAGTTTCAGCATTACGACAAACTTGTGTCAAACATATATCGGATTTAGACGCTCTAGCCAAAACGTGGGAACAGTTATAAGTTTACACCCATTTTTTTACTTTTTTTTTTATAAATATGAATTGTTTCAAATTTATGTAAGGAAAAAATTAAGTAATTTTACTTTTGAATATTGTACATTAAGTAATTTTATCAGCATTTTTACTTTTGGATTTAATGAGAGTTATAAGTTTTGTAATCATTCTTACCTCTTATTTAGTTATTATAATACTAATAAAATAATTAAGGACCTTTCAAAGTATCTTGTTTGTTTTGAAAAATAATTACTTCTTATCATAAATTGAACGCTTATTACATTGAATGTATTATATTTTCTATCGTATCAAAATTTTCATAATAATAGTTGCACACAATATTATATATAATGCATTTTTTTGTTTTTTTTATAGATTTGGAGTCCTAGTTTTACTACAAGAAAATGAGAAAATTCCAACAAATATAACGATTTTGTTAGTTTGATTTAAGAAAAATCTTGACTTTTGGTTTCTTAAATATATTTACCTTATTGTGATTGCAAAGATTTATTAAAATGTATTACAAATGAGAAAGGTGATAGATTATGTAAAGTATAATTTACAAATTGCAATGACATGTTATTTTGATGGTATATTTTTTTCCTATTAACTAAATAATGCTCCTAATATGAAATTATTTTGGATCTATCACTGCAATTATCTTTCTAATGGAACTTCTATTGAATTTTTGCATAATACCAATGACAATTTTTTCAACGATTGAATATGGTCCAAAAAAAATTCCAATAGAAATTCAGGTTGAAATCTTTAAATCCACTAAAGTTCATGTAATTTAATTTGAACTCTATTGGAATAGCCAATGAAATTTTCCAATGAAAGCAATGTATTCGTTGGAATTTTCAGTAGAATACCTTACCGTTGAGTTTTTCATTGCAGTATAGCAAGTTTTTGTAGTCCTCTCAAATATTATTTTTTATGTAGTATTTATTGAGTAATTTTGTTTACAATTTTTCTATTAAAAATATATTAAACACGTGAACTTTTTAGTTCCTATATTTTTTTTTTCAGAAATAACTCATTATTTTATCTCAAGATTACCTATTAATTTATAAATTGAGTTACATTTCTTACATATTAAATATTATATAATTAAAATATTTCTTGTTTTATATGTTCAATATGATACTTATATATTATATTAAAAAAACTAATATAGTAAATAAAAAAGTTATTTAAAATTAGAATAATAAAGATTTTATTTTTTTTCTAATCTACATAGATAAATGTAAAAATAACTATTGTCTATCACCTCAAATTTACACATAAGCGTTTAACAACTCAGTTCGATTACATCGATAAGTATATTTTTAGAAGGTTTATATTTAGTTATATTAATTATATTATTTTTGTTTATTAGTTTGTTTCATATTTATTAGTATGTATCACAACTTAGTTATTGTTCATATTATTTCTTATATTTAATATTTTTTTAAAACTTTATCTTGCTCTTATATATCAAATATTTGTATATCCTATATTATATTATATTTAATTACAATTTTTTAATTAATATTTTAGTTAAATATTTTTAATTCATAAATTCAATAATAATATTGTCGAGTAAACTTTTGTTCATAATATTTTTTAAAAATATATTTTTTTCATTGATTTGATGTTGAATTGAGAAAAGTTAGGTTTTTTTTTATTGTTATTGTATTGATGTGTCAAACATATATTACAGATGAGAAAGATGACAATTTATGAAACATATAATTTATAAATTATAATGACATTATGTTATTTTAATGGTATACTTTTTCTGTTAACTAAATAATGCCTCAAGTATGAAATTATTTTGTATCCACCACTGCAGGTAGATTTCGAATAGAACTTCTATTGGAATTTTTACAATTCCGGTGACATTTTTTCCAACTGTTGAAATATGACCCAATTTTTTTTAACACAAATTCACGCAATAATAAATAATGATAATTGGAATAATTAAATTTACACAAGAATAAATAACGTAATTTGATCTCTGTTGAAATAGTCAATAAAATTTTACATGACAGCTATACAAATAAAATATCATTTAGAAATTCCAGTTAATGTTTTGCCGTGATGTCTTTGGAAAAAAAAGTTAATTTCTTACCGTTGGATTTTTCATTGCAATGTACTATTTTTTTATTCATTTATATATTATAATTTTTATTAGGAGTTTTTGTTATTAAATAATTGTATTTATAATTTTTATATGAAAAATATATTTAACAATTGAACTTAGTAATCCATATAATTTTTTTCAAGGTTTTAAATAGCGGGCTAAAACGTTTATGGCACTGTAGATATAGCGGAGCTATAGCGGAGATTTAGCGGGATTTAGCGGCTAAATTGCACATGAATACAAATAGCGGCACGCTGCCAAAAAAAGCTATTTCTCAAATAGCGGCAACTTTAGCGAGCTATTTATTTCCTTGATTTTTTTAAAAATTGCTCATTATTTTATAGCAAAATTACCTATTAATTTATCTATTGAGTTACATTTTTTGCACTTACATATTACATAATGAAAAGGATTATTGTATATGTATAAAATATGGCATTAATATATTATATTAAAAAAAACTAATAGCAAATAAAATGTTATTTAAAATCAAAATAATTAATTTTTTAAGAAAAATAAATTTCTAACCTTCATGGATAAAAGTATAAATAACTGTTGTCTATCATCTAAAATTTATATACAGAACTAATACGCACAAAAAATTAAACAAATTTTAAAAGTTCTATAATTACTTTTAATAATTATAATATTTTTATTTATTACTTTTTTTTTCATAGTTATTAGTAAGTGTTGCAACTTTATTATAAATTTAATATTATTTATCAGATTTAATATTTTTTACTTTATATTGTTCTTTCATATGTTTTTAATGTGTGTGTGTGTAACTTTTCGGTTTGTTCAAAAATACATAAAATTAAGTATATCACTTTTTAGGTCATATGTCTTATTTATATCAATTAATTTTATATTTATATATTATATTATATATAATTATAATCTTCTCATTTATACTCAAATATATAAATTTTTTTTCCGTACATTTTTTTTTTTTAAAAAAAACCATTTTATTGTAATAACACATATAAATAAATAAATGAATAATGATAATATATGAATACAATTTTGTGATAAAAAAGTAATTAATTTCAACATGTAGGAATATCATGATTCTCGAGATATTTTTAATTAGTTTGTAGATAATTATATGGTCAAAATTAATCCATATTGCTAAAGTGGTATGTCATTATACGTGAAAACAAATCGATTCAGTTTTAATATTATACAATTTCAGAAAATTGTTCTGATCTTATGTAGTAAAGAAGTTGATAGATTAGAAGTTTATGTTGCAGAACAATCATTCAACAATTAATCTCGCATACTATCACACATTTTTTATAGGTTATTTTGAAAATAATGTTTCTATATCTTGTGGTTGTTATGAGAAAAACAATATCGATTTCTAGTTTTATAAGTGTTTATTATGATTTTTTTGTTGGATCAGTTTTAATTTTTTAAAGAACTTTTATATATTAGAGATATGAAATGTGATTACAATTTTGCCATTAAAATAATATTAAAAATAATAACGTTTTTAAAACAATTCTATATCCTATCAAACAGTTTTAAAGATATGTGCAAGAAAACAATTTTATTTTAGGAGTGTGGAATGATTTGTTCATGTATTTGTATTTAATTAATTGATATTAGTTATTAATTAATAATATTTGTATATTACCAATTTGCCATTAAAAATATGTCAAAGTAAGAATTTTTTAGGTAGTTCATTTTCTACTTAAAAATATAAAATATGATGCATATTACTGTATTACTAAATTGCCATTAAATTTATGTCAATGTAAGGGTTTTTCAGGCATTATGAATTTTTACAAAAACACTCCTCCTTTTAGAGTAAAATATATATAGTAGTGAAAGGGAGAAAAAATGAGACACTACCTCAAATAATTAAACTTGAGAAGTTTCTAGCCATTAGATTTTATTTTAATGTATATTTAGTGAAGAGTTGGGATTTAAGTGTTGGGACTACAGTTAGTTAGCCACGACAGCCCCCCTTACCGGGATTTCTCACCCAACAATATCATTTTACTTTGAAATCCCCCTATTAAAAATGTCAAGAACAACCAATAAATTAAGTCATTTTCCACAAAGTAAAAAAGTACAATCAAATTGATGATAATGTCCAAATCACACCATTATTCTTGTCAACAAAAAAATCTATCTTTTACCACGCCGAAAGCCTTACTAAATCATCCTTAGCTATTTAGTAGCATCGTTGAAGAAATATTTCTTGTAAAGAATACAACTATTGAAAGAAAAAGAAGGAAAAAAAAAAAGAATATTTGTTTAAATTTTTATTAAAATATATTACCGTAGGATCTGTCGACGGGATGGACACAATCAACCGTATTTTCCATTCCCAAATTAAATTAAGACTTATTAAAATGCAAAGCATGTAAATTTTGTGACGAAAAAGAAAGAAAATTCCCACATATTAAGATTCTTCATTCATTCAGTTTGGAAACATGCATGACAATAAAAACATAAGTTTGCTGACACTAGTAAAATTAAACTATTTGTGAAGGAGACGAGACACACGACACTTAGATTGACATAGCATCGATCAGTTCCTTTTCGTTACTCGCCTAAATGAGACGGTCCTCGGAGGTTCCAGATTGAATCCCACGCCGAAGTTTGTCTGCGCAAAGCTACCATAGACTGCAACGGCGTTTTTTTGTGCCGGCAGGGCCGCCAAGCACACTACATCAACATTGTCGAGTTTAGCAAACATGTTTACCCTTGGCAGACTCACACTCCCACCCTGGAAGTTTAAAGTGATTGTTTCAGGTAAGTTTGCATCGTTGTTTGTTTTGGCACCATAGCACAGGTCGAATACTCGTGTTGGATCTCTTTTTTGTTTCAGTTGTCCATGGACCTTGTTAATCACCTGCTGTTTGAGAAAATTGTAGATGACAGACGGAAGCCTGGTCACTGTCGTCTGCGGGTTAACAAGCATCGGTGCTCCAATGTAGGGTGGGGATGTCCTTGGGCTATTATTAACCTCCACACTGACTCCTAGCAGGTAGAGGTAGTAGCCGGGGGGGCCGTTTCTGGGCCCTTTTACCATAGGAAGGGTGAGGGTCCCACGGCCCCACGCGGTGGGCCCTCCAAAGGTGAGAATGGATGAGCTGGGCACCAACCAGTACGAAAACGTCCTCTGGTTCAGCTGCCCCACGATGGAGGCAAACCCCTCCCCGAGGCCGACCACACCTGACAGGCCCGTGTTTGCGTTCCCGCACCCAAAGTGGATTGGGTGGGGGACATTCGTCTTGCCCAGCTTGAACCAATCAGTGGAGAGAGCTCCATTGCTGGAATATGAGCCATCGGCATGCCCAACAGAGTAGCTGCACGCCGTGCCGCTGCACTTGGAAGAGCCTGATGACAGCGGCAGGCAGCGGCTGCAGGGTACAGGGCTGTACGTCTTGGAACTTTGGGGCTCGAAGTCGTGGTCCCCATTGGGGAGTGGGGAACAGGGGTTGCAGCGTGTGCACTGTATCCACGTGAGGTCGCTGGCGAGGTCCATGGCTGCCAACAGTTGGACGGCCTGGGAGCCAACCGAGAAGCTCACGTAGTACTGCCACCCCAAAGTTAGTACAGGTGTGTTGATGGGTGGTGTGAAGATCGTGTTAAGTTGACGAGGGTCATAAAAAGGGTGTTTAGGGTTGGCGGGGTCGATTAGTTCGACGCTAAAGCTGGTGGATGAGGACAACGGGACAAGGGAAATTAGCAGTGCCACAATAACAACAACGAGGGCTGCTGATGAGTACTTACTAAGCCGCTTCATCATCATTTCATCCACCTTAAAAATAAAATAAAATGAAGAAGGATATGTGTTTATGTATATATGTGTGTGTCCAGATTCTTTTCTACTTAGATGAATCCATGGCTATTAATTTGGCTCCTACACTCCTGCTAGAGGCAATGTAAAAAGTTGACCCTACTGTGTTATATAAAAAATAATAAAAAAAAGTTATCCCTACATTCTTTTGTAATAGTCTTTTGCTTGTTTATCATGTCACTTTTAATCCATTGAAGTAAAGATGAGATTCATTTATGTAAATTTCAACCCGAAAAGTAAACAAAGGATTGATTGCTGACATGTAAAATTGTCTTGATAATTTGTCTTCTCCCATAATGCAAAGTAAATGAGCCCTATATGAATGTACAGTATATATGCAGAGTTTCTTCACCGTGTTAATCTATGACCCGTCTAATGTTGTACCAATACTACTTGTTTAATTGAAACCTGCCTTTACTCAAATACTTGAAAAGTTTAAATGTAATTAATTGACCTTGTAATTACACTATCCTTAAGTTTTAGTAACATAGGAGGCAAAATTTCAAAATTGGTTCTAGAACTTGGTCACTCTCCAAAAAGCCACCTCT
The DNA here is from genome assembly GCA_902706635.1 of Striga hermonthica. Taxonomy (NCBI): domain Eukaryota; kingdom Viridiplantae; phylum Streptophyta; class Magnoliopsida; order Lamiales; family Orobanchaceae; genus Striga; species Striga hermonthica. Next base: position 4,704,268 of record CACSLK010027751.1, on the reverse strand, counting down.
ATATTGACCACTTTCAATTTAAATCCTAGAATTTGTCGAGATCATCAATTTTAGTCCTTTTTATCTGAACACTGGATTAAAAAGTACTGTGGCATGACGTGTCAGTTTTTTAAGATTACATGGCGTGATTATGATCTACGTGGCACGTCAATTTTGGTCTTATAATTTGTCGATTTCATCAATTTTGGTCTTTTTTTCATGCCACGTCACTTTTTAATCCAGGCTACGGATAAAAAAGGACTAAAATTGATGAAATCGACAAATTATATGATCTAAATTGAAAGTGGTCAATATAGGGGTGATTTTTTGGACAATGACCAAATTATAGGACCAATTTTGAATTTTTGCCTAACATAGGATAAATATAGAAAATACTAAGGTCTCGTTGTGGGATGATACCGTCAGTGTTTTTTACCATTGGATACACCTATAGATTATGTTGTGTGGATAATATATGGTAACCACCATTGACGGAACCATTCTGTCAACAAGACTATAGTAGTTCCCTGTAATATATACTAACAGATCCATACAAAGGCGAGCCTAGTTAATTAATTGCCCAGACTGAATTTATTGTGCTTACTTGTAATTTATATTTAATCATTATTGTACGCGATTTTTGTAATTAAAAAATTACATTTAAAATTTGTAAACATATAATTATTTTTTTCTTCGTTTCGAAAAAAAAAAAAACATATAATTATTTTTTAAATTTTAAATATTTCTTAAGAAATTATATTATTATTTTTTTAACGATACACCTTACCTTTACGATTCGATGTGAAAACAAATACTACTACAAATCTTGTAACTAAAACCATATAGTAAGACTTGAGATTATATATTATGATAAATTTATAACTAAAACCATATAGTAAGACTGATGATATAAATTTATCACTTTTCAATTATGTGTTAAAAATATTTAATATAGAGGTAGACATAGTTATTTTATATTATATATACAATATGGCAATCAAGGCAAATCAAATTCAAGATCATCATCACTGATTTAATTTATCATATATAAAAATATTAAAAAATATGAAAGGTATTAAATTTTAAATGATATTTATAATTTAAATTACTTAAAAGTTCTAATAGTCATGGATAAGGGTCCAGATCTACATGAACTTCTCTGAATCATCATAAACTAATACATATAATTAC
>CACSLK010027751.1:4627167-4638392 GCA_902706635.1 Striga hermonthica | reverse complement strand
AAAAAAAAAAAAAAAAAATCTTGCCGGAGGGAGGAAGACGGGAGGGAGACGGGAGGGAGACGGGAGGGAGGGAGTTAGATGGTGTGGGGAAGAAGATACAAAATAAAATATCATTTGTTGGAGAAAGTTGGTATAAGAAAGTAATAATAAAATATTGTGTAGTGGGATGATGTAACATTATTTGGTTTATTTTTGATTTATTTTAAGAGTAGGGATTTAAGAGGAACAAAATTAAGGGGGTAAGGAGTGCAGAGGCAAAAAAACATGTTAGGGACTGAATAGGAAAATGAAAAAGGGATTAGGGATTTAATGGGAAGTTGCCCAAAAAATAATGGTAAATGTCTCTTTGGCTTTTTTGTACATAAAAAAATGTCCAATACAAACAGTTTCTTTTTTTTTTTTCAAGCCTTAATAATTTTGTATAAACGCATGCGAGAAGTCTCCATAATTTAAGCGAATATTTCGAGAGAACACAATCTCATTTAGTTCGTAAGAGAAGCTGAACACAGTCTCATTTTCTTCGTAAAAAAGAAGCCGAAGGCATCGCAAAAAACTCAGGCGTGAGAAGAAGTTGGTAATTCCGCCTCATCCCTCCCGACATTCATTCCAATTGCGTTGCTGCGTGAACAGCCCCGGACGAAATCAAATGCTCCCGTTACATGCCCGATTAGAGCTTAAATCAACCACAAAGGGAATTCCAGTCAATTGCTGCAACATAAAGATGAAACTAAACAAGAACAAATCCTGGAATAAAAGATAATGGACGGAAGAGTCGAATTAAGCAATGAAGTTTCACATAATATATATTGAAAAAGGATATTATTAGTATATAGGTTAGATTTATTGTACAGTTGCTATTTATCAAATAGCAACTATAGGTCCTTTATGTAAAATAGATTTATTGTACAGTTGTGTGAATAACAACTATAGGATTGCATGTAATTTACATTTTTACCCCTCTGCCCCTTGGTAACCCTAAGTATAAAAGGGTTGCTACCCTCATTGTACTCTCACTTTTCTTTTTCCCGATTTTACATCTAGTGCAATCTTTTCTTTCTCTTCGCCTTCTTTAATCTGTTCGATCTCCATTGTTGTGCAAGCTTTATATTCTAACATGGTATCAGTAGCCGCCGTTTCACCGTACACACTTTCCGCACTCTGATCTATTTTCCGCATCTATTCAGATTCTCCATCTCTGAGAATCGATTCATTTTTTTAGGGTTTTCCACCTCTGAAACCCGATCTATTTTCTGTTATTTCTCTGGATCTTTGATCTATTTTTCGGTGATCTGTTTGATCTTCGATTGCCATTTCACAATTTGTTGATCGTGATTTTTACCTGTCACTTCGTTATTTTTTGTTCGATCTTTTCTCGACTGTTCGATTTTTGACCTGCGATCTCTTGGTCGCGTGCAGTTCTGTTGGCCCTCAGCGTGAAAAACAAAGGTGGTTTCATCGATCGTACAATCCCCAACCCTAATCCTACTGTTAATCCTCCGTTGTACAGTGCATGGCTTAGGGCGAATAATATGGTTTTATCGTGGTTACTGAACTCTGTTTCGAAAGATATCAGACAATCTTTACTCTTCTTTACTAATGCGAGAGATGTTTGGGATGAATTGAGAAATAGATATGCTATGAGTAGTGGTCCTAGGGTTTTTCATTTGGCTAAATCTCTTAGCACTATCAATCAAGGTTCTCTTTCAATTACTCAGTATTACAATTTTTATAAGGACTTATGGGATGAGTATGTTACATATAGACCGATTTTTAGGTGTCAGTGTGAGGCATTTACTACATGTACTTGTAACATTTTTGAGTCCATGGCTGAATCTCAAAATCAGGATTGTGTGATGAAGTTTTTTATTGGCTAGAATGATATTTATGCATCTCTGAGAAGCCATTTCCTCTTGACATCACCTCTGCCCCCACTCACCAAAATATACTCCCTTATCCTTCAAGAAGAATCCCAGAGATCCTTAAACAATACCACTTCCATTGTTGACCCTATGACTATGCTAGCCAAAACAGCACCAAACCACTACAAATCTCAGTCTAAACCTCCTGACAAATTTCAAAACTCTAAAGACAAAAAACCAAGAGCCAAATGCACATTCATTGTGGCTATTCTCACCCATCTGAAAAATGCTACCAAGTCATTGGCTATCCTCCCCATTGGACTGGCCCCAGAGGTCCCAGAATTCATCCTCAACACTCTGCTAACCTTACTCATACTACCACTATACTACAAACAGAATCCCATACCTCTGATGCATCTTCCTTGACTAATGATTTGTTTCATGAGTTCTTAGCCTTAAAAAAGACTCAGGAAGCAAAATCCACCACAGATCATACCATTATCATGTTGTTGCAACTGCTTTTTCAGTCTCCTCAGGTATTTCTAACTCTTATTCTTGCCTGGTTTATGGTCAGTTGCCTAGAAATGCATGGATATTAAATACAGGTGCCACTGACCACATGATATGTGATGCATCTTACTTCTCTCATATGACTCCTGTAAATAATATACATGTTAACTTACCAAATGGTGCTATTACTGATGCATGCTCTAAAGGGACTGTCAAATTGTCATCATCTCTTATCTTATATGATGCTCTATATGTACCATCTTTTAAATTCAACCTCATATCTGTATCTAAATTAGCATCTGCAAACAATTGTGTTGTTCAATTTGTATCATCACATTGCATTTTACAGGAATTGACAACACAGAAAATGATTGGTTCTGCTGATCTAAAAGATGGTCTCTATCACCTTGGCATCCCTGCATTGCCTGCTCATTCAGTCTCATCTGCACATATACAATCTGACTCCAATTTACATGTATCTTCACCTTTACATGTAAATTCTGCAAATATGAATAATGTTCTGTGGCATAACAGGCTTGGCCACCTCTCATTTTCTAAATTGTTGCAATTAACTGTTTCTGATTCTAAATGCAAGACATTACACTCTTTACCTTGTGATGTATGCCACTTTGCAAGACAAAGGAGGCTTCCATTCTCTGTTAGTAAATCTACTGCTACTTCTATATTTGATCTTATACATTGTGATGTTTGGGGACCATTCTCTACTACCTCTCATGAAGGGTATAGATATTTTCTAACTATTGTTGATGATTTTAGTAGAACTACTTGGGTCTGTCCACTGAAGAGTAAGTCATACACAAGAATTTCCTTACAAAATTTTTATAAAATGGTTTCTACACAGTTTGAAAAGAAAATAAAGATCCTCATATCTGATAATGGTACTGAGTTCTTATTGCATGATTTCTATTCTGAAAATGGCATTATTCATCAAACCTCATGTGTAGAAACACCCCAACAAAATGAGAGGGTAGAGAGGAAACATCAACATCTTTTACAAGTAGCTCGAGCTATACTTTTTCATGCACATTTACCATTGTCTTTTTGGATAGACTGTGTTATATCTGCTGCTCACATCATAAATAGAGTTCCATCTATCATTTTGCATAACAAGTCTCCATATGAACTCCTTTACAATAAAATGCCATCTTACAATCATTTAAAAGTGATAGGTTGCCTATGTTATGCATCCACACTTCATGCAAATAGAAAAAAAATTGATCATAGAGCACAAAAATACATACTTCTTGGATATCCTTTTGGTTGTAAAGGTTACAAGCTTTACAATCTACATACCAAAAAAGCATTAATATCCAGAAATGTGCAATTTTATGAAACTGTACTTCCATTTGCAGCTCCTACACCTTCTCTTAATTCTGACCTACTCTTTCCCCAACCAAATAATTTTGATTTCAATGATCCTGATCACAGAAAAACAACTATTCAGATTTCTGTCACTACAAATTTTATTCCCAATCCAACACCTATCAATACTTCTTGTCCACTCAATACTACTAATACTATTCCATCACCCAATCAATCGCCTATTCCACTCAGCACAACATCCCCACCCAGAATAAGATCAACTAGAACTACTAAACCACCTGCTTACCTTGATATATACCAACATTCCATACCTTCTTCTAGTTCCAATCCTGTAGCTAATTCTATATGCACTTCTGGGACATCCATGTATCCTATATCTTCTTTTCTGTCCACTGCATCTTTTTCTGCTAAACACTCATGTTTCACTACATCCATCTCTCTATTGCATGAACCCAGAACATATGCTAAAGCTGCTAAAGATCCTCAATGGCAACTGGCCATGAGAAAAGAACTTGATGCACTTGAGCATACTAACACTTGGGTTTAACAGACCTTCCAAAAGGGAAACATTGCATAGGTTGTAAATGGGTGTTTTAAGATCAAATATAAATCTGATGGTAGTCTAGAAAGATACAAAGCTAGACTTGTAGCCAAAGGCTACACACAAGAAGAGGGAATATACTATTTTGAAACCTTTTTCCCAGTTGCTAAAATCACTACAATCAGATATATGATTGCACTTGCATCCATTAAAAACTGGCCCATTCACCAACTTGATGTCAATAATGTATTCTTGCATGGGGATTTAGATGAGGAAGTTTACATGACACCTCCCCTTGGTTATTTCCATCCAACTGATACAAGGGTTTGCAAATTAGTTAAGAGTTTATATAGCCTAAAACAAGCATCTAGGCAGTAGTTTTCTAAACTTACACAATGCCTACTTGCTTATGGCTTTACTCAGCCTATAGCAGACTGTTCCTTGTTCACTATGCAGTCTGGTTGTGATTTCACTGCTTTGTTGGTGTATGTGGATGATATTATTGTTACAGGAAATAATCTATCTCTTATTACAAAAATAAAATCTCATCTTGATTCCTGTTTTACAATAAAGGACTTGGGCACTTTGAAATATATCATAGGCCTAGAGTTTGCTCATTCTAGCCAGGGCATAAATATGTGCCAAAGAAAATATGCCCTGGATATTTTGACAGACACTGGGTTCTTAGGCAGCAAACCAGCCCATACTCCCATGGATCCAACTTTGAAATTGAAATTTTACACTAAATGACACACTTACTGATGCAACTGAGTATAAAAAACTTGTTGGCAGACTATTATATCTCACCATTTCTAGGCCAGATATTGCTTATAGTGTACAAACTTCAAGTCAGTTTCTCTCTAAACCTACTATGCAACATCTTTCTGCTGCACACAGAGTCTTGAGGTACATCAAAGGCACCATAGATAAAGGTATATTTTTCTCCAGATCCTCTGATATATGCTTAAAGGCTTATTGTGATAGTGATTGGGCTTCCTGTGTTGAAACAAGAAAAAACATTACTTGTTTCTCTATATTTTTGGGTAATTCTTTGACATCTTGGAAATCCAAAAAGCAATCTACCATTAGTAGATCTTCAGCAGAGGCTGAATACAGGGCAATTGCATCTGTTAGCAAATCTGCAATTTCTATTGCCAATAACCCTGTTTTTCATGAAAGAACAAATCATATTCAAATTGATTGTCACCTGACTAGAGAAAAGGTGGCTCAGGGGATTATCAAATTGCAGCACATCTCTTCTAAAGATCAAATCTCAGACATCCTTACAAAAGCATTGCCAGGACCTGCTTTTGATTCTTTAGTTTCCAAGCTCCACATGCAAAATATCCATGTATAGCTTGCGGGGGGTATTAGTATATAGGTTAGATTTATTGTACAGTTGCTATTTATCAAATAGCAACTATAGGTCCTTTATGTAAAATAGATTTATTGTACAGTTGTGTGAATAACAACTATAAGATTGTATTTAATTTACATTTCTGCCCCTCTGCCCCTTGGTAACCCTAAGTATAAAAGGGTTGCTACCCTCTTTGTACTCTCACTTTTCTTTTTCCCGATTTTACATCTAGTGCAATCTTTTCTTTCTCTTCGTCCTCTTCAATCTGTTCGATCTCCATTGTTGTGCAAGCTTTATATTCTAACAGATATCCTGAAAACAGAAAAACAACAAAAAAGGAATAATCGTCAAATGAAATACCATTACAGTTGAATATATGTATTGAAGACATACTACCTGACCCTTTTATGTTTATAAAATAAAAAAAGTAACTGAGACAAAGAAGTTGCATCAATTTGATCATCTCAGACTTAATGTACCCACTTCTTAAGAGCAAGTAGATTAAGACATTCAATAATATACATTTTCTCTTACCTAATTATTGTTTGTCCCATTTTTGTTGCATTTTTCGTTGATATTTTTCCTTTCTTTTTCCCCCGATTTGAGTCATTTAGTTGGTTTTAGATCGTTTTGTCGTTTATTGCATATTTTGCGTTCTTTTGAGTGTCTTGGTGTGTTCCGTTTGCTTTCCGGTGTTTTTTGGTTTTGTTTTCGTTTTTGGTGTGCAGGTAGGAAGCTCCGAGAAGATAGGTTTTCTAGAAAATATTTGATGGGTTTGCATAGTTTGATAGAGGGGTTTGTTAGCGACGCGTAGAAAAAAACGGAACTCAATTCCGAGTTAAAACGAACCCGAACGAGCAAAAATCGTAAAGCCGCGCGCAGCAGCCAAATTTTGTTCACCGCGGGCAGCGGAGAAATCCCGCGGCCGCGGAGGTCGCGACCAGAATTTTTAAAACCCGTTTTGCACTATTTTTTGAGTACTTTGGCATTGGGACTCGTTCCCAGACCGAAATGAATCCCCCAAACTCGTTTTTTCCCCTTCTCTTACCCTAAGAACACTATATTAATGTTGGATTTCATCATCACTTGGAGATTTTTATCTTGTGCTTGGATTAAACCTTCAATTTCATCTAAATTGTAAGTTTCTCTTTCAATTGATCTTTGATTATGGAAGCTTGGGTTTGTATGGATGATTGTTTAATCTTGAATATGAGTAGCTAAATCTTCATGCTAGGGATAGGGGATTAATGTTTTGATCTCAATTATGATTAATGTGCTTCTAGATTATTCAATTCATGTGGGTTGATCTTGACTAGGGTTTTGTGAAATTGTTTTGGAATTTTGAAAATCATTGAAGTAGTGACACTTCAATTTACAATTGTTCATCGATTGGGTTGGATTTTCTTTTGAATGATTTCATGGAATCTATTGCTTGATTGATTAAAAACCAATAAGCTATTTAATTTACTTTTGGAATCGAAAGAGGAGGAGTCGATAGACCTAGGCCACATGAAATTGGCTTGTTCGTAATGGTATTGCCAATGTGTTTAAAAGGATTTATTGATTTGCCGTTCATATTAATCATCTTGTTACGAAGAGTTATTGAGGACAATCTCTGAACGAGTAGTTTATTAAATTCTCTTAACCGAATGATCATTTGCTCGATAATCGTATTTTGAGCCATAACGGATATCCCCGATTCCCTAGCTTCTTCATTGAGGTTTATTTCATGTTTTAGGTAAATTTATATTTTATGCATTTTATTTTATTTCTTAGTTGATAATCTACCCAATCTTTATCTGATTAGAGTGTTTAGGATTTATTTTTCCTTTTTGTGTTATCGATACCAAAACTAAATTCCGAACTGCCTTCCTCGTGAGATCGACCCGGGGAACGAATCTTTTGATTCGATATTTGGTAAAAATAACACTTTGTACCCAACAAATTTGGCGCCGTTGCCGGGGAAGGCAAGTAGGATATTTGGTTTTAGTATTGATTTTATTTTCCGTGTTTCTCTTTATTATGTATTTTTCGTGTTTTCGTTCTTTCTTTTGTGTCTCTTTGTTTGCTTCTTTGTTTTTGTTTTTATCTATTCTTTTTCTTTCTTTTTCGTGGCTACGTGTGGTTTGTTCTGCTTTGGTGTGCAGGTATCATGAGCTATAACATTGTGTGGCATAATTTCAAAATTGGTCCTATAATTTGGTCACTTTTCAAAAAACCACCCCGCCATTGGCCACTTTCAAACTTGGTCTTATAATTTGACATTTTAATCAAATGTGGTCCTTTTTATCCAGAATATGGATTAAAATGAGATTACAAAAGGACCAAAATGTCAAATTATAGGAACAAATTTGATTAGAAAAGGACCAAATTTGATTAAATGGACAATTTATAGGACCAGGAATGAAAGTGGCCAATGGCGGGGTGGTTTTTTGTAAAGTGGCCAAATTATAGGACTAATTTTGAAATTATGCCCCCAATCTTGGGTTATCGAGCCGAGCTATTCCACTGGGCATCACTACCAACCATATTCCTACTCTTCCGAGCAGTACTGGGACACCTTCCCGGTCGAGCAACATTATGAGTCCCACGAGTTCAACGAGAAGCTCAACCGTATTTACGAATTTGCAACATCTCGGTTAGCTCAGGAAGAAGAAACCGCAGCCCAGTCTGCCCAACCACCTCCTTACCATGATTCTTGGGACTATGGCCATACTTGGTCATGTCCTTACGAGCAGCAGTAGGAGTCAGTACCTGTTGAGCAGTCATGGGAGACCCTCGAGGACTCCTCAGAGTACAATGCCTAGCTCGACCAGGTCCTCACTCTTTTGGCATCCCAAGCGACCCGTAAGAGCAACCTTGAGTCCCGAATTGAGGAACTTGTGGAGCGCGTGCAAGCCCTAGAGGATCGAGTTACCAATGTCACTCCCGAGCCCACCGCTCATGGCGAACCTACACATAGGGACGAGCCTTGGGAGGCTACCTTGTCGTTCAATGAAAAGCTCGACCTCATCCTTGCTCGTATATCTGCCCAGTCCACTCGAGATGTGGAGATTGAGCTCGGGTATGCTCGACTGAGCACACAAATGGAGATTCTTGCAGCACATACCAGCTCAATCGAGGCAAAAGTCGACGACCCCCATCTCATGCTTGATACTCAAGCCCGCACGATGAAACCAATGTGTGAGGCCGAAGAAGATGATGATGAGCTTGATGATATTTTAGAGGAGGAGATCCATGGGCTTGATTCTCAAGTCCCTCCTCCCATCTCCGAGTTAGGGCATCCGTCTTCGGGGCTATTGCACTGTGTTACGAAGAGGGAAGGATTAAGTTCGACTTGCTCCACAGATGTACTTATCATTCCGGAGGTTGATGATAGAGCTCGGGTGAGAAAAGCTCTACGTCTAGAGTTGGGAATTGCTCATACCTGAAGCTTCTTTATACAGAACATGACCACCCGGATCCAACTATGCCCGCTTTCTAGCCACACTGCCCGGGCTACCACTTCTGGAGAATACGAAGGCGTGGCACGACCGTCACTTCTTCTTAGATTCCGGTGGAGTTCTCTTCAGGTGCTTTCTAGATATTTTTCTTTTTGCTCTTTTAGTTTTATATTTTAATAATTGGAGTTGGGAGTTCTTTTGTGTTTTTCTCGACAGGTACTATTTGCGAGCTTGAGCAAGAGGAATAACGAGGTCCGAGGCTGAGCATTGGCGAGTGACTTGCACATGCATACTATTTCTCCTCGAGGCACTTCAGTTTGCACACCCTTTTCTTATTTTCTATTTTTGAGTTGTTTCTTTCTTTTGTCTATTCTTTTGAGTTTGTGTCTTGTGTTAGCTGCTAGTTTGGTTCATTATATAAAAATATTAGGTCCTATTATGTGACTTCCGATTTTGTGTTGAAGCAATGAGGTCATTGCCTCATTCTAAGTGTGGGGGAGTCTATTTGGATTTGACATGTTCATGTGGTGGACCTGTCTAGCTTTAGGTTTTTGTGTTGTTGAGCATGTGATATTGGTGAATTATATGAGTTCTTGATGAATGTTTGATGAGATTGGGAAGTTGTGATGACAGACGTGTATCATTGCCTCGGTATTTGCTTGATGGCTTTGAGTGACATTTATTTACCTTGTGAGGTTTTGATCCTTATTCTTTTTCTTGTGAGATGTTGGTCATATTCATGAATGATTAGAACTTGCCTTGAGTTTATCTGAAAGAAATCGATTAGAGTTTGAAATTGCGAAAGTGATTGAGGCGTTATGTTGATTAGCTCTTTTTAGCCTTGTTCTTTGATCCTAATCGTTAATTTCCCTAGTAGCCCATTTGAGCTTTGAGCCCTTTTCTTGTTAGCTGTATATGATGCATTTGTTGACTGATTTGGTGATGATTGGTGAAAATGGTGTTGTTTTTGAATGAGGTGAATTGAAGTTGGATCTCTATTGCTTGACCTATATAAAAAAAAGAAAAAAAAAATGAGAGCTCGCAAGGACGAATCGATTGGATTCTGCTCCTCTTCTAGTCGATTCGTGTTGACGGGTAATGAGCATTGGGAAACTACTGTAGGACACTTGGATGACCTCCAATGTTTAAACCTATAGAATGTTGTCCCTTCGATTCATTCTTGTTTGGAAAAAGTCACTCTCCAAATTAAAAAAAAAAAATGAAAGAAAAAAAAAATATAATAAGGTTAAGTGATGAGGTTGTAACTTGTTTTGAGCATCTATAAGTTGTCTGTGGAATGTTTGTTGGGTAGTAAGTGTTTTTCCTTGTTGATTCTGGATGAGTAGTGGAATACTGGAGTATACTCGAGAACCGTAATCTTCTATTTGAGCTTCTTGTCCTTATATATTCGTACCTTTACTCAGCCACATTACAACCCGTCAAGTCCTCTTGATTCGCATATTTTGAACTTTGATTGTTTTCAAGTAATTTAAACGATAGGCAAGCATATGTTGAAACTTGAATATTGGCCAACTTTGAGCGTGCCTATCATATATTCATGTAAGAAAATGAGTGATGTTTATATTACATTCTATGCGTTTGAGCGTTTGTCATTTTTGAGGCCAAGTTGATATTTGAGGCATATGGTCATACGGTCATTGGAATTCACTCGATTGAATTGGACATTTTGAGGCTTTTTTTTATTTGAAATCGTATCCATGCTCGTGTCTTCTTTTTTTCTTTTTTTTTTTCTTTTTGTTCGGGACGAACAAAGATTTAAGTGTGGGGGAGTTGTTTGTCCCATTTTTGTTGCATTTTTCATTGATATTTTCCCTTTCTTTTTCCCCCGATTTGAGTCATTTAGTTGGTTTTAGGTCGTTTTGTCGTTTATTGCATGTTTTGCGTTATTTTGAGTGTCTTGGTGTGTTCCGTTTGCTTTCCGGTGTTTTTTGGTTTTGTTTTCGTTTTTGGTGTGCAGGTAGGAAGCTCCGAGAAGTTAGGTTTTCTAGAAAATATTTGATGAGTTTGCATAGTTAGATAGAGGGGTTCGTTAGCGACGCGTAGAAAAAAACGGAACTCAATTCCGAGTTAAAACGAACCCGAACGAGCAAAAATCGTAAAGCCGCGCGCAGCAGCCAAATTTTGTTCACCGCGGGCAACAGAGAAATCCC
>CACSLK010027751.1:4588596-4605754 GCA_902706635.1 Striga hermonthica | reverse complement strand
TATTAAAGAGTTTAATTACCAAACCAAAGCATCAACAAAAAAAAAAGAAGAAGAAGAAGAAGAAAAAGAAAGAGACCTTTAAGTAAAGATAAAGATATACCCATATGTGATGTTTCCATGAGGTTTAGGTCCGATTACAGTAAGGATACTGCAACATGATGTGCTCGTAGGTCTTTTTATATAGCTCCAACGTCAAGGAACTTCGCATGCCACGGCGATCCTGTATTTCAGTAAAAACATTCGTATGATTATGCTTAACACGTATAGTATTGTTTGTTTCTCAATAGTTTATTGACTATAGATAGATAATTATCTGCACCCATCCGCTATTTGTTTGAATTTGAGATATATATGCATATAACGATAAGCAGGAAACCTTAACAAGCAATAAGTTATATGGAAGATGGGACAACTTTACCTTCATGTTAAAGTGAGGAGTATCATCACGAATCAAGCACTGGGACACAAAAAAATAATCTGCTTCATCATCATTTTAATGTCTTGTGAGAGCTCGCTACTAAACTTTCATAGACAACCATTTGTAGAAAATGAAGCACTTAGAAAAATAGAAGCATCTGTTTGCAAAACCTTATGGACTATTTGTAATTTTAGAAGACAAATGGAAGCATCTGCTCGAGGACTTGGTGGCAGCGGCCGAGTTAGAGGACTTGGTGGCAGCGGCCGAGATAGAGGACTGTTGTGGTGCTTTATCAGGAGGAGGTAGAGGGGTTTGGCGTGTTTGCTGCTGCTGTTGGTGTTGTTGCTGCGGTTTTTGTTGACGCGGTTGTTGCTGTTGTTTTTGTTCCTTCGACGGTGGTGGGGGAGGCGGTGGAGTCTCTCGCGCAGACGATCGTTCCTGCGGCTCTGGTGGAGACCCACCAGAACTGGCCGATCCCTCGGGTTGGTCGCCGGTCAAGCCAGAGGTTACCCCTGACTTCTTTTTTAAAAGGGTTTTCCTAAGGGGAATGTTGAAGCTGGGTACCTCAGCAAGAAAATAACAAAAGATTAGAACCAACATTAACAGGGGTAATCAAAACAAATATAGAGGAATGCCGACACATTCAAATAATCTGGTCGAAGATTACATGGGTCATTCTCGATCTGGATGAGATTGAGGATCTCATCACTGGGAGGAGGACAAGTCTTGTGGCTGAGAAGACCACGGTAGTGAAGAAGATTATCGTCCTTAAGAAGCACTTATGACGCAACGGTCTTGGAGTTACAAGTATAGACCCGTTGGTCGAAAAGAGGATTTGAAAGAGAGGCCGAAGCCGCCTCTTGAGAAACTTCCTTAACTCAAGGGATGGAAAGCCAAGGGAAAGGAGCATCGGGCTGAACAAAGATAAATTTGTCACTCCACTTAGGGAGATTAGAAGGGATATCATTGATAAAATGAGCACCATTGCGGCTCTTCAGATATAGGCCTCGACCTTGATTGGAAGGGATATAACAATAATGGAAGAAATTGAAGTCGAATCGACCTAAATGAACACGGCAGAGGATAATAAAGGTGGTCATAAAACGGATGGCATTTGGGGAGAGTTGGTGCAGAGAAAGCCCAAACCAGTCACAAATTTAAAGCAGCTCAGGACACAGAGGAAAACGGAGGCCAAGTTTGAATTGGATTTCAAAAAATGTGTAACAGTCCCTCGGAGGATGATCATATTTATCGGAGGGAGAGGACCTATAGAACGACCAACTGCTAGGATGACCGATCTTTTCGGCAGAATACCAATCGGTAGAAAGGGAAGTAGAAGAAGAGCGTTTTTTGGAAGTTTTGCGGTGGTTCTTGGTCAAGGATTTGTGGGGTGAAGTGTTTGAGGTACCAGGCTGAGAAGAAGAAGGTGGAAGGGTCGAGGATGGAGTAGAAGTAGGCTGAGAAGAAATAACCTCGTCTACCTCTGGTTCGTCTAACTCACCAATGGCAGGTCGACGACGTCGGAGAGGAATGTTGTCCATGGTATCCCCTGAGATGGGAGAAGTGACACGGGCAGTAAAAATGATGGTTGGGACGATCTCGCCGGGACGAAGAATTGAAAGAGGAACGGCTTCGAGGGCAGAAGACAATATCTCAACTGATTCAGAAGAGGTGGTCGAGGTAGCAGGATCTGAAAACAAAACAAAAAAAGAAAGGAGGAATATTAAAAAGAGGAATTTTGGACAAAAAAGGAAATAGGAAGGAGGAGGAGATTTTCAAAATTAGGGTTCCACGAAAAAGGCGATTTTGAAGAAGGGAAACAAGGATTTCGAGAGAATCTAAAAGGGAGAGGACGAAATCTACAACGGTTAATAGGCAAGCACAAAAATTCAACACACACATTCAAAACACTCAATCAGCAAACTTCAGACACCCAATTCAAAAAATTACTCCAAAACACAAAATCTCAAGTATAGGAAGTGTAAAATCAGGCGAAGAACAACTTACTCATAACCGCATGGAAGAGAATTGGGAAGACTCAAAGATTGCAGGGAAATCGCCGAGGAAGATAGGGTTTTTTGCAGAAAGAATTTTAAGCGCAAGAGATTTCGGAATCGCAAGGGTGGAAAAAGGTTGAAAATTCGCTAAGTATGGGATTTATACCTTGGAGAGTCCAAGAGTTGAAAAGATGGGGACCGCTGGATTAAAGACAGATCGCATAGTGGGCAACATTAATTAGCACGGTATTCAAAGTGGGCGCGTTATGCGAGGAGGCGTTATCATTAAAACGCCAGACAAATGCCTGACAAGTGGGGCACGTGGCGAAAAAGTAGGGACGACAAGAAAAGCGTGTGGCAGAAGACTTTATTTTTGGCAATTAAGGAGGCACTATTCAAAAACTGAGCGGGAAATCCACCAGAGGGTCGATATCTGACACCACGTCACCGAGGAGGTCGATGAAGTACAAATTCACTCTTAGATCGAGTCATTTAGACTCGTCCAGAGTGGGGGGAACTAGATGATATAGGATATTATATACCCCAAGATAAACCGGTCTGCTGAATCGGTTCGGAAAGTCATACCATGGAGGAATCGAGCCAGGCAATGAGAAGATCGAGCAAGACAACTTGTCGACCAGTCAAACAGTCGACTAATCCATCGCTCGACCAAGCAAATGATCGACCAACCTTATCGACCTCAGCAGGTCGAGCATCTCGCAGACTCAACAGTCAATAGATCGGCCTAGTCACAGGCGCGTGTAAGAGCCTCCAACTGAATTCCAGGAGAATATTTACCCCATGTGCAGGAGGACACGTGTCGAGAATGTATTGGATGATAGCGATAACCACCTCTGACAGCTCCCAACGCCCTGCGCCACCTCTGACATGTGCGCGGCGTGTCAGAGTACGGATGGGTAGCTTGGGCAGCCAGCTCATCCTTATCCGGGCAGCTATTAGGGCAGGTATCTCACCCCTATATAAAGGGGGTGAGCCTTTCTCCCTTGAGATGATTTTTCCATTATTCACTTCAGTATACTCATACACATACTGACTTAAGCATCGGAGGCTCTTCACCGGACATAACCCCCCGGTGTGAGAGTTATTTGCAGGTTTCTGACATTCTATCGGTGAGGACAAGAATCGATCTACCCCAAACCGGACCAGGACGCTCACACTTGCATTAAAACCACATGAAAGTTTTTCATAATTTATTCTATAAATCATCGGCTGTTATCATATGGGTTGTTAATACCTGGGCACCATATCGGCTGTTATCATATGGGTTGTTAATACCTGGGCACCATATAGTAGATCGATCCACATTTAGCATTTATGTCAGTCGTACATTCTATTTACACACTCTAACTTGAAATGTCGTCCCTATAACCGGGAAAAAGATGTGATTATATTTTTCAATGAATAAAAATAAAAAATATTAAATTAGGTTGTTGATGGTACTTATTTTATCTCCATGAGTAGGATGTTGAAATAAGGGGGCATATCATAAACATAAATAAGAGTCCTTTTTTTTCTGAACTACAACATAGATATTGACCAGATTTCTCGTGATTTGTGTGCTTTCTAGAACATTAATATTTGCAATTCGTAACAACTGGGGCCATTCTATAATGGATGAAAAAACAGAAGGAATACTGCAATGTACTCCGCACCCTCTGTTTTCACACTAAAGAAAGACACCATTAAACAATTAACGTGCAACAAATGTAGAGTAATATATACTCATCCCACACAAATATATATATACCTATACTTCAAGGTGAATTTGAGCACTAAATACAATTTCATACCTCATAATTCATGTGAAGATTCTACGTTAAAGTTTGTGATCACTAATTGAGTTTATTGAGTTCCCGACATTAAATGCCTTATAACTATATAAATAAATACAAATACTTTCATGCAACCGAGACATATAATAAAGACGACCGAACATACCTGACAAAAACCAGCTGACGAAACCCACGACCAGAGCACTGTTTGATGCAAACACTTTGCAATTTCACCTCACAAAACCGGCCCCAAAGCCCCTCATACTTCCAATCACATCCTTCCTTGAAAGAAATCTTCAAATCATAGGCTTCAGATGGATCCACATAGCACCAGCCTTGTTCACTACAATTTGTGGTGCATATACTCTGATCGGCGACCGTCCAATCAGTAATACTTGGGGCCTCAGGTTCATGAGGGGAACTGCAAAAAATCAGCAATAATAGTGGTAAGTTGTATGCTTGTAATTTGTAAATGAAGGGGATTGAGTTAATTTACAAGAAGCTTGCTTACTTTATCTTAGATCCACATGACTCGGCTACAAGGCCATTTGGGTGTTTTGTACCTTCTCATTAAAAGCACATGGCTCGGGTCGTATCACAGTGAGCAGAACAAATGTAAAAGACCTAGGGGCCGTACGGTTCTTTTTCAGACTCAGAATAATTGAAGTTCAACTGCAGTCTTTTCAAACATTAGTCCCATGTCTCCAAGCATACAAATTGATGCAAATTGAATTGAAATTCGTTTTGAAAACTATAAATAATAGTAAAAAGAAGTAGGCTTCATTTCAAAAGAAGATGATGTGAAGCATAATAAGAAAAATTTTGAAAAGAAGAAATCTTGGAGAATTCTTAGACTGCTTTGGTTTAGCAGTTGAAATATTCAAGTTACAAAAGAAAAATTATTATTTTTCTTAGGAAACTTAATTACTTTTCGCATCAGAGTTCGCTACCTGTTACGTCATTTTCATTGATAATTTGACAGAAAATTGAGACTATACTTAACTCTAATTGTTAAAATTCATCTGAAACTAATCTTGTATATGCTTATGAACAAGTAATATAACCTATAATGCCTTGACCATTGGACCGAATCCATGAAAACAGCGGCATCGTCCCAAGTCACGATTACAAATGCCTTTACCATTACATTCATTTTTGCAGCTCTTACTCCAATATTTAGTTATCCGTTCACATACTATCAGATAAATCTTCAAAATGAACAAAACAAAACAAACATCAACCTTTTAATGTTAAAAAAACAAGCTGAGATCCAATTGCACCAATCAACCAAAATGTCCTATTTTATTAGAATGATCACAAAAAGTTAGCACCTCACCAATTTCAACAGCAGTGATATATGCGCCACAGCCAGACAACCACCGCCCGATCTCAGCCTTCTATGGAGTATCATTGTAAGTCATAGCATCATGTAAGTCGGCCAGATATCAAACATTAAAGTCAACCATTGACCAAGGGTCTTCTTTATAACTTTTTTGGGTTCTTTATTTGAACCAAATCAAGAACTTTGTGCCTGCCCGAGTCCAAAATAATCCAAAGGAGGCACAACCGGTATACAAACAGATGAATAATAGATATCATAGCTAAAATTGAAGCAATAGAAGAAGCTAAGAACCATGAGCACTTCCATTTCTAGAAAGAGAACATACTCCCCAACAAAACCCCAGTTCACAAAAATGGAATCTTTATGAAAATCTGACTTCAGAGGAACAAACCCTGTTGCCTTTCCTTCAAATGAAGGCAGTAAATTACAGCGATCATAGTCTGCTATAAAACTACCAATTGGGCCAACAAAGTTTCTAACTATTATTCACCAATGCATGTTTGAGCACTGATATGGCCAGGTGTCTTAAATAGTTAAAGATTTTAATCACGTCCTTTACAAGCATTTATAAAGGAAGATCAAAACCCTATACACTTTCGTGTATCGTTCCTAACAAACTCAGTCTTCCGAGCAAAAACAAAAAAAATAAAATAAACACAATAAATTTAGAAAATAATGAATAAGAACACACTTAAAACCTTCGGAATGCCCAAATCGACCTCTGAATCTTGTGGAAAAAATTCATCGTTTGAATGATCAATAAGAAGTTCGATTGTATCTATATAGACTAAAGTTACATAAATCTTCTTCGGAAAGAGGGACTCCAAATTCTATGAGACTGTCAAATGACGATGTCATACAATCGAAGATTGGGAATGGGGAGAATCACCTCACATGTCCAAAAATGGCGGTGGCGATGCCATCGTACGGGTTGTCATTGGTCTTGGAGCAGAAGCTGAGAAGACATAATAAAGACTGGATAAGCAGTCCGGGGAGGTGGAAGGTGAAGCTGCCCATCAACTCGAACCAGCCGTCTGAGATCTTGTCGGCAAAAGGCAGCAGACGAGGATGAAGAGAGAAGATGGGCATTTAGGGTTTGGGGAGAGAAAACAATGATTCGATGAAAGGGCTTATTTGCATGTGTGGGTTATAACTGGCGTGCAAGTTGCACCAGGAACAAAAAAAATCTCCCATTTGAAATGACCATACTGCGACAAAAAGTAGAGCAAAACAAGGCCATTTACGTCACTTTGTGGCAGATGGAGAAAAAAAAAATTACAAAAAATGAAAGAAGAAAAGGAGAGCAAAAAGAGCCAATACATTGAGTCACATGTCGTCTGTTAAGAGAGTCTAATATTTTCTTATAAGTTAAGAAGGTAGATTACATAGACATAACTAGTTATGCCACATAAGAAAAGTTGGATCGCGTCTTTATCTGAAAGGTTCTCGTTGTATCAAATTTATTTTGATTGAGAATAACTCTTTGAGCTTGGGTACAAATATATCTACAAAGGATTCGTTTTTTTTTTCAATGATAGAAAAAACCTCCATAAACGGCACACCGTTAATCGAACAAGTACATGTACAATTCGAGCATAAACGTGCAAGGGATAAAACTAAAAAGACACAGAGAGGCGTACAACAAGGTGGCCTAGGTACCCAAAAGTGCAACCCTCTAATGGCAGGAATAAACAACTTGAATCCCTATGAGAAAAACCACCAACAAAAAAAGCACCAACAACCAACATCAATTAACACCAATCTCCAACTCGACTAAAAGCTACAAATACAAACCAACACCACCAAAAAAATCAACAGACAAGAACAAAAACCAAAACATGCAGAAAAGCAAAATAAACAGCTAGGCTACAAAAGCAAACTCCTGCCATTCCAACCAAGCTCGTCTGACTATGATACCCTCTGGTTTTCTTTGTCCTTGGAAGAGCCACAAAATTCTTGATCGCCACAATCACTAAAGAATGTATGTAGTGAGTTAGATATGGGATTCAGAAGTTTCAGACTTGTCTGTTGAGCATACTCTCAACCACCACTGTCTAAAATTCCCTGAATATTCTTGGATTCCCTTCTAGTCAATAAGTGCTAATTTCCACACTGGTCTTGCTCTCCTGCAGTGAAGAAACAAGTGTTCTACTGTCTCCTCACTTTCACCACACATTGTGCAAATGACATCCACATTGATGCCCTTGGACAAAATATTCATGCTAGCAGGTAAAATACCATTGAAACACTTCTCGATGAAATGTTCAACTTTTCCTTTTATTTTTAGTTTCCAACTCTTATCTCTGATGTGCCAATTCCATACTATAGATAAGCTCCCCTCTGTCTGGTCAAATTTCAGAATCTTGTGCTTCATGAGTTGAGGATATGAGTTAGCTACAGAGAATTAGCTAGATTTCTCAAAGGTTCATTTCCAGTGATCATCTTTAGTTGGATTGAGGGTGTTCATCTTTAAAATGGCTCTACTGTCTCGTTCTGAAAACACTCTTTTGACTAGCTAAGAATTCCATTTATATAAAGTCCAAGACAAAACTTTAGAGACTATACTTGGGTACTTAAAAATAAGCTCATCTATTCTCTTCGCAGCATTGCCCTAGCTATGGCGACACTCATAGACTCAGAGAGGCCTACTTCTCGGCTCTCTAACTAGCGACCTTCTGCCACAAGGTGGCCGTAGGAACTATCTCACGGGTCAACTCTGATCAATGTGAGGCTCATCTAAGGTTTCCACGTGTTCAAGTTTGAGCACATCTTCTCAAAATTAGATTAAGGAGAAATCACTAATCTCGGCTATATGTTAAAAATGACTGGAATAACTAAATTGTTTCTCATCTGCGGCCTGTGACCCTCAGGGTCACCTTACCGTTCACACTGGTCAGTCTTTCTGCGGTTGGCCAGCACGCGACTTTCGTCGGTTCAGTGTTGTCTTAGTCTTTGCATGGATCGTTGAACTCTTCTCTATTGTCTGTTGGTCTACTACTGACCGAGAATCTTTCTCTCACTATGTCTTCCTTGTATGTCAGCGATCCATACTTGTGTCCGTACTAAATCGTACGATGCCATGTCAATAAACATTTATTAACTTTCATCGTAGCAAATCGCTCTTTCTAATGGATTTGTCATTCAGAACGCAAGCCTTTGAGCATTTTGATCGTCCATCAATCTGTAATATTGATGAGAAAAACTAGAAATTGTAGTTCGACTCGCTGTGTCCCGGCTCCTGACTATGCAGTGCGTTGTATGTGACTTACCCACTACCCGGGGCCCACGGGCGCATAAACACCTGCATGCGATACCGACATGCGATGTATCTACGGCGTCAGTTTCACATGTAGTTCCAAAACACAGTCGTATCCATGTCTTATGCTAGTATCTTCACTGTACTGTGGCGCTAAGCGAACTCGGCGCACTACGACTCGAATCTAACTCATTCATGGTGCAAATCGAGGGTCTCACTACTTTTTCTTTTTATAAACATCCCAGTGTGGGATGGGGGGTTAAGGCTACATCCCCGACCTGTGAATATAATGGTCCAGAGAGGGCTAAAAAGTCAATGGTCTACATCAATGAAGATATATAGAGCAATATCAAAACAGAAAAACAGAAAGTACACGGGTCACAAAATATCCAAGGTGGATCTAAAATAAATCCTCATAAAAGGTCGTCCCGGTCAGAGTTACCTAGCATGAGGTCCAAAGCGACAAGTCTAGTCAGGGTCATGTGGTGGCGGTCGTCCAGATCTGAAGAATGGGTACTCTAGCTGGTCCATCCGAATGAGCGTCCGAAGCCGGAGGGGAATGTCTTCAGGATGAAGGATGCGTCTGGGGTATGGACGCCCTCGTGCTAGCAAGGAAGTCAGCGGGCCGATTCCCCTCTCAAAATATGTGTGAGACCTGGTAATGGATCGAGCAGAGGGTGTCTCTGATGTGCATAAGGGGATGTTGGACCTGCCATGAGCCCTGGTGGCCAGATGTCAAAAGTGTGATGACAGCTGCAGCATCCATCTCTATCCAAATATAGAGAGAGATCGAGGCGGCAATCTCAAGACCAATCTGGAGCACCTGAATCTCAGCATCCTAACTCGAGGAAGCCCGGAGTGGCCCATGGAGGGCAGAGATAAGTGCCCCACCATGATCCCTAATCAGGCCCCCTCCACCAGCAGCTCTGGTATGTCTGTCGAATGCGCCATTTGTGTTTAGCTTAACCCTAGGGGCCTTGGGTTTCAACCAAACAATGGTCCTGGGTCATGGGTGCTGGACAGGTAAAGGAGGTGGTGGCCTCAAACGATGGGGCGGTGTACAACCTGTCCAGTCTCTCGTCGTGAGTCTACCCAGGGCGGTAAGGAGAGAGAGGTGTCTGTCAACCTGCAAAATGATGTGAGCACAAGAAAATATAATATCCCTATGCTTCGCGTTATTCCTTTCTGTCCAGGTGGACCATATGATCAGACAAGGATAAAAAAGCCCACGTGTCTACTGTGTGCGATGTGAGAAAAAACTCAGAAGCTCAAAAAAACTGTTTGTAGTGGGTAGGGGTGTATGAGTATATCTGGCATAGTGCTCCCACACTCTTCTCACAATCTCACTCTCAAGGAAAATATGGGTGAAAGTCTCAATCTCAAAGGTACCGGGCTCAGCACAACAATGGCAACGGGAGGGGAAGGAGAACCCTCTCGCCTGCATCACAGTGTCAATGGGAATGCGCCGTAATAGGAGACGCGACAAAATGACGGAAATGGTCGGGGTGAGAAGGTCGGTCCAGATGGCCCCGAAGAGGAGGTTAGGCCGGTTGTCCATCCTCACATCTCCCCTGGCCGATGACGTAGAGAATGCACTCGAAGATGTATGTCTCTACCTCATGCCGTCCAAACCTCCCTCCAGAATGGGAATCTGACGGATCTGGTCAATCTCTAGTCTACTGAAACCCCCACCCTCACCTAGAATATCCTCCATCTTATCTCTATCCCAATATCCCCGCGTCCAAAGGTCGTTCACCTGCATGAAAGGCATGTGAGTGACCGGCCTAGTGTTCGAAAGGGGGGCCACGCCGAACCACCACTCATCCCAGAAGCTAACATCCCCATAACCCATGGTCCAAAAAATGTGCTTCTGAGCACGCCTGCCAATAATGGTGAGCCGTCTCCACTGTCGACTATCCCGAGTAGTGGCTTCAGCCTGCAAGGGTGTGCGGCTCCACCAGGGTAATATTTCATCAAGAGGTAATGGGCCCAAAGGGACCTGCCCTCCCTAAAGCACCACCACATCTTGTAGGAAAATGCAGTGACAACATCAGAGAAATGTCGAATACCGAGCCCACCCTCAGAATGGGGACGACATATAGAGTCCCACTTCACCAAGTGAGTCTCACTACTTATATGGGTAAAATTTACCTAAGGGTACTTAAAATCTCAAGGTTGAGACTTTCTGTTCTTCCTTTCCTCAATGTCTAATCTAAAGCTAGTGATGTCATACACCACTAATACTTGAAGATGACTTCATCTCCTCAACTTTCTCGGTAACATTTTGAAAATACGTACACGTGATTGCGAACAATGGTTAAGTCTCCATACGTTGTTAGTGAAGTGCTCTCTCTATCTCTCTCATGACTTCTAGAATTTTTCCTATCGGTATATTTTCATCTGTTCACAACTTCAAACTCTAGAGTTGTGGCATTTGGCACAGGTATGCGAGATTTATAAGTCTTCACCTTCTTAAACATGCTCTCTCAATTTCCAGGTATGCGGAGGTTGGTTCTTCTTTTGAATTATGGTGGTTACGAACTCCCACTCAACATTCATTAAATTTTCTGCAAACTGTCGTCTGAGTATTCTCACACTATTTGAACTTTCTTGGGTGATGGCTCCCTTTCGATACGAATGAGTCGTCTTGGTGTAAAGACATGACTCAACATGCCATCCTCGCTCTAGCTTCCTTTAAACAAGTTATTCTCTTTCTCTAACTACTAGAGATCACCTCATATGGAAATATGTCTGCTATGTTTCAGCTTCAAGCCTCCATGGTTTCTGCCGGACTCATGGCTTTTATTTCAAGCCTCCAGGACTTACCCAAAACTATGACTCTTATATACTGAAAACTATTACTTCTTATACTAGCTTGACGGCATCTTGCCAGCTCAAGTGAGGTAACGTCTAGAGTTAGAACTTAACTCAAAGCTTACATAGCTCAAACAATGGAAAGTCCACTGTCTTACATATGTGTTGCACTCCATCAACTTGTTAATATAACTATCACAAGTGTCGAATTAAAGCAAATAACTCGCTCTTTACGGTCTTTGTATTCTGGAATACAATGAAATTTTTTGTCTCAACTTTGAATTTTAACAGAGTTTCAGAAATATGCAGAAATCCCCGTAACAAAAATATCGCGAGTTCACGGAACAGAGATAATATACTACACGCATCTTCTTGAGTCTTATGGCTTTAATATATCACAACGGTTATCCTCGATATGTAGTAAAATGTGTAAAAGGTACTTGCCCACAACATAATCGAGATTGTTTCTAGAGTTATATCTCGCTCCGTCCTCAGTCCTCAAACGCCAATAGTCGTTCCACCAATCTCCTGCTGCGCCGTCGTTCTAAAACATGGCACATGCGACTGTATGCTGGTCGAAACAACTCATCACTAGAAAGACTCATTCTACCATGTGAATCTAATCATCTACGACCATCAGACCCTCCTCTCCAGAGAAGGCTGGAGGTGAGAATGTCTGGGAGTGGCTCACGACTACGGCTTGTTTCTGCTCCGCGGGTGGGTTCAGAGCTCTGCAGGGCGGCTTTATGGATAGCCACTAACTATTGAATTGTATAATTTATGGATACAAATAACTAACTCTGTTGAAATTCCGACTAGAACAGTATAGCCGATTAAGACATAGTTCCACTATACTTTAACGAATTTAACAAATTGCCTAAAACACCTAGCTTGGCTAGCGTTCCGGTTTATACTTACATCTTCTAAGTTCTGACTAGAGTTCAGACTTGAGTCCTCAACTAAATCGCAAATTCTGGCTAGGATTATCAACTCTCTAATCGAAGGATAGATCATACGCCCCTGAAATATTCTGACTATAATTAATTATGCATTCATAAATAATAAAGGTTGTTCAGGTGACGTACCTCGGAGTTGGCGCAGCTGAGCGTGATGTGTCATTCTCTCACTATATTTTTTTATAAGAATACAGAACCGCTAAGTGGCTCTGATACCAAAATGTAACACCCCGCCTAGACTTACTAAAATAAAAGTTAATTTTTTCGCACTATAAATAGAAAACACTGATTTACTTTTCGGAAATACTTTAACTTTAATATGTGAGATGCTACTCATCTTTAATTTTAAATATTTAGTCGTTAATATCTTTAAACTACTAGGCAAGCAACCGAGTATAATTCATTACTCTAATAAGGCGCCATGAACATCTCTTGATTTAAGCATACGTAGATTGAAATTCTAGATACTGAAATACTAGTCCAAAATTCAGAAATATTGAAATACTAGTCTGAAATTCTGAAATACTGAAATACTAATCTGAAATCCAGAAATGCTGAAATAATAGTCTGAAATTCTGAAATACTGAAATACTAGTATGGAATCATGAAATACTGAAATACATGTCTGAAATTCTGAAGTACTGAAATACTAGTCTGAAATTATGATATACTATTTTCAAATTTTGAAATACTGAAATACTAGTCCGAAGTTCTGAAATACTGAAATACTAGTCTGAATGCGGAAGTAATTATAGGTTCAAACATCAAAGACTAACAAGCATAAAGGAAACATAAACTACGGCATAAATAATTCAAACAATACAAACATGTCATAACACAAATATCCTTGCTCATGACCACCACCACATCCGGCTCACATGCCACGCGGGACTCCATCACCCGAAAAATGGTTAGTGGGGAGGCGTGAGCATAAATAATCAACAGTGCTCTGTCGGAACTGGCAGTGAGTATTCAACAAATTTAATAACCCATCATGTAATCAACATATATATAAATAAACTGGAGTAACAATGGGGCTAACGGTAAACCGGTATTCATGTGCACACTCTGAGGATCCCCTCCCACAGAAATCCAGGAAAGGCACTAATCACCCCATCTGGACGCTTGACTTAAGATGGGCCCTAATCGCACACATTCAAGTCATAACTGAAATACTGAAATATTGACCACGACGATATCCCTTACCTATCTCGATCCTTCAATTTAATCACATATAGACCTCAGACATGGTAATTTTTTTAAAAGCGATGACATACACAGTACAGTGGCCTCCACCTGGAAGCTGGCGAATGCAAATGCTGAAATGCTGAAATATCTGAACTATCTGGTAGCTAGTGGAGGCTCGACTCTCCTCAAGCTTTAAAATTATGAGCGAAATATTCTAAGTATTGGGCTCAGAATAAAACTCGACTTCTTATCTGATTTGTCTAAGTTCGCTCACTCGACTTTAAAATCATTTTAATGATTTACGAGCTGATTTTGAAAATATTATCATCTTTGAGGCATACTAGAGTTCTCTGAAATATTTTTAAGTTTGGACTATATTGCGACTGGACTTAAATCTAACTGGACATAAGTCTAACTGAAATTAAATATGACAGAGCTAAAATCTGACTGAAATTTATCTGAAATATATCTGGATATTAAATCTGACTTTAATTTATCTGACTGGTTTGAAAAAACTGGATTCTCGGTTCGCGCCCAAACCAAAGTTCTGAACTAAACTCCCGAACAGTCTGGACTCCCCGGACTGATTCGACTGAACTGAAATTCTCGGACTGCCTGGACTGGTTCGACTGAACTGGACCAACGGCTCACTCGGAGCTCGTCGATCATTCGCTAACTATGTGCAACTCGGTTTAATCGTGGTTCGGGTTCGGCGTAGAAACTCGGGGCCGACACGAACTCGGCTGCCACGCCTTAGCCGATGCACGGGATGAAACAGTGCCACAGTCACTGACGCAGGGGCGTGCTTGGAACATGGCTAATGGAAAAGGTGCGCGGTGGATCGGATGGACTCGCTGCACGGGCACGCACTCGGTGGTTTGACTCAGACTCGGTGCGCGGGCACACACTCGGTGATTCGGCTTCAACGGTCAGACGAGAGTCGAACACGTGTGTGGGACGACGATACGTCTTAAGAATTAATAATGCGGTGTCTAAAGTTATTTAAACGGTGCTAGGGACAATAATTAGAATAAATTTTTCAAAATTTATTTCAAAATACTTGAGGCGCTACTCATTTCCAAAACAATTTCTAATCATATCATAAATCTCCCAAACGGGTTCAATAATCAAGTCAACACCCAAACTGGGTTCCTCAAATTCATAAATACTAGGGAATACACTCCCTATCAATCATCCAGTTCTCAACATAAATCAGAACCTCATAAATAATACTAAGCGGTTCAAAGCAGCGAAAATAAAAACAGTAATATGACCACCACTCGCCTCCCTCTGTCGTGACGCAAATACTAACCTGCATCCATGAAGAGCAGGTGGAGATGAGCACAATTGGAAAATCGAGGTGCTCACCACTATGCAGTAACAATATTCAATAATCATAAACAGTAAAGGTATGGTCGCAGTATGAACATAAAACAATTAATATCCCATCTCCTATCCCAGAGTCAACCATCATGTGCACACCTATACCAATAGACCACTGAACTGATACACGTATTGAAATGCCCCTCGGGTCTTACAATCGATGCCCAGCCAGCAAGAGTAAATCCACCTCGAATGCCAAAACTCACGCCTTGGCCTTACATACGAGGATCACCAGCCAAGGCTCACGCCCTGACAGCCATACATAAATAAAGAAGACTACCCGAAGGTACGTTCTATAGCTACGGGGATAACCGTTCGACAGTCGGTACAACTCACATCGAAGGCTACATGGTCCATACTCACACTTTGATCATACCACAACAAAAGCAATTAATTAAAACATAGTAATTTTATAAATAAACCCACCCGGTGTCGGATGATAAAGCAAAATAACCAGAAGGTCGTAGGTGGTTGAGACACTGCTCGTCAGACACCTACATAAGTCAAGACAGTCCCATAAGCAACTATCTCGACTTATTATATATATATATATATAAACACATTTAATATATATAATATATATATATATAACACATTTTAATATTATATAATACACATAATTAACATAAAATCAATTAAGCAAATTAGACATTTAATATAAATAAACACATTTTAATTACATTGAAATCAATTAGGCACATTAGACAATTATATAAATATTAATAATAATAATAACAATCAATTAAACAATTTTAAACAATTAGACATTTAATGACATTTAAGCAAATACTAATAATAATAATGATGATAATAATAATCAAAGCAATAATAATAATAATAATAAAGATAATAAATAACAAACCAAATTATTCCATATTCAATCGGATTGTATTTGGTTCACGCGATTAAACCAAAATCAACTAACGTCAAACGTTTTTAAATAAAACGATCGGGTAATCCAACCTTTTATTTAAGCCGAAATCGCGACTACCAAAATAATTATCATAAATAATATTCGATAAATAAAATATTTCGATAAATTCTATAAGTCGAACGGGGCGTTACAAGGGGTCTCACTGCCTGTCTAGACTGTGAACGAATAGTTTAGTCTTTCAAGGAACCGATAGATGATCTTTCTGTTCGAAACACTTCGAACCACACTATCTCAATGTAAGACAAGGAGTATGATTACATAAATAAATAAAAATCAAGCATATGTACTTTGACCGAAACATGATGGCCAGTTCAAAATGGAATTGATAGAATCTGCAAACCGAGCTTTTACAGCATACCTCTAACAACTAAAACTTATCTTTTCTAAAAATCCGTGTTTCTTTAAACTTAGTCTAACTGCTGCTATAGACATAAAGAAAATAGATGTTAAATCTTTATCGAAACAAGCATGTAAATCTGAAAATATGTTCATACTAACGAACTGGTTAGAATCTATAAATCTGAAAATACTTAACATGCAAGTTCGAATCTTGAAATGCGTAGCAAAAATCTTAAAAGCGTGACTTTATATTTTACAGACTGTTTAAATAAATAACAACACTCTGAGTCCACTGAAACAAATGCACGAACATCACCACCACTTCTGAGCTCACACCTCCGGCCCGACCCTGTTA
The DNA here is from genome assembly GCA_902706635.1 of Striga hermonthica. NCBI lineage: Eukaryota > Viridiplantae > Streptophyta > Magnoliopsida > Lamiales > Orobanchaceae > Striga > Striga hermonthica. The sequence continues at coordinate 4,588,979 of CACSLK010027751.1, read as the reverse complement.
CCTGAAAAACAAAATGGGGGTGAGTACTGATCCTCTTGTACTCCATAAAAACCCATACTAAAGTACAAAGTAATAATAATATCAATATCATGATCATCAATATATATCTGAACTTAATCTCCAGTATCTGACCGGTAACTGTAACTGAACTGTGCAACTACCGGTAACTGGCCGGTTCTCAAGTGATCACATTCTGGGGGTCGTCTCCCACAGAACCCAGTATAACTTAACTTAACTGGGCGAGTTATCCTAATCTGGACCACGAACGGAATTACTCCATCGTTCGAGTAAATCTCCACATACATACCTCAGACATGATATCAATATTATAGTTGTTTGTTATGTTTTTGTGCTTATTTTTATGTGTTTATATGTGTTATCGA
>CACSLK010027751.1:4569229-4579610 GCA_902706635.1 Striga hermonthica | reverse complement strand
TTTTATCAAAATCATGAAAGCCCTAAAGTTAAATTACATCAATTTTGAAAATTTCCAAATACAAATTTAGGGTTATAAAAATTAAAAAGCAATTAAATAAAACATACCTTTTAAATAAAAATTAATAGTTATTTGAGCAAGTAGAAATTCAAATTTGAATTTTGATTATTGAAAGATTTCTTTTTTTTTTTCCTGCACCCAAATTTTGTGATTCTGCAGAAAAGAAGTAAAAGAAGAGGAAGGGGAACAAAGTATGAAAGAATTAGTGAGTTACGGCTCTTAATTTGATGGAGTGGGAGGAGAAATAAAAAAAGCATATTAGTGAGTATAAGTTTTTTGTACTTGGGCTCACAAAAAAAGTTAAACACAATTAAAATACATAAATTATGCATACATATATATAGATTGAAAGTACTAACACCACAGGGGCACGTGCCCCTGCGGGCCCCTATGTGGGTCCGCCCCTGGTCAAGGTGGTCCCTGAATCCACGATCATGTCGACCGGCCGTGCCACATACCACGGGGTGCCCCTGAAGCTGATCCCTTGGAGCTCCACAATGTAGAAGGTCGGAGTTCTGGACCTTGACACCAGAGGTACCAGCAAACCGCCCATGATGGAGGTGCCGAAACTCATCTTGCTCGTTGTTTTATAATTTTTGTCCCCCATTGAGGAAAGACAGTAGGAGATTTTCCCCTGGCCCAGCTGTTGCACGAGCTACGCTTGGCCGCCCATGACGCCAACATTGCCAATTTTGTTAGTACCCGTATAATCGCATCCGAAAACGATGTTTTTCAGCTGGATGCTGCCCAACGCCAAGGTGCCCTCAAAGAGGTTGCCCGCAGCCCAAGTCCCGTCCCCATAACGCCAACATTGCCAATTTTGTTAGTACCCGTATAATCGCATCCGAAAACGATGTTTTTCAGCTGGATGCTGCCCAACGCCAAGGTGCCCTCAAAGAGGTTGCCCTCAGCCCAAGTCCCGTCCCCATATGTCATGTTGAAGTGGCATCTGTATACTGGTTTAGTCCTAGAGCAGGTGGTGGCCGGCAGTATGGTGCAGCGTGGAGTGCGGCACATGATGGGGGTCGAAGACGGAGCTCTGCGCCCACATGGAGTCCAGATGAGGTCACTTCCGGTGTCGACGTAACCTGCGGTAGAAAATGAGTCGATTGAGAAATTGAAGAAATAGTCGCCTTGATTGTTCACGATTGGGACCGGGGGTAGCTGGCCCTGGGCGGTCAGGTAAGTGGCCCGATCAACGAGATGAATCCATCATTGGTACGCGAAAATGAAACAGAAGTCTGATGGCACTAGAATTAGACCGAATAGATAACAAATAATTTTTATGACTTTCTTGATCATGTTAATGAAACTTTTTGTTGGATACATTAATTTGACAAATTAGTGTATCATCAAATCGAAGTAGCCCGAATAGAGAACAAATAATTTTTGTGATTTTCCTGATCATGTTAATGAAACCTTTTTTTGAATACATTTGACAAATTAGAATATGAATAGGGACCTATTTGCAATTTTAATACTTCCAATTATATTTCAATTTAACCCATGAGTCAAATTTTTAATTATTGAAAGTTATTAAAATAATGTTTATTATACATATTGATATGAATACATTAAATAATAAATAAAATATTAGATAAAGTATTATAAAATATAAAAAAAATTATAACAACAAATAAATTATATGATAAAAATAATAAATAAAAATTATTTTATTTATTTAGCTTAATTTGACGTACAATTATGCATATTAAAACTAGCTTTCTAATACACATAATTTATATAGAAAGGTATAAATTGTCGCACTTTATATAGCAGAATATTGTACTTTATAAAGCAACACGTTGCACATTATAAAACACCATGTTTTGGAAAAATGATCGAATTTTATATTATCGCACTATGTATACCAGAATCTTGCAGTTTATAAAACAACATGTTGCACTTTATAAAACATCAAGTTTTAAATAAGCGATCGAATTATATACAAAAATATTATTTTTTATATTTTATCTATATGTACATATATTATTTATTTCCATCAAACAACAATATAAACTATTAACTAAAAGTAATACTAATACGAATATATTTTTTTATGCGAAAATAATTGCACTTCAAATATATATTAGTGTTAGACTGGTTGCATGTTGATGTCTTTAATATTACACTTCAATGTTAGACGGATTGCACATTAGTGATTGTTAGATTGCACTATATCGACCGAATCCGACTAGCTTAGTTTTTTGTATTCAAAGATTAAGACGGAACAATTATATGCGTTTACCTTTAAAATTTTAGTTATTTCGGTTCAATGTCATTTTTTATTTTTTACTTTTAAAATAAACAAGGTAACTGGACCGACAAACCATATAAACAAACACTATTTTCATATTTTGCTTATATAACTATTATTTTTTCAATTAAAATAAATAAAATGTTAGATAAAAATGTTAATGTGCAATTTGCTTAACATAATGTGTAATCTAATGATCGTTAACGTGCAATTTACATAACGTTAATGTGCAAGTATTTAAAATTTTATAAATTATAGATTTATAAATGAAAGTTCATAAAATTGCAATTGAGTCCTGTAAATATTTAAAATTCTCAAAAAAAACCCCAAATTGCAAAAATGAAAAGTGCCCTTTCTCTTGTGTATTTTTGCCGGCGAAGTTCAGACGGAGCTGTGGCGGCGACGGGCTTAGTGCCGAAGAGCGAGTCCGACAAGGCTGGCGCGGCAAGCGGTGGTGGTTCTCGCCACCGGATAGCTGCAACTCCGCTGGTGCGCGTGGTGGCGCAGCTGGCGTGGGCCGATTGCGGTGGTGGCATGTGGCAACGCAGGGGATGTTGTCAGCGGCGACGGGCTGGTTGCTCGACTGGAAGAAGGTGGCGGACGACGGAGACAATTGGCGGAGGCGTCGCGAGTTGATGTTGTTGTGGCCAGACGGTAGAGGCGCGACAGCAGACCAACGGTAGAAGGCGAAGGCGTGGTGGAGGTTTGTTGAAGACGGACATTGTTGGGGTCTTCGACGTTGGAACACTCGCCGTGAGTTGGACGAGTTGCCGGAATCGGCTTAAGGTGGCGACATCGGATCTGTCTACGGCAGCGAGATGAACGACGGTCTTGTTGGGAGGCGCCTTCGGTCGACGGCGGCGACATGACCAACGGTGGTTGGTTGCGTATTCAGTCGGGCCGCGAACAACCGACAGGGGGAGAGAGGGAGGATAGATAGAAAGTGAGAGAGGGGATGGAGAAGAGAGAGAAGAGAGGAGAGAGGAAAGAAAAACAGGGAGAAGAGAGAGGAGAGAGGAGAGAGGAGATAGGAGAGAGAAACATGTTGGTATTTAGTGGGTGGGTCCCATTTATTTTGAGTGTATGGTTAATTACATAAACTAGTGCGGTACCCATGCGATGCACAAACTAGTTTTATTAAAGTAAGTATTTAGATTTGAATGATTGTATTATTAGAATAACGTAAAACGCATGTATTAAAATAAAACAAAATATAACTTATACATTATTAAACATATCCTTGTACAAAACATTATTTATTTGGTCTTTTGGTACATCGTCTATCGCATTGCATAGCCAAATATAACAGGGATTGTGCAGCGTCTTTCTTGATAATCTATAGCCTTATTATTTTAAAATTTTAAATTACTTAATTTAATGATCAAGAGAAAAACTGTGTAAGTGTATGCAATCAACTAGTGAGAATCCCGTGCGATGCACGGGAGTTCGTAACATTTTTTCAAAACTTTATTTTAACAATATATTAGCTTTCTGACCTATTCATAATAATATAAATAATATTTTAACATATATATTTTTTAATATATAACAAATAATAACATTACATACTTTGATTCATCATAATACTCAAATATTATTTTGTTCAAAATTTTATTGTCGTATAATGTCATTATTATCTATAACACTTATAGAAGTAATTTTATTTTTTTATCTAATTATAATTTATATTAATATTATTTATTGATTTAATTTAAAATTATATAAATAAATTTAAGGTTTATTAGGAATATGGTTATATGGAAGGTAAGATAAAATGGAATGAATAAACCTTAATTAAATAAACCCATCATCTAAAGAAGCATTTAAAAACATATACATAATTCTCTCGTGGAGAGCGAAATCTTTCTTCATCATCTTCTTGATTTGATCTGTTACGCCCCCCTTTTTTTCCGTTCTTCTTCATCTTGTTTCCGTCTTTGTTAGCTTCTTCAGAATTGGGTTTTTTTGGGGATCATTTTTTCCATCTTGGGGTTTTTGGTCGGTTAGGGTTCCTGATTTGGGGATTTTGTAGTCTTCAATGGGATCAACCTCGTGTATTGGACAAGATGAAGAGCTCTCCGAGCGTCTTCACAGCTTCTCCTTATCTGAACGTGAAGCCCCTGTAATTGACATAGCACAAGAGGATATTAAGCCAAGTGCGGAAATTTGCCGACGCAGTCTCTTCAGGAAAATCATAGGTGACCGCAAGGCCAGCTGGGTAGGTATTAAGAGAGCTATGACCAACATTTGACGATTATCTCTTCCTATGGAGGTCAAGGAATTAGGCCACAACTATTTCCAGTTCTTATTTCAAAGTATAGATGATAAAGAAAGAGTTGCAAAAGGCACGAAATGGAACTTCGATAATCAGTACCTCATCCTAACCGAATGGCGTGATGGACTCTCAATCAATCACCCTATTTTCCAGGAGGTTCTCTTCTGGGTTCAAGTATGTAATATTCCTCTTAACTGGTTGAGTACAGCGGTTGGTCTAAAGTTGGGATCCGTTTTCAAACAGCTCAAAAACGTTGTTGTAGTGGGAGTTGGAAGTCATGGAGGAAACATTCTCCGCCTTCTAGTTTCCATTGATATCTCAGAACAATCCCTAGATGTGCTACCATTAGGCTGGGGGATCAGTTAAACACGGTTTGCTTCAAGTATGAAAAGCATGTCAGTATGTGCCACTACTGTGGTCTTATTGGGCACCTGGAAAAAAGTTGTGCAAATAAGCAACAGGATATCCTCTCTAAATCTCTGAAAGAGGGGCAATATGGGGACTGGCTGCGTGCTCCAGAAGGACAGAACTTTGCCAGTTTGAATTATTCTAAACCCAGAAGCCCCAAATCTTTTAGTCCTACACCTCCTGATCAACAATCTCCCTTAAAATCATCTAAGAGTCTGGCTGAAGGGAGCAACCAAATTGTTATGATGCGAGGGGAATCTTCTCATCAGCATAATCTAGATACTAAAGCCTCAGTATCTAATCAAGGAAACTTCAGGCCCTCTAAATCAACTGTCACTGATATAGTCCAAGTTCCTGCTAGAGACTTGGAGATCCAAGTATCATCTCCTCAAATGCCACCTCTTGATGCCAAGGGCGGCTTAGTTGTTTCTCTCCCCAATCCCACTTCCCATTCCTCTCAACCTGAAGCTCTGGGGGGAACAAATCTACAAATAATTGAATCCTCAAAGGCTATGGAAACTGATGGAGTTGCAGCTGATTACTACATTGCATCTTCAGTCACATCCAATATCATCCCTAAAGCTTATGGGGCTATCAAAACCTAGAAGAGAAGCAGATCAAAGGATGGAAGACTCCAAAGAGAGTCAGCACCCCCAATTCTAATTGATAAGGAGATTACTGCTAAAAGGCAAAGGCCAGTAGAAGATCCTAACTCTCAACAGCTAGAGGACCAAGATCCAGGTCAGATTAATAATAAGAAAATGAAACTGAACTCTGATAAGGTGGGGGTTACCAGCCTGGAATGGCACCTTGGTGATCAATGCTAGTTGCTGTGTGGAATTGTAGAGGGCTGGGTGGGCCCTCTACGATTTCCCAAATTCGAGAGTCAATTAGAACTCATCACCCAGCTTTCTTTTTTCTGTCCGAAACTAAAAATCCTCTAGCTTTTGTCAAGTCCGTAGTTAAAAAGTTGGGCTTTGTAAATAGTATGGTTGCTGTTCATCCGGTTGGTCTTAGTGGGGGTATATTACTTTTTTGGAACCCTAATGTTACTGTAATGCAGATTCACTGCAAGCAATTCTATATTGCTGTGGAATTTAAAATGGCCTCTCTTGCTCCCCAATGGGCTGTCTTTGTATATCTTAACCCCTGTAGACAGATTCGAGCTTCTCAATGGACTGAGTTAGAAGATGATAAAAGTATGTGGGGCTCAAATTGGTTTGCTATAGGAGACTGGAACGACTTGTGCTCTATGGATGAAAAATCTGGGGGTAATCTCAGACCTGCTTCTTCTTTCAGAGGCTTTATTTCCTTTATCAATCAGATGGAAATGGAAGAAGTTTATATGAAAGGCTCCCAATTTACCAGGTGCAACCTCAGAATGGATGAAGTATTAGTGGAAGAGAAGTTGGACAGGGCCTTTGCATCTCTTGAATGGCATCTTACTTTTCCAAATGCAAATGTTTCCACTTCAATCAGAAGTGCTTCAGATCATGCCTTACTCTTATTAGATTTGGGGCAAACACAAAGTAAAAAGCAATCCAGGTTCCACTTTGATAGGAGATGGATCTCTAGGGCAGACTTCTCAGATATTGTTCAAAAATCTTGGGACACTCCTTGTGATGACACACCCTTTTTCAGGCTCAAAGAGAAAATCAAATGTACTAGAATTGCTCTTCTCCGATGGAGTTCCAGCTTCAAGTCCAAAAATCAGCAACTCATAGAGACTCTTACCAGGAAGCTTGATGTTTTGAGATCTGACAGGGACAATATCAATTGGGATCTTTGGGACTCAACTAGGAAAAAGCTTGAAAAAGCTCACACTCTTGAAGAACAACACTGGCAGCAGAAGTCTAGATTGAAGTGGCTCAAAGATGGAGATGGCAACACCAAATTCTTCCATGCTTACACTCAGCAGAAAAGAAAACTTAATGCAATCACTAGACTCCTCTCTCCTCAAGGTATGGAATTCACCACCCAACAAGACATTAAGCAGCATATCTCTGATTTCTATGCTAGGCTTTTCTCTACTGAAGGAAGTTGGGATGGAGACTCCATACTCCACCTTATTCCCAAAACAATTACTGAGGAGAAGAACCAAGAGCTTTTGAGACCTGTCAATGAGAAGGAAGTGAAAGAGGCCCTTTTTTTCTCTACACCCTGATAAGTCTCCAGGGGAAGATGGGATGAGTGCACTCTTCTACCAGCACTGCTGGAGTATCATCAAATCTGATCTCATGGATGCCATCCTCAACTTCTTCCATACTGGAGCTCTCCTAAGTTACTGGAACTATATGATTCTCTCTCCGATTCCGAAGATCCCAAATCCAGTAAATCTTGGGAACTTCAGGCCAATCAGTCTCTGCAGTGTGGTGTACAAAATCTTGTCTAAAGTTCTTGCTCAGAGGCTTAAGGATTGCTTGCAATTGTGTATCAGCCCTTATCAATCTGCCTTCATCAAAGGCAGACAACTCATGGACAATGTGGTCCTAGCCCAGGAAGCCTTCCATGTCTTGAATAGACACACCTCAGGTAAAAATTTCTTCATGGCATTAAAACTTGACATTATGAAAGCTTACGATCGTGTGGAATGGCAAAGTATCAAAAGAATAATGCTGCAAATGGGTTTTCATGCCTCATTTGTTAACTTGATAATGGCCTGTGTCTCCTCTACCACAATTTCTTTCAAAGTGAATGGCACTGTCAGTGGATACATCTCACCTTCTAGGGGAATTAGGCAGGGGGATCCTCTTTCCCCCTACCTCTTCATCGTAGTTGCAAAATTACTCTCTACCCTAGTTTTGGATTCTCAAAACCAAGGCAGTCTCAAAGGCCTAAAACTTTCTAAGAATGGTCCTGCTCTTTCTCATCTCTTATTTGCGAACGATTCTCTATTTTTCTGCCAAGCTGGGATTGATCAAGCTAATCTGCTCTTCTCTCTTCTGGAAAAATATAGACTTTTTATTGGTCAGCAGGTTAATCTTCTTAAATCAGGCATTTTTTTTCAGCAGGAACACACCACTTCATCTGCAAAATTTATTTGCTCTTCCCTTAATGGCATCACATCCCACAGGGGCACTAGATACTTAGGCCTCCCTCTTGGCATTGGAAGATCAAAAAAAGAAGTTTTTGACTATCTCATTTAGTCCTTTAAAGGAAAGCTGCAAAACTGGAAGTCTAAGCTTCTGTCAACAGCAGGCAAAGAAGTATTAATCAAATCAGTGATTCAAGCACTCCCCATATTCACCATGTCATGCTTTAAGGTTCCCATCTCAATCTGCTCAGAGCTTTCTAGACTGTGTGCTCAATTTTGGTGGCACTCAGGTGATGATAACAACAAAGGTATTCATTGGAAGAGGTGGGAGCTTCTTTCCCTTCCCAAAGCAAAAGGTGGCCTAGGCTTTCTTGACATCAGACTATTCAATGAGGCTCTTCTCTGCAAGTAGCTCTGGAGAATTGCAACTAACCCTGATCTCTTAGTCAGCAAAGTGCTAAAAGATAGATATTTTCCAGATGACAGCCTCTTTCATGCTAAAAAATCTTCTAAGGGATCTTGGATGTGGAATAGTTGGATATCTGTCATGCCGGTTTTTGCCAAATGGTTCATGACTGAAATTAGGAATGGGGCATCAACAAAAGTAGAGGACTTCAATTGGGTTCCTAATCTCAATAAGCCTAAGCCTGACATGCTGAACATTGCTAGGGGGCATCTGACCTGGGTTAAGAAGCTTCTTCTTCTTCATGGTCATGGATGGAATGAATGGATGGTTAGGCAACTCTTTAATGCCCATGATAGTGAAGCAATCCTGCAAATCAATTCTTTCAATCCTGACAGAGCATATAGAAACTTCTGGGGGCTTGATGCTAAGGGCTGCTTCTCTGTCTCCAGTACTTATACATACCTGACTTCCCAGAAAATTCTTAAGCTTGATATTCCTGAAACCAGCTCCAACTCAGCTCTTCCCAGTCTCACCTTCTCAGGAGTTGGAAATTGCACATCCAGAGCAAGCTTAAACATTTTATTTGGAAATTCCTGTCTAACACCTTACCAGCTACTGCAAATTTAATCCAGAAGGGGGTGTTGGTGGACAGCATTTGCTCTATCTGTGGTGATGGATCAGAAACTGTTGAACACATCTTCTTTTTTTGCTCCAGAGCTTGCAGAATTTGGGAATTGGCTCCTGTGCAATGGGATGGGCTGAATCACCTTAAACACTCCTTCAAGATGTGGTGGAATAAACTCTGCACTCTTAAACCAACTGAGGTGGCTGAAGCTAGAATCCAGCTGTCCACTTACTTGTTATGGTGGCTCTGGCAAGACTATTCTGATGCTATTTGTGCTTGAGTCATTGTTTTAAATAGCTCGCTATGCAACTCGCTATTGCTCGCTACATAGCTTTTTTTGGGAAAAATGCAACGTAGCCTAATTTATTTAGCTTTTTTCCCGAAAAGCTTACGCGAAATGTTGAAACGATACGCTTTCTCACGCTATTTTGCGTTATTTCACGCTATTGTGCGCTATATTGCACTATATTTTGCAACGATATTTGAACAATAAAATGTTCAAACACTCATACTCCCTCCGTTTTGTTTTATATGTCGTTTGAGTGTAAATTATTTTTTGCTTATTAATTGTCATTTTGGTTTTTTGGATAATCATGAACTACTATAACTTCTCAAAATTCATTATCGATAACTACAAATTGAGGAGGAGAGAGAAAACATTACTAAGATTTAAGACTGTTAAAGATATGTAGAATGACAAGATAACTACTTCCTTTAAATGCGTAATTTTGTTCTTTTAAACTAGAATGACAATTAATGTAAAACAGAGGGAGTATTTTTTAAAGATCAGAGTCATATTTATAAATGACAATTAAAAACTTAAAATTTTGATAATGATTTCAAATTAAAAGTTTGATAATGCAAAGTCCTAAATTAAATAGTGCAATGTTTTTGTCTATTTTTGTTTATATCATTTTATTTTTCGATATTTGACATTTAAATAAAGAATAACAAAGTTCGTATCTAATGGTTATATTATGACTTGCCTCATATATTTTCGTTGTTTATTTTTACTTTTTAGTATATTCAATTATTATTAAATATTTATATTATGATGATATTTACATTAAACATTTGTGAGAATTAATCCTTAGATGTTATTTTTGAAGTCATTCAAATACTATGATAATTTTTGTAATCAACCATCCATTTTATTATATGCAATTATACTTGTAATACTTTATAAAAAATTTATACCCAAATAGCTTACGCAACACGCGACGCTATTTACGCTACGCAGTATAAAGACCAAAACGCGACTCATTACGCTATACGCATTTTAAAACACTGGCTTGAGCTTGTTTTCTGTTTGGTTC
>CACSLK010027751.1:4529884-4547668 GCA_902706635.1 Striga hermonthica | reverse complement strand
AATAGAAAATTTCCAAAAATATTTTTTTTCTTATTATGCACCAACTAGGCGAATAATATGCGAAGTTTGTATTTCGCAGAATAAAAGATCGAACAAAAATCCATACACTACTGCTCTTACAATCGCTTCAACCCCAGCTGATTACAAAGTTAAAAAAAAATCGAAGACCAGACTAACAAAAGCTAGGACGAGGGAGCCGACGAGCTACCACAGCACTCAGACTCCAGAAAGAGGAGTTGTAGGTGGAGCTTGTTTGTGGAGTTCCATTTAGAACTCTAGCATGAGATCGGCCACGACCACCACGCTCTCAACTGATGGGCTCTGACGAGTTCGGGGAAAAACTCCTTCGATAACAACCACCTTCCTCTGTCAGGAAAACCTGGCCGACCACTACCTCGAGAGGTTGAGGCCAGAATTGCCTCTGACAGAGGGCCGGGCCATTACGCCCCAGCCGCCGACGCGCGCCGTTCCGACCTTCAACCTTCTCACAGTTGATCCGGCAATACTCGGGCTCAGAGGTTTGATCTTCATCGTTGCTGTCTCGGCATATATGTTTCCTGCTGGGGCCACGTTAATAAAGTTGGATAGCGTAATTTCCGCTCGTTGAATTTTTTCCTCCGACGAATTCGGAAGGTTAGGAGTTCTCAATTCGGACACAGTAATCTTAATTAATTGCCTCACTGGTCGAAAGAAAGAATTTTTGTAACTCTGGTTTATCTCCGGTGAACTGCTTCTCATATACAAGAAAAGGGAAAAACGGAGGGCCATTAACAAAGAGTTCTGGGGGATGGATGGGTAGTAAGAGAAGTGGCATGATATGGATCGAAAATTACACGCTTTATATAGACGAATGAAACGATTCGCGTGCACGCTTTTACTGCCCAGGCATTTCGAAAAGCGGATAAGACGCCTCGAAATCGGCCGTAACGTTCCAACTGCCAGCAGTTCTAAACCATTCAAAAATTTAAATTTTAAAAATCAACTTTCGATGAAAGATGAAAGATGAAAGAAGTAAAAAATAAACTTTCGAGTAGAAGCGCGAAGGGGGTATGCTAGAAGTATGCGGTAATTCGCATACCCCATCGCATAACTGAAATAACAGAAAGATGAAAGAAATAAAAAATAAACTTTCGAGTAGAAGTGCGAAGGTGGTATNNAGCAATATGCGGCAATTCGCATACACCATCTCATAACTGAAATAACTGAAAGATGAAAGAAATAAAAAATAAACTTTCGAATAGAAGTGCGAAGGTGATATGCGAGCAATATGCGGCAATTCGCATACCCCATCACATAACAGAAATATAAAATAAACATTCGAATAGAAGTGCGAAGGTGGTATGCGAGCAATATGTGGCTTTCGCATACCCCATCGCATAACTGAATTAACTGAAAGATGAAAGAAATAATAAATAAACTTTCGAGTAGAAGTGCGAAAGTGGTATGCGAGCAATATGCGGCAATTTGCATACCCCATCGCATAACTGAAATAACTGAAAGATGAAAGAAATAAAAAAAAAATAATAAAAAATACACTTTCGAGTAGAAGAACGAAGGGCGTATGCGAGCAATATGCGGCAATTCGCATACCGCCTCGCGTAACTGAAAGATGAAAGAAATACGAATAAAACTTAATATGCACCAATTTTGCGAATAATAACGTTGGTATGTCGCAGAATAATTTTTTCGACTAATAGTCGCAGTTCATTCGCCTAACAAAAATAATTATTTAATGGGCGACGGACCGCGATTGACCGAATCGTACATCGAATCTCCGCATATTCGTTGCATACTTTAACTCATAATTTTCTCGTCCATGCTCATACCGGTCGTCTATCTATCGTATAGTTTTTCGCATATCTCTTTGTACTTTCTAAGGTTAAAAACTTAACTTTTTATTGGGTGGTGTGAAAAACTTAGCAGGACTTAAAAATTGGGAGAAAATAGCTATTTTCTTGAACTAATATGTATTATTGGGACCCACTTCATTGTGAGGTGTTTAAATTACTACAATACTTTTAGTGAAGGTATAATTTTGACTTTTTGATCAAATGGCTACAATTTATTCTCATTCATGTCATTGAGAACCATTCTCATGTGAATTGATCTGATAAGTCAAAAGCCTCTCCCTCTATTCCTTCACATATTGAAAAAGATTCACTTCATTATTATTTCTATAAATTATTTTTTATACCGACAAATTTCCTAGCTAATTTTATCAGGCACCGTAATCTCATTATTGGGCGTACACTACAAAAAAAATTCTTACATTCTAATGTAAATTTTTCGTTGGAATTCTTTATATTTTCCGTTGGAATAGCTATTCCAACGAATATTCCTACGTATAAAAATTTGTGGGAAAAACGGCCGTTGGAATAACTAAAATCCAACGGAAAATTCTATGCAAATAAATTCCTGCAGCTATTCTAATGGAAAAAATCCGTTGGAATTCCTCAACCATCAAATACTTATTCCAACATAAAATTAAGTTTGTTGAATATTCATGGGAATTTCCAACCGTAAATTTTTGCCATTGGAATCTTTCGTTTGAATTGAAGTGTTTTTTTGTAGTGGTAATCTAATCAACTGGAGTTATTAGTGAACAAATATTGGGGAAAAAATGAAAATTTGATGGATTATTGATTATGAGACAAATTAACTTACGAAGTGTAAACTGTTTGTCTTAAGAGAGAAAAAAATAAAAAAATAAACTGGGGTTATTAGTGATAATCTAATCAACTGGGGTAAAAAAAATAAAAAATAAAAAATAAAAAATAAAAATATTATTTAAACAGTGTAGGTGGCCAACGGTGTGACAAGCAAATTAAACACGCCTAATTTTTTTAATCGGATATATTTTTATTCTTATTATTATTATTATTATTATTGTTTGAAAGGAGAATTCATTCTTGTAACAAGCGTAAAGAGGCCGCGAAGTTGCACTAACGCAGCTTGACATGACCGTAAAGAGAAACGACGCAAAACATGACACCATACGTTATAAAGAAAGAACAACAAAAAAAAAAAAAAAAAAAAGAACACTGAAACAAACTGATGACAGTTGCCCTCACATAGCAGACGAGCTCATATCACAACCTTGTAAAGCTAGGTAGCTAGCCACATGTGGTTTTCTGAAAGGTCATAGTCTTTTGAGCATGATCGACCGCAACCCAAAAATCGGTCTGTGCCGCGTTGCCGTAAATAGGTTGTCCCTTTGTCGAGATAACTGTAAGGCACCACATCTGAGGAAGTACCCTTGCCACAAGATTTTTGTAGTCCAAATTTATGTATTTCCCCTCCCTGCCTATGTAGACTTTGACAACTGGAAAAGTGTTGAAGTCCTTGTTTTTGTTGAAGCACAAATCTAGGGGTACCCCACGTGGGGGCCGCACTGGCGTCAGCCGTGCCCAGTTCACCACGGTTTGCCTTAGGTTGTTGTAGAGATATTCCGGAAGATTTGTCACGGTGGTTCCTGTATCCACGATCATGTCGACCGGTGGCACATTCCACTTGGCCCTCCCGATGCTGATCCCTTGGAGCTCCACCATGTTGAAGGTCGGGGTTCTGGGCCTTGGCAGCAGAGGTACCGACACGCCGCCCATGACGGAGGTGCCAAAACTCATCTTGCTCGTTTTTTTATAATTGTTGTCCCACACTGAGGAGAGACAGTAGGAGAATTTCCCCTGGCCCAGCTGTTGCACGAGCGACGCTTGGCCGCCCCCGAGGCCAACGACGCCAATGTCATAGCCCGTATAATCGCATCCGAAAACGATGTTATTTCGGTGGATGCCGCCCAACGTGAAGGTGCCCTCAAAGAGGTTGCCCGCGGCCGAACTCCCGCTCCTATATGTCATGTCGAAGTGGCATCTGTTTACTGGTTTAGTCCTAGAGCAGGTGGTGGCTGGCAGTATGTTGCAGCGTGTACTGCGGCACGGGATGGGGTTCGAAGAAGGGGGATTTAAGACAGCTCTGCATGGGGTCCAGATGAGGTCACTTCCGGTGTCGATCAAGCCTGCGGTAGAGAATGAGCCAATTGAGAAGTTGAAGAAATAGTCGCCTTGGCTGTTCACGATTGGGACCGGCAGTAGCTGGCCGTTTGCCTGGGCGGTCAGATAAGTGGCCCGATCAAGGGATCTTTGGAACGCGTTGGCTAGACGTTGAGTGGATGAGAGGGAAGGGTCGTAGAGAGGGGATAAAGGGGAGTCCCTGTGAATTAGGGTGATCACCGTAATATTACTATTACTGTTTTGGCCAAGACTCATGCTTACGCTCATGAGGAGGAGGAGGGAGATCATCAAAGACACTATTATGAGATTAGTATTATTCATGCTTCTTACACCTGATCTCATGTATAATTACAATTACAATATATATAATTACGTAAATATATGTTGTGCTGTTTCTGAATTCATGAATATGTATATAGGCCCAGCACTGCTCTGCTTATTTGTTGGCGTGACTCGTGAATAGTTCAATTACCTTACCTTCTGCTCAGGCGTGACAGTGGAAGATTTTTCGTCTCACATAATTTCATCTCCACTTTTCATTTTTTCACCA
Source organism: Striga hermonthica (assembly GCA_902706635.1). Lineage (NCBI taxonomy): Eukaryota > Viridiplantae > Streptophyta > Magnoliopsida > Lamiales > Orobanchaceae > Striga > Striga hermonthica. The sequence continues at coordinate 4,543,111 of CACSLK010027751.1, read as the reverse complement.
ACTTCATTTTCGCGTGTATGATATTTGTGAATTTAAGCAAACTTTTTGACCAGTTATTAAATTAAACCACCAACTTAAAAATTTAGACAATATTTTTTTTGGTACAGGAACCTTCCGGTTTCCGGATCCACAGAGAAACCGACTAATCCGGAATCGAGCCGGGTAGGACCACAAGGGCGGCAAAGCTCTCCCTCAAGAGTTTTAACACTGCTGCATTCCCAGGGCTCGAACACGAAACCACTGGTTAAGCTGGAAGAGACTCAAGTCATCTCATCCAAGAATTTAGACAATATTTTCAACCATTAAGCTAAAAATTAGGCGGGAAATTAATGAATTGCTAGTTTGTCATATTTTGTACATTAAATTGGCACTTTTAACTATTCTCATTGAACTTAATTTTATGAAACTCAAACTCAGTTCTCCATCAAGCTCAACATACACGTCTAAATGAGGTTCCATTTTAAATCGTTCAGATAAGCGAAGATCTACAACTGGATATTTGTTCACTTTTGTAAAAACTCCACTCAGTTGAAAGTCTATCTTACAGTCAACTGTTGTTTTGCATACAATAGAGGCAGAGTATATGGCGGTTACTGAAGTTGTGAAGGAGGCTATTTGGCTTCAAAGTTTGCTTGAAGACTTGGAAATTGGTCAAAAGCACGTCTTAGTGTATTGTAACAGTCAGAATGCTATTCACTTAGCGAAAAATCAAGTATTTCATGCAAGAACAAAGCATATTTATGTTCGCTATCATGGGGGAGATTCTAGAAGATGGAATCGTTGTGTTGGAAAATATCAAGGCGGCGGAGAATCCTACAGATATGATGACAAGGTAGTGACATCAGTCAAGTTTGAACATTGTTTAGACTTGACCAACATTCTGCATATTTGAGTTGGTGCCGAAAGTCGCATTCGGATGCACCACTAGCAGTTGAGTTGGGAATGGTAGAAAAATTAGTCAAGGTGGAGAATTGTTAGATTTTGACTTATTTGTTATCCCATATCGGATGTATACAAAAAATATGTAGGATCTTTTTAGTATAAATATTTCTTGCCTTTGGATTACAATTGCACCTTATTCTATTCTATTCTAACTTAGAAGGAAATTCTTAATTAAGAAAATCCTAATTTGTGGGTTATTTAACCCTAGTTTTGTTGGTGAGTTTAGTAAATTTGGCGTTGCGGTTCGCGGTGCTCTGAGACGTAAACAATATTAGCTGAACTTCGTTATCAATTTTTGTATTCTTTTTCTTTCTCGTCTTTTAGTTATTTGTGTTGACTTATTTTCGTTAGTAGTAGCGCTTGTCATATTTGTTGTAGGTGTTTATCCGTTGAGCTTGTTGTTCTACTCCAACACTTAATACACAGATTTATTAAATATATTAATAAAAAAATGATAAGGGACGTAGAGATAAAATTTTGACTTAGCAAGTATTTAAATTTGTAAGGGTTGGATGCTAGTGTTTTAAATACCATACATGTAATCATACTGGAAGCGGATCTACTAGTTTTACCGTCTATTTTATCGGTTTCAATAAATATTAAATTAATTGATGATTAAAATATAAATAATGTATAAGACTAGCATTCATAAATACTAAAGTTAATTCAAATTGATGTTGAACTTTTGATATATATATATGTGTGTGTGTGTGTGTGTGTGCGCGCGCGTGTGTGTGTGTGCACGTGTGTGTGTAGGGATCGGTTCCAATAAGGACAAATTCTTAAAGTGAGAATGTGAGACTCATTCCTAACCACTAGATTGGTATAATATGTGTGGCCAAGAATTTAACTCTTCATTTAAATAATAATTCTTTATTTTTCTTATTTAATTCTTTATTTTAATTATTTTAATTATTTAAATATTATATTGACAATTAACCATTGACTTACGTCGTTGACCGTTGACTTCTGGCATTGACCATTAACATCCGACGTTGACTCCGGCATTGACCCCTAGTATGCATTATGTATGAAGTAAATATGCATTCAGTACCATGCATTTTTTTTTGCCCGAATGATAGATAGTATTATAAATCAAAATGCACAAATGAGCGAATACACGTAGCCCCTAGCTGAATGGAACAACTAACAACTAAAAAAGTGGGAGGACAGGTCAGAAGACCGCCTACAATCCCGACACTAGCAAAGATAGAATACAACATTCGCAACTACAGTAAACCAACCAACTACACAACAAAAACGAAAACTACTAAAAGAGATCTCACCAGGATAATACCCGAGTGTCCGATCCCAACATGATAATAAACAATACCATGCATTTAATATGAACTAAATATGCATATGATATGAATTGCGTATGTATTCCTTATGAACTAAATGTGCACCAATAATATCAACTAAGTAAGCATTGTTTAGGTACTAAATATTTACCTGCTATGAACTAAATGTGTATCATGAATGAACTAAATATTCAGCGAAAATATGCAATAAAATGTGCATTTTATATAATTAATTTAAATATAATAACTAATGAATTATTATATAATTAATTAAAAACAATTAAATTGTTATGATTGGATCTCACATGAACTAAATATGCATTGTTCACTAACTAAATATGCATTTCGTATGAACTAAATAGGTGCAATGATTTAACTAAATATGCATCATTATATATTTAATTTAAATATAACAAATATGCATTTCGTATTAAATAAATTTGCATCATCTATGAACTAAATATGCATCATGAATTAACTAAATATGCATCATTATATATTAATTTAAATATAACAATATGCACAATGGATGAACTAAATATATGCATCATCAATGAACTAAATATGCATCATGAATGAACTAAATTATATGCATCATTATATATTTAATTTTAATATAACAAATATGCACTATGGATGAACTTTCGTATGAACTAAATATGAATTATTATATATTTTATTTAAATCTAACAAAATGCACTTTTTTTCCAAACGATAGATGATCTCATTGATAAAAAGATAGTACAAATCATCGGATTAACTAATCCGAATACAACGACCAACAAGGAGGAACACCTTAAGAAGTGTCCTAAATCCATGAACATAATACTAAGACTATAGACAAGCATAACACTCGAAACCTATATTCTAAAAGGACTAACTCGCAACTAATAAGAAATTGAGGTTGAAAACTGAACATAAAGAACCTAATCAACACACAACTCTCGGCTAAACCAAATATCAAGCAACAATGAGCTTTCTGTTTTTAAATTCCATCCACTCCCGCCAAGCGCTATCCACGATTAACTTCTCCGGCAGCATTCATTTCGAAACACCCATAAGTTACGAGCTTTCCACACCACCAAAGGATTTGTGTGGAAAGCTGGATACAAGATTCTGAGATGTAGGTTTTGTTTAGTTCAGAAATACCCCACCACCAGTCATTGAAAGAACCTGTTTTCTGATTGCAAAAATCCCAGTTCAGAGATGATAATTTCCAAACCTTAGAGGCTCTGCTGCAATGGAATAAAGTGTGAGCTGCAGTTTCCCTATCCTCTCCACATCACTTGCATATGTCATCAATATTAAGACCTCTGTGCTTGAGGGTATCTGCAACATGAAGGAAACCAGAGAAGCATTTCCAGACAAAGTGCTTGATCTTGCCCTTAATGTCCAATTTCCAGCAACGAGACCTGGCCTTTTTATCTTTGGCAGCAGAACCACTACATTCAGCCCTGTCAAGCATAAGAAGCTTGTCTTTAACAAAAGCAGAGTATGCAGACTTAACTTAGAATAAGCCTGCCATATCTCAACTCCAAGTCCATCTATCTTTCTTAGATGGATCAAGGAATCTGAGCTTCAAAATCTGAGAGACTACAGCATCATTAAATAGTTCCTTAAGGAGATCCACATTCCAGTTCCATCCTCCCTCATTCAAAAGCTCAGAGACTGTCACAGGCTGCAAGTTGCAGTTGTCTTTGAAACAAAGGATTCCATTTTCAAGTCCCTGATCCAGGGGTCTTTGAGTATCCTGGTATTGGTCCCATCTTTGATATCCCTTCTGAAACAGTATTGGTAATTGTTTTTAATGGTCATCCAACAGTTCCACATCCAGGAGGAGTTGTGGGTTTTTTGGGCCTCCATCACAGATCCATTAGGAAAATACTTGGACTTCAAGAGCTTGGACACCAGCAGGTTGGGCATGGTTAGGAGTCTCTAAATTTGCTTTAAGACAAGGGCTTCATTGAAGAGTTGAACATCTTGAAACCCCAGTCCTCCCCAATCTTTAGGAGTTGTCACCCAGCTCCAGCTTTTCCAGTGAATTCCCTTAGTGTGCATCTCTCCAGTGCCCCACCAAAAATTTGCACAGAGCATGGAAATCTCTTTAAAGATTCCTTTAGGCAATGAGAAAACTGACATAATGAAAATAGGCACAGCATTAAGAACAGACTTGATCAGAACTTCTTTGCCTGCTGTGGAAAGAAAGGAGTTTTTCCAGTTAAGAAGCTTTTTCCTTACTGCCATCAACACAAATTCAAAGACCTCCTTTTTGGATTTTCCAATGCCCAATGGCATGCCCAAGTATATGGAAGATCTGTGTATAGAAATACCATGAAGTATGGTACAAATCTGTTGCTGCAAGCTTGAGGGTGTGTTTCTGCTGAAAAAGGCAGTGGATTTTTCCAAGTTAACTGACTGGCCTGTGAACCTCTTATATTTAGCAAGAATATCAAGGAGAGTGTGACTTTGCTGGCAGGAGGCTTCACAAAAGACTAAAGAGTCATCAGCAAACAGAAGGTGTGTGATTGCTTGACCACTTCTTGACAGTTTTAAACCATTATATTGTTTTCTTCTCACTTCTGCCTCAATAAGTTTAGTAAGTGTTTCTGAGACAAGAATAAAGAGATAGGGGGATAGAGGATCCCCCTGTCTAATACCTATGGAGGAAGAAATATAACTACAGACCTTGCCGTTCAGATTAAAGGAGAAAGTTGGAGTTGTAATGCAGACAGCAATCCATTTCACAAAACCTCTATCAAACCCCATTTGAAGCAGGACTTTGAGCACACTATTCCACTCAAGCCTATCAAAGGCTTTCATCATATCCAACTTTATGGCCATGTAATACTTCTTGCCTGATCTGCGTCTGTTCAAGTAGTGGATTGCCTCCTGAGCTATGATGTCATTGTCAACTAGTTGTCTCTCAGGCAAGAAGGTTGCCTGACATTCACTTATGCAAGAAGAGACAAACCTTGAGCCTTGTTATCAGATTCTTGGATATAATTTTGAATGCTACTCTACACAGACTTATAGGTCTGAAATGGCTCAAAGAGGTAGGGTTAGGGCACTTGGGGATGATTGTGATCAAGGTGTGATTCCAACTCTTGACTAATCTGCCAGATTAAAAAAAACTTTCCACAGCCTTACAGAGATCAGATTATATGATGGGCCAGAAATGTTGAAAGAACAATGGAGGCATTCCATCATCTTCTGGAGCTTTCCCTGGATTCATGCTAAAGAGTGTATTTTTGACCTCATTCTCAGACACAGCAGCAATGAGCTCTTTGTTTTTTTTATCAGAAATATGCTTAGGGATTAAAGACAGAATCTCCTACTCCCCACTGGATCCTTCTGAGAAGAATAGCTTATCATAGTACTCTACCACAAACTTCTCAATGTCTGTTTGATTCTCAGCAACTTCATTGGATTCATTCACTAGCTTGGTAATGGCATTTGTCTTTCTCCTTTGCAGGGTCAGAGCATGGAAAAATTTTGTGTTTTGGTCCCCTTCTTTCAACCAACAGTTTCTATCCTTTTGTTGCCAGAATAGTTCTTCAGAGGTGTGAGCAGCATCAAGCTCTTGCTTGATTCTACCCCATTCATCCCAGTTCTGGTGATTGCCTTCTTGCCTCATTTCTTCAAGGCTTAGAGATAGTCTGGCAATCTTGTGAGAGTTGCCTGAGGTTAATGCTTTGCTCCAGATCAAAAGAGCAACTCTGGTTTTTTTAATCTTTTTTCTGAATATGAACATTGGTGTGCCCTCCTGATGTTGTTCCCAAGCCCCTTTCACTGCCATTTCCACATCAGACTGGTGCAGCCACCTCTTATCAATAAAGAACCAATTTTTGTGTTTTTGAGCATTATCAACTTGAGACTCTAGAATGAGCATATGATGGTTAGATGAACTGAGAAATAGGTTATGCACAGCTGCATTGGGATTTTCTGCTAACCAAGAGAAAGATCCAAAGACCCTGTCTGATTTCTCCCAGTAATAAAATCATCGAACCCCTGAACACTATTAACTGATCTGCATCTACCCCCTTTCTTCTCATCAGGAGATCAGAGATCATTCCAGTCCCAACTAATTGCCCATTTCCTGTCCCATTTACTCATAGCATTGTTCAGATAGGCCCATTGATGAGTTCTGACTGCCCTGTCTGTACTGGCATAGATGAAGATCAACCAAGAGGGCTCATGAATACCCACCTCTGTGAATTCAACCTCAAAGCAAAAATCATTACTGAGAACTTGCAGAATGACAACTTCAGAGCCCCACATTAACAAAAGGCCCCCACTCTGCCCTCTAGGCTCTACACTACTGTATTTGTTATTAAATCCCAATTTTCTGCAAACAGTTTTAGAGAACTCTTTAGATTTTCTAGTTTCTGACAGGAAAATAAAACTCGGGTGATGGTGCTTGATAGCTCCCCTCAACTGGGCAACTGTAGAGGGCCAACCCAGACCTCTATAGTTCCACAGCATTGTCTTCATTTATCACTTTGGGGCCACTTAAGGTTGGCTACCACCACCTGAGTATTTTTCTTTTTGGCTTTCTTTAAATCTCTGTCAATAGAACCTGATGCCTCTTGAGTTGCTGGGTTAGATGGGTTGGATCTTTTTTTCTTGTCCTTGTCCTCATTTTCAGCTTCTGAATGGGACTCAGAGGGTTGTTGTTTGGCTAGCCTGCCCTCTGACTTGGGATGCCTTTTCCATGTTTTGCCAATGAGACTGGATTTTACACCTGAGCTTGAAATTCTGGAAATAGGGAGAATCAGATCTCCAAGAATATGTGTTTCCACTTCCATTGTTTTACTATCTTGAATTTGCTCTAAGGATACAGAATTCTCAGCAAGGGAGTTACTAGTAGGATCAAGTATCAAGCCTTTAGAGGATGAATGTTGAGAGGCAGTGGCTTTGTTAATTTTTGTATCTGGAAGCTCAACAGGATTAACCACTGTCACTGTAACCAAGGCCTTGCAGTCGTTGCCTTCACTAACTTGTCCTTGGCTTTCAAAGTTATCTTTTCTCGAAGATGATGGTATTGGATTTGGTTGTGACAGCTCAGAACCTGAACCAGAGTGACCAGAGTAGCTAGTAAGGCTAGGCTTAGCTCCCCCAATGATGTCTGTGGCCTTGAGCCATTCTCCGTATTGACCATCAGTAACAGATCCAGCCGCCATATGTAGGATTTTTTTGCTGCAGTTTCTTTCCAAATGGCCGATTTTCCCGCAGTAGTAGCAAAGGTTAATTAGTTTTTCATACCTGAATTGAGCTTCAATCTGGTTGTTGTGGAGTTTGATAGTAGAAAATCGTGGTAGAGGGTCTGAGATGTCCAGAGTGACAAGGAGTCAGATAACTGCCAGCACTTCCTCTAGATCGAATCACCATAACATTGATGACTTTCTTGAAAATTTTGCCAATTTTTATCCCTACCTCCAAGCTTAGCCAACTTAGGGGAATGTTGCGGGCTTGGACCCATAGGTTGATATGGTTGAAGCATTGACTGTTTTCATTAAGCACATTTTCTCAATTATCTAGCACCATGTATTGGTCCTCGAATACCCAACTGGTTCCTGTTAGAACATTCTGCTTATCTTCAACATTGCCAAAAATAAATTGAAAGAAATTGTTGGCGACTTCTCTCACTTCCATTGGCTCTCCTATTTGCCAAATTTTGCTCATGGTTCTGTTGATACCATATAAGCTCGCTTTCCTGTCCCCTATAACCCTCCCCAGTAGACTGCGACTACATTGTCGTCAAGCTCGACTACCTTCACTTCGGTTTTAGAGATGACAATATTTTTAAGGCGTCTACCTAGGTCTTCTTCCATAGCGACTGAAACTAAAACACAGCTATACCGAAGGGAATCGAATGATGAATGTAGAACATTGATGAGGAGATGAAAAATTAAGGCCTCAATCGAGGAAATTGGGGTACTCAGAAGAGGGAATTAGGGGTCTCAAAGAGAGAATTAGGGCTCTCAAAGAGAGAATTTGGCAGGTACTTTAGGTCGTGACAACAAAATATGTATTTTGTATGAACTAAATACACTTTGGATGAACTGAATATGTATGTTGTATGAACTAAATATGCATCATTATATAATTAATTTAAATATAACAAATATGCACCGTGTATTAACTAAATATACATTTCGTATTAACTAAACATGCATCAATAATGATCTATATATACACATGTATATATTCAATTTAAATATGGATGAACTAAATATGCATTTCGTATGAGCTAAATGTGCATCATGAATTAATTAAATATGAATCATTGTATATTTAATTTCAATCCAATAAATATGCATTTCGTATTAACTAAATATGCATCATCAATGAACTAAATATGCATCATTATATATTTAATTTAAACATAACAAATATGCACTATGGATGAATTAAATATGCATTTCGTCTGAATAAATATGCATCATGAATTAACTAAATATGCATCATTATATATTTAATTTAAATATAACAAATATTCACTATGGATGAACTAAATATGAATTTCGTATGAAATAAAAATACATCAAGAATGTACTAAATGCATTATTAAATAAATATAAATTTCTTATTCTCAGAAACCCTCTCGCCCAAAAAAGTTTCCGAAAAAACTCGCCCGACTATCGCCGCCAATTTCCAGTCGGATTGAACCTCCTTTTGCAGCGTTTGGTTACCGGTGGACGGCACTCCCGCCGCACATCCATCGTCGGACGGTGGTGCTCTTTCCTGGGGTCCCTCGCCAAAAGAGGGCGGGCTAGGGCTTCGTCAGACCTGAAGGTTCGGGGCTTGTCGATGGTCGTCGGCGTCCCGGTGTGCTGGGGTTTCGGTGGGGAGCGGTGTCCGAGGGCAAAGAGGTGGTCTGGTGTTCTTCCATCGCCGTGGTTCATCGTCTCTACCTTTATGTCACCGTCGGGCTGCTTCTCCATCCCCAATCTCTCGGCGTTAGTGGGGTGTTTGGGATGGGTGTTGTCCGTGTGGGTTGGGTCGGTAGCTTGTCGATGGTTCGGGCTGTATCGAAGCGGCCAGGCTGAGGCACCATTCGCATCCCTTCCTCCTCCCCTCTCTTTCTGAGTCCAGGGGAGGTCGGTCGTGCCGGAATTGGCTAGTGGTGATGGGCAATTTCGGGATGGTGACGGATTTGGCTAGTGGTATTAGCTGATTGGGGGTCGATTGTGGTTTCTTCCGCTTAGCGTGCGGGTCGGTTTTTTTTTTGGAATGTTCTGAAGCTTAGTCTTCGTCTTTGCTAGGAGTTAGCAGTGGCGGATGGAGTTCCTGTTTTTGGATCTTTCCTCGAAGTCAGTTATGTATGCTGTTCAATCTCGGTGTTCCTACTGAAGGAGGGCTATGCTTTTATTCGTAATTGCTTTGTTCTAGGTGTTTGTTCGAGTGTTTTGTTTGTTTCTGGTCTCGTGTTTTTGGTTTGGATAGTTGACCCTTGTGAACTCGAGTGTGACAATATTATCCTGTTGGGATCGCGCACTCGGGCATTATCCCGTTGGAATCTTTTTTTTTTGTTTGGTTGTAATCTGTTGTGGTTTTTTTGTTTTTAGGATTTTACCCTGTTGGGGTTGGGTTCTAAGCGGTCTTTCGACCTGTCCTACCAGTTTATTCAGTTGCTGGCTGTTGTATGTCCACTGCTGGCTGTTGAATTCAGCTATTGATTGTCCTTTTTCACATTTGTGCGCTTTTATATATAACATCTCTATCGTTACGAAAAAAATTAAGTAAGCATTACTTATAACTAAAATATGCACTCTGCATATCTAAATATGCACAAAAAAATAAACGAAATAGGCACTAATTTTATAATAAAAAACTACAGGGTCATATTGTAAGTATTCAGAAAACAGTCTCGACCCTTTCTCTCTTCCCGAACAAACCCTCGCCCGATCTTCACCGTCTCTCTTTCGATTTGAAGTCGTCCGCCTTCCTCAGCGGCCATCGAGCTTCACCTGTGGTCGATGGCCCTTAGCCGCTTGGATCCCCCCCCCCCCTTTTTTTCCGTTCCTTTTTCTGATTTCATTAGCGGAAGCCCTTGCTTGTTGCGGATGGTCTCCATTTTTCTGGCGCTGGTTCATGATTTCAGGCAGGTGGGTTCTATGGTGTGTGGTAGTGGAGTCGTGGTGCCGTTCCCGGGGTGGGACACGGCTCAATTGCTCGATGACTTGCGGCTGAGCGACGAGACATTGCTGTTGCTCAAGGTCAACCCCCGGTCCTCTGGTTGCAGATTGCACGAGGCTGTCGCACGAATTCTTCTCTTTGTGGAGTCCTTCGGAGTGGTGGTGCTGCAGGTTATGGTGATTTTGAGCACTTTCCAGGCGATTTGGGGTCGGGACTGGGGCCGTGGCACTCTATTGTCTGTTCGGGGAAATTTGGTGTTGTGGTCGTAGTGCGGGTTGGCCTGCTGCACTTCCGGGGTCGGGATTTTGTCTCCGATAGGCAACCGAGTGGTTTAGGCAGTTTCGAGGTCGGCATTCTGGTTACAGGATACGTGGTCGACTTGTTTCCGTTGGTTCGCCTAGGTGATGTTGTTCAGGAAGGGACGTTTTGTTTATGTTGTTTGTTTTGTTGTTAGTTTAGTGGTTTAGTGTGTTATTTTGCAGTATGTTTGTTTTGTTGTTTTGAGCCTGGGTGTCAACTTATTCTCCTGTTGGGAGAAGACACTCGGGTATTACCCCATTGGGGTCCTTTAAGTTTTTTAGTTTTTTAGTGTTGTCGTGTGTTAGTGTTTTAGTGTTCGTTTGTATTGCCCCGTTGGGGCTGGCTTTAGGCAGTCATTGACTGTCCTCCCACTCTATTCAGCTGTTGGCTGGTTATATTCAGCTGGTGGCTGCACCTTTGTACAATTATGTGATTTATATAATATCTCTATCGTTTCAAAAAAAAAATAAATATATATATTGTAATTATTCAAACTATAAATAAATTACAGATCAGACCCAAGAACTGAATTGTAATAACTCATAAATATGTAAAATTGCAATTAGATTCTTAAAGTTTATCTAATTTACCAATAGATGCCCAATCCCCAAAGATAATATCTGACCCATCACGATTTCACGATTCATCCTCTCCATCCTTAATCTAGTCCAACCAGTCCAAAAAAAAATGAACATTGCCATTCGCGAAACGCAACGCCTTGTTCACGCATTTGGCTAGGATGTGGAAGTAGGGAACCTCCATCTCTATCTATGAAAAGCACTAATTTTTTATCGTCTAAAGGGTCATTAATGGCGTATCTTAGCCTCTGGAGAAGGCATCCGTCCATGGGCCGTCGCATTAAGTCGATTTCCGGCGACGGGATGAACATGGAAGTCTCGTCGGCCTAGTGTCAGAGTTTGTGGTCTGCAACTAAAAGAAGGAGCAACAGTGGCTCCGATGACCTCGGGTGATGGTTCCTGCGTCACCGACTAGAAGATAAAGTTGATGCAGTTCTGGCGCACCGGCAAAATCTGGTTGCAGGGCCTCATGCTTGACCGACTGGAGGGACTGGCCGTAGGCGCTGGAGCAGGTGGCAGCGGCCGACGGCGGGTAGCTCCCAAGAAGGCTGTCGGAGACTGCTAGGACCAATGATTTCCGACGTCGATCTGTGAAAAATCCGATTCCGACGAGCTGTTGACCGGTCAATGGCCTCCGACTGGCAGTCAACTCAACACCGGTTAAAGGAGTTAATTATTATTGTTGAGATGTTTTGTAGAGAGGTTGATCACATGTTGCTTTTATCTTTTTTTATTGCTTTGTTTTGTACTGCATGGGAACAGTTTTTTTTCTCTTTTCTTTTGTTTTCCCTTTGGCAGCTGGAAGTCGCTTTTGTTACTTACAAAAGCGTGTCTTGGTTTATCTTTTAGCTGGTACTCTTATTAGGTGACGTGTCCGATTGTAAGTGGTCATTATGGCTTCTTAGCTCGGTCCTTTATATTGTGCTTCTTCTTCATGTTTTGTAAGACAATTTGGTTACAGAAATTATCAGAGAAAATTTGCCCCAAAATGTTTTGAGTTTTTCATGTTTACATGGTACCAGAGCAGGCTAAACAATGGCGCGCCATGGAGAAACAACTACCGTTGCCAGATACACGCGCGATTCAGATCCACTACTATTGCAGAGCTCGGATAATCCAGGAATGGTGCTAGTAAGCTTCCCGCTCACCGGATCTAATTACCTTCATTGGAGCCGCGCGATAAGGTTAGCGCTCGGAGCTAAGTCGAAACTAGGTTTTATATATGGTACAGTTGTTGTTCCTGATTCAGATTCAGAAGATTATCAACAATATTAAAAGGTTGAATTCATGGTGATTTCATGGCTTTTAAATTCAATCTCGAAGGAAATCGTTCAAGCTTTTATGTATGTTAAGTCTGCAAAGCAGCTATGGGATGAGCTTGCTGAGAGATATGGAGAATGCAATGGTCCTCTCCGATATCAGCTTAGAAAAGAGATTTCGAACTTTGCACAAGGTAATCTCTCAGTCACAAGCTACTATACAAAACTGAAGTGCCTTTGGGACGAGTATGCGTGCATAGTAACTTTACCTGAATGTAATTGTGGTGCTGAAAAGGCTTACAGTGATCATGATTCAGAAACTAAACTCATGCAATTCCTCATGGGATTGAATGATGCATTTGAGCCGGTGAAGAACCAAATATTGCTCATGGAGCCCTTTCCTACCATAAATAGGCCATACTCTATGATTCTCAAGGTAGAGAAACAGAAAACTGTTAACAACCAAGTGCAAGAAGGTTTAGATAACTCAGTTATGTTGGCAAAAGGAGCACATGGAAGGGGAGGTGCTCATATGGGAAACTTTGGTAGAGGAAATGCAAGCATGGGAAATTTTGGAAGAGGAAATGCAGGCATGGGAAACTTTGGGAGAGGTGGTTTTGGTCAAAATAATAACAATGGAGGTAGAGGAGGAGGTCAACTCAGACTCTCTAAGAAGGAGAGGGCAAAATTATACTGTGAACACTGTGG
>CACSLK010027751.1:4452815-4473816 GCA_902706635.1 Striga hermonthica | reverse complement strand
CCTCTCGACCGGCTCACCAAATCGGCTCGTCTTTATACAGATAATATCCTATATCACACTCAATAATGTAATTAAAAATAAATTTAATATCTATACCTCTATAAAAACTCATGCACTAAAAATATTTTATACAATCTCATCTATCTATATATAAAATACTCACTCACAACCCGAATTTATATGACAGATATTTTAAGTAAATTTATAATTAATTGTGAAGTTTATATGTGCAGATTTGATTCAGATCCTTCATGAAATAATTTCCATTCAATTGCTCAATATACCATGATATAGGATATTATACTAGACCGAGTTAACGTATTTAACGAGTACATATTGGAGGATAAACCCACGTATGAAGTAAGACATATAACACGATGATATGAATCAGGCCCAACTTGAGCCCAAAAGGTACACTCCACCTATAAAAAAGGGGCTAAGGTATCACATTTATTCATTCTCTCTACTCATTTCATTACGACACACTCTCTTTCTTGATCGAGCACTGACTTAGGCATCGGAGGCCCGACGCCGGGGCCACTCCCGGCGTTGGGTTCTTGCAGGTACGGAGGCCGGTCGAGCTGAAGGAGCCCGGGTGAAATCTATTTCACTTCATTGGCGCCGTCTGTGGGATCAGTTCAAGAAGCCAAACGGAGTTCCAACCGACAAAATTCGAAAACCCCCTTCTTCTCCACCGGCCGCCGCCACCGCCGGCCGCCACATCCGTCGCCCGCCGCCGAAAAACGTGCTCCGATCAGAACATCGTTTACATCATCTGATAGATCTCCTCAAGCTGAATCTACCCTTAAAATTTCATACAAAAATTCATCTGGGAAGGCCGTCAATTTTATGGTCAAAGGTTCCGGATCTAGGAAATTTTGGTCAAAATTGAACATTCAAATGCATTTTTCCGGTGATCGGGGAGGGCTATGGAAAATCCGAGGGTACCACCGGAATCCTCTCGCCGAGGCGAATCAAAGATACCGAGATACCGATCTTCACCGGACGCCACTGTCCGCTGCCGCCTCCGCCGCCGGCCGTCGTCCAAAGTGGTCCGATCTGAAAAATTATTGCACCATCGCGAAGCTCTCTTCGTGCTCATTCTACCCTTAAAATTTTAAGTAAAAATTACTCCGGGATGGCCATCGATTTGCCGGTCAAAATTCCTAGATCTAGAGAAAATCTTGGTCAACTCTGGTCATCTTCCTCTATTTTCCGGCAATTTTCGGCAAATCTCTCCAAACTGAGAGTACTATTGGAACCACCGTGTCGATGCGCACGCATTACCGATAATGTTCGTCGGAACCATCGAGTTTTTTTCGGCGGTATATTTCCGGCGAAAATCCGTCGCGCTGCTCACAGTTCGACTGCACTACCGCTTGCTCTCAGCCTGCAGCTGGCCCAACAAGGTAACCCAGCGTGGAGGGTGATCCACTAGTGACGCGGGCCAAAATTTCCGATCCAGCAAGTAGAAGCCCAACGCACGCTGTCCATTGTGAAGAGGAGGCCTGCACGCTGTCGGCCCAATTCGCGAAGGCCTAGCAAAAGACAAGGAGAAACACGCAGGCCCTGCCTGGCCTGTGAAGTCCGAAAAGCACAGACATTGCAGCCCGCGTGAGCCCGCGCTTCAGCCCGCGCCTCGCACAGCTCCAGCCCACAGAGCCCGCATTTCGGCCCGCGTCTGGCAGCCCATCTCCAGCAAGTCTCGGCCCACATGCGGCCCAGTTATTCCTAGCTCCCACCAGGCTCAATGCTGCGACCGAGCAGCCCCTACGCGGCCCATTGAGCGCCCAAAAAGTCTCCAGACAGGCCCAAAGGGTCCAGCAGCGCCCTAAACCTGTCCAACTTGGTCCAAGAGCATCATTTGATGCCCAAAACTAATTCGGGATGATTAAAAGCGAATGAGAAGGTAATTTAGAATATCATTCTCATGATGAGGATATGGAGTGGATTTAAAGTTGGAGACCGAAGGATTTTTTAATTGGTGCAAAATGGAGAATACTTGGTTTATTTGTGGAAAATATTTGATTTATTCGTGGAGGGTTACTTGATTTTGCTCATATCGGATTGTGTGGTTTATTCGTGGATTATATGGTTTATTCGAAGATATTATTTGGTCTATTCGTGGAGAATTATGTGATTTATTCGTGAATATTATATGATTTGCTCGTAGAAATATTTGGTTTACTCGTGAAGATATTATTTGTGGAGCAATATTTGACTTATTCGGGGAGAAAATACTTGATTTGATTGTGGCCATTTGATTGGTCGTGGTGATACTTAATTTGGTCGTGGAATGATTTAATTGGTCGTGGTAATTTTTGATTTATTCACGGAGGATTATTTAATTTGCTCGTGGAGATATATGGTTTATTCATGGATATTATTTGATTTGGTCGAGGAGATATTATTCGGTTATTCGTGGATATTATTTGATTGGTTGAGGAGATATTGTTTGATTTACTCGTGGATATTATTCGATTTGGTCGAGGAGATATTGGATTTTGATCGTGGATTTATTTGATATGTTCGTGGTGGTATGTGATTTTATCGTGGAGATATTTAATTTGCTAATGGTGAAAATATTAGATTTATTTGTGGAGTATTATGTGACATATTGGTGGACCTTTATTTGACTTATTCGAGGAGATTGATTTATCCGTGGATATTATTTGATTTGTTCGAGGAGATTGATTTATTTAGGGATATTATTTGATTTTTATTTATTCGTTGAAGATTATTTGATTTATTCGAGGAGATATTTGGTTTGGTCGAGATATTAATTGGTTTATTTGCGGAGGATTATTTGACCGGACTGTGAAATCATTTGACTTGCTCGAGAACACGAATGATACTTATATAATTGGATATCTTGGTACACTTGGACCCTTTATTTGGATACTTGCTCGAGGACATGGATTATATTTATATAATTGGATATCTTGATACACTTGGACCCTTTATTTGGATACTTGCTCGAGGACATGGATTATATTTATATTATTGGATATCTTGATACACCTGGACTCTTTATTTGGATTTTCATGTGAAAGTGTGGACTTTTATTTGAATTGATTGTTCATAACTTTGGTGTGTTTAAGCATGTCATTGCTTGAGCATGTCTTAAGTCGAGAGGATGGTGATATTTGTATTTGATCTCTTGTTTTTATTGGGTGGAGCATTGCAAAATGGATAACTGGAATATAATGTGGATAATGATATCTCTTTGAATTTCTGTCGAGGAAACGACAAAATAACCCAAGTCTTGACAAGCTATGGCGGACGAGCTGTTGAGTGTCAAGGAGAAAATGAACGAGCATAGATCCATAAAAGGTGGGTGATAATGAAGGACGAGCATGGATGATGTCGATCACCGGTGGCAATCTCAAAGGCATAAATCATTCTCTTTTGGAGAGGTAAGACAATTTGGAGTGGTATTCTTGACCTTCAGGTACAAAACTATTCTCAACTCTTGTTCGGTGGTCGTGTGTGATTGACACGTGGTTTATGGACTCATTGAGTCTTTTAGCACTATTTTTTAGAGATGTTCATTGTCTGAGTACTTTGGGCGAATTGTTGAGGAGATTGTGATGCATATGGACATGGTTGGGATTATTATTTGGATGACTAACAATATGATCGGGTGTTATTATATCTTTTTGTGTTCGATGTTTTCCTTTTCGACCTCAGTGGCATGTCGAAGAATTCGAGCACAGGTCATCATGTACAACCAGGAAAGGGAGGTCGAAAAATATGCTTGATTTTTTATCTTGCTCGATATAATTATGAATATTATGGGACTAACAAAAATGATCAATTACTATCATATCTTTTTGCTCGATGTGTTCCTATTGGACCTCAGTGGCAGGTCGATAGGTTCGAAGAAAAAAAATCCCCCATGACTAAGGCCTCCGGGCTGGGTGGTCGCTTGTTTCGGAAGGCCCCCTCGGGGTCGGCAAGTGCCTGAAGACAAAGCCCACCATGACTAAGGCCTTCGGGCTGGGTGGTCGCTTGTTTAGTACACCCCTTGGGATGGGCAGGTTGGTCTCCTGTTTCGAACATTCCTCGGATTGGTGGGCAAGTGTGAAGACAAAATCCACCATGACTAAGGCCTCCGGGCTGGGTGGTCACTTGTTTCGGAAGGCCCCCCCGGGATCGACAAGTGCCCTAAGACAAATTCCACCATGACTAATGTTAGAGATATGTTGTAAAAGCTATGTTTTGCAGATTCTATCGATTTCCTTTTGATCTGGCCATCATGTTTCAGTCAAAGTACATATGTTTGCAGTTTATTTATTTATGCAAATCCTACTCCATGTCTTATATTGAGATAGTGTGGTTCGAAGTGTTTCAAACAGAAAGAACACCTATCATTTCCTTATAAGACTAAACTATTCGTTCACAGTCTAGACAGACAGTGAGACCCCTCTTGGAAAAAGACTGTAGTGTATTCTTGATTCAGTTGGTCTTTGACTGAAGAATTACACTAGCACTTATGCTAAGTGTTGAACAGGACCACGGAATGATAAGGTTATGAGACTCACTGATCGTTGTTGTAACCTAGACCTTTAACGATTGATGCATTCTCTTAAGTTGTAAGATAATATAAAATAGACATATATATTTATCTCTTATTTATTTGATTTACCAAGTGATTCCTATTTTATTAGGATGATATACGAGGTATTTTGGTAAGTAAGAATAATTATATGATGTGCTATTATAAATTATTTATGGCCACTATGTTCCAGTGCGGTAGATTGATGACGTCCCCGAAATGAGCTCAGGAATGTACATTATGTTAAACCCTGCAGATAGATGATTGTCTGACATAATGGTTAAGGTTCTGAGTGGTACTAATTTCAGAAATGAATAAGAAGTTGATTGATTATTTTGACAGTAATTTAATTAATCAACAGATGTTATATCTTAAACATAGGGAGCTGAATCGATCAATCAAATTAATATTATTTAATCATGGAGGCTCGATTTTATTAGTAAAATAGTGCTAAAATGGGGAGAGCAATAATATTACTCTAAAGGGATGTTTTATTATTTAATTCTATTTAAATAGGAATTAATTTTATTCCATATTAATTGATTTAATTAGGAAGATAATATTTCTACTAGAATCTTCTCTAGTGTTAGGAGACTAAGGAGTCTTCTAGAAGAGGAAGATTAGTAGGAGATTTATTTCCTACATTAAATTATTAATTGGAGTAGAATTAGGATTCCTAATTGGGAATTAATTTTATTCCATAATTACTAATTTAATTAGGAGAAGAATATTCCTACTAGAATCTTCTTTAGTGTTAGGAAACTAAGAAGTCTTCTAGAAGAGGTAGATTAGTAGGAGATTTCTTTCCTACATTGGGTTAGTAATTGGAGTAGAATTAGGATTCCTAGGCCTAATGGGATAAGCCCATATTTAGCACATCCTTAAGGTCCCTAATGGAGCTCATAAATACACCATGTCCCAACCTCTTGAAGGATGATGTCTTGGCCGATTTTTCTCTCTAGATACGCGTGAGAAATAACATCGTTCGAGAGTTAGGGAGATTCGATTTAACAATCCACCAATTTTAAGCGAAGTAGGTGTTTAGGTATTCCGTTAGAAGGTTTTTTGGTACAATTTATTTGAGCCATTCTACCGGTCATCTTCCTTGCCTGATCACCACCGCTAGCTGCCGTGAGAAGCTTCCGGAGATCGCCCAAGCCCAGCCGAGCGCAGCCACTCGCTACCGCAAGCAGCCGCGCACCGCCAGCGACGCGCGACGTTCCAGGGAGCTCCCAGTACCGCCTGCCTGCTCGCGTTCTGCCACCGCTGCCAGTTGTCGATCGCGCAAGTTCCCAGCACGCGCACACTCCACGAGCGCCCAGGAGACTTGCTGCCTACGCCCGCGTGCGTCCACCTCCCAGCGCCAGTCCGCCCCGGCATAGGAGTAGCTCCCGCGTGCACGCACATGCCCAGCAACCGCCAGCGCCCGTCCGCGTAAGCCCAGTGACCCGTGCGTCACGCCCAGCGCCCGACGTGCAACTGCTGCCACCCGCGACCAACGCCCGTGACTTGCCCGCTGCATCCAACACCGAGACACGCGCACCGTGCGATTGAGCTTTGTTGGAACTTTCGATTAGAATCGATTAAAGGCCAAATCTAGCTGCCCATTAGATTGTGGTGTTCAAACGAACTAAATCAACGGTATTCTACATCGTCTCTGAGTCGACAAAAAAATTTAAAAGGTAAACGTCCATATCCTAACTATAGATTCTGCTGCCTTAGGATTTATTTCGATAAGTTTATACTGTGCATGTTGTTTGACGTTCCTCATAGAACCCAACAACTGGTATCAGAGCCCAGGTTTAATTTAACCTCGTGCACAGTTTGAATTTGGACTTTGCCTGTTTCCATGAATTATGTTCGTACGGACGTAGCGGCATAGTAGATTAGGAATTGCAATAATTTTTTGTAGGTGATTTCGAATCCGACTATTGTGGCCCGTATGTATGGATTTTAATTCATGTTGAATGTATGTCGTTTTTAAAAGCCTCAGGCATGTCTAGGAATTTTTGGGTTGGTGAATGCTTGTAATAAATTATTCGCGCGGTGGGACATCGCACAGTTTATTGCTTTTATAGAAACTCATGTACGGCTCCTGCGTGGGTCGTAGGATGAATTATGTAATTGTTGTTTATATTATTCATTATTGATCCGGCGGTCGTGGACCAACCTTGACGGGGCGACGCGATAAACACGTACACGGATGCTATGGTGATGATCCAATGGCGACTTTCCCGGAGACGACAAACTCAGTGGGAGTCACAGCGAAAGGAGAGATCCAATACCTGAATCGGAGGACACACTCAACAAGGACAACATTGTGTTTTCTCAGTAACATTGGAGATTGATTAATGGCTATGATAGTTGGATTATAATTCATAGTTTATTATTGTTTATTAATCATGCATGTTTTTATGTGATTGCTTATGTGCAAATCAAACATGTTTTAGAAAATCCCGTAAATAAAAAATTATATTAAGTGTGTAATGGGTTGAAATAAATTACATCCAAGGCCTCCATTATAGGTTTGCCAGTGAAGTGATTTAATTCGAGCCCAAAGGACGTTTTATTTCACAGTTCACAAGGACGGATCTCGTTCGGGATGGTTATAGTGAGCTATTTCAAAAGTGTATGGGTCACCCAAAGGGGGACGCATATTTTTGGTAGTAAACTTAGTACCAATTAATGGGTTACGCTTAAAGTGCAAATAATTACGATAGTCCCAAAGGATAAGGTCGTTTTTATTTTTTTACAAGTTAATGCGCTGGCCAAAAGATGAACCGGCTATTAGTTAAGTACTGCTCGGCTGTATGTTAAGCTAATGGGATTTATCCCTCCTCTTACGAATGTTTGAACCGTAGACGTCCACACTCTGTGGCCTGCGGGGATTCGGTGTTTTGAGGTGTTGGTGAATTTATTTGAATATTGTTACATGGGATCAATATTTGATGTTTAAATTCAAAACTACTTGACTGAGTAAAGACTAAGTTTGCATGATCCCAGGAATTCAAAATGTCTTTCAATCCGTTGTCGATAATTCTCAAAGAAAACAAACTTGTTGGTCCCAATTATATTGATTGGAAAAGGAACTTGGATATTGTGTTAACTGCTGAGGGGTACAAATTTTCTACTATTAAGGCTTGTCCGGCTGTGCCTGCTGACAATGCACCAGACCAAGAGAAAGAGAAGTATGCTCGGTGGAAAAAGGCTGACGAGATGGCGAAGTTTTACATCTTGGCGTCTGTCAAATGTACTTCAACATCAGCATCAACCTATGAAAACTGCAGCAGAGATGCTTCTCAATCTCAAGGAGTTATTTGGTCATCAGTCGCGGGCTGCCCGACAAGAGGCCATGAGGGTTCTGATGAACATGACCATGCGTGAGGGCACTCCCGTAAGGGAACATGATCTTTCTATGATGGCCCAGCTGAATGAGCTGGAGGTTCTTGGGGGTTTTATTGACAGGGAAACCCAGGTCGAGATAGTGCTCTAGTCTTTGCCGAAGAGCTTCGAGCAATTCCGGTTGAATTACAACATGAATAAGATGTTGACGACTCTTCCGGAACTTGTCTCTAAACTTCAGTCAGCAGAGGGCCTGTTTCGTCAGAAAACCCAAGCTATGGTGGCCCAGCGGGGAGAAGCTTCCACTTCAAAGGCTCCTAAGGGCAAGAAGAGGAAGAAGTCTGCAGGAAATGGCAAGGCGATCATGAATGATGCGTAACCTCGACAGAAGGCGAAGAAGCCGAAAGGCAAGTGCCACAAATGCCAACAGAAAGGACACTGAAAGGCAGACTTTCCTCTCCTCAAGAAGTTCGACAAAGGTATATCTTTTTCTTTAGTCGTTGAAACATGTTTAGCGGTGTTATCTACCAGAACCTGGTGTGTAGATACAAGAGCCACTGATTATGTCTGCAATTCAATGCAGGGGTTCCAGGAAACCAAACGACTTAGGGAAGGAGAAGTTACCATCTACTTGGGCGATGCTAGTAGAGTGTCAACAGTTGCAGTAAGAGACGTCTATTTAGATTTTGGCTTAGATAGGTTTCTAGTTTTGAAAAATTGTCTTTATGTTTCTAGTTTTAGAAAAAAAATTGATTTCAGTTTCTAAGTTGTTCATGAACGGTTTTTCTGCTACTTTTGATAATAAAGTTGTTATTTGTTTTGGAAAAAAGTTCATATGATCTGGTTCATTAGTTGACAATCTATACATACTAGAATCTAAGTCATCTCCACTGCAACAGAAACAATTACTTAATTCATCATCTAATCTAAATAAGAGAAAGGAACCTTCCAAAATGAACAAAACATATCTTTAGCATCTAAGACTTGGTCATATTAACCTTAGAAGGATTCAAAGGTTGGTGGCAGACAGGCCCTTGGGGTCGTTAGAAGTCGAGGCTTTTCAAACTTGTGAGTCTTGAATGGAAGTCAAAATGACTAAGAGGGTTTTTAGTTCGAAGGGGCATATAGCCGAAGATGTTTTAGGGCTAGTTCATTCCGATCTATGTGGTTCTATGAGTGTTCAAAGGAGAGGTGATTTCGAGTACTTCGTTACGTTTATCGGTTATTACTCGAGATATGGGTACATTTTCCTTCTGCACTGCAAGTCTGAATGCTTTGAGAAGTTCTTAGAGTATAAGGCAGTTGTGGAGAAGCAGTTAAGAAAAAGTATCAAGTCACTAAGATCAGATCGTGGTGGCGAATATCTCTCGAATGAATTCAGGAACTACTTGACGGATAATAGGATTACCTCCCAGCTGAATGCGCCTGCCACGCCTCAGCAGAATGGCATAGCAGAACGGAGTTATAGGACTCTTATGGAAATGGTTAGAGCAATGATAAGTTATAGTACTTTACCAGATTCGTTTTGGGGATATGCCATAGAAACAGCGGTATACATTCTGAATAGAGTACCTTCTAATTCAGTACCGTCTACACCATTGGAGTTGTGGTCTGGGCATAAGCCCAGTCTAAGGCATCTCAGGATTTGGGGTAGTCCAGCACACGTGCTGAGAACCGATACTGATAAGTTGGAACTGAGAACAGAAGCAAGACTGTTTGTGGGATATCCTAAGGAACCGAAAGGTGGTCTATCTTATAGTCCCGAGGACCAGAAAGTAATCGTTAGCATGAATGCTAGGTTCTTAGAAGAAGACTATGCCTTAGATCATAAGCCCAGTAGTAGACATGTCCTCGAGGAGTTAAAGGGAGTGAGTACTTCAATACCGAATGCGCTTGATGTTACACCACAAAGTACTGCAACACGTATCACTGATGATGCACCTGAGCAGGTAGTACCTCGTCATAGTGGGAGGGCTGTCCGGCAGCCCGAACTGTTCATGGGTCTGGGAGAATCTTTTGAGGCCGTCCCGGATGTTCTTGAATCCGACCCATGGACATACAATGAGGCACTCCAAGATCGGGATAGTGTCTTGGCAAAAGGCAATAAAATCTAAAATAGGGTCAATGGACTCTAATCAGGTCTGGGATCTTGTACAGCCACCCAGTGGTGTCCGTTTCATTGGATGCAAGCGGGTCTATAAGAGAAAGAGAGGATCAGATGGGAAAGTTGAGACCTTCAAAGCTAGGCTTGTTGCGAAAGGGTATACTCCGAAAGAAGCGATCGATTATGAGGAAACCTTTTCGCTGGTAGCCATGCTCAAATCCATCAGGATTCTCTTGGCTGTAGCCGCTTATATGGATTATGAGATTTGGCAAATGGATATTAAGACTGCTTTCCTTAACGGGAATTGGACGAGGACATCTAAATGCTGCAACCAGAAGGATTCATTGCAAAGGGTCAAGAGCATCTGGTCTGTAAGATGAAGAGGTCCATTTATGGGCTGAAGCAGGCTTCGAGTCTTGAAACATCCGTTTTGACGAGGTTGTCCAATCGTATGGATTTACCCAATGTCCGGATGACCACTGTGTGTACAAGAAAAGTGATGGAAACGTGGTGGTGTTTCTTGTGCTGTACGTGGATGACATACTTCTCATTGGAAACAATGTGAAGATGTTATCAGACGTAAAGGTATGGTTATCCAAGCAGTTTTATATGAAGGATTTGGGAGAAGTAGGACATGTTCTCGGAATCAAGGTCATTCGGGACCGAGAGAAGAGAAAGTTGTGCCTATCCCAATCCACATACATAGATACTGTCTTAAAGCGTTTCAACATGCAGGATTCCAAAAAAGGGGAATTACTTATTCAGCATGGAATACCTCTATCTAAGAAGATGTCCCCGAAGACACCTCAAGAGGTAGAGGACATGAAGGCAGTTTCTTATGCATCGGCAGTAGAAAGCCTCATGTAGGCTATGTTGTGCACGCGACCTGATATTTGTTATACCGTGGGCATGGTAGCAAGATATCAGAGTAATCCAGGACCGGAACATTGGTATGCGGTAAAGCATATACTCAAGTACCTACGTAGGACTAAGGAGTACATGTTGATTTACCAGGCAGATGAATTGCTTCCGTTGGGTTACACCAATTCTGACTTTCAGGCAGACCGGGACAAAAGCAGGTCCACCTCAGGGTTTGTGTTTACTTTAGGAGGAAGAGCCATTGTATAGAGGAGTGTCAAGCAGAAATGCATGGCAGACTCAACCATAGAGGCTGAGTATGTAGCAGCCTCAGAGGCAGCGAAAGAAGTTGTCTGGCTCAGGAATTTTCTCTTCGACCTTGATGTGGTACCGAGTTTGCCCGCTACGATTACAATGTTCTGTGATAACAGCGGAGCAGTAGCAAATTCGAAAGAGCCACGGACTCATAAAATGAGTAAACACATAGAGCGCAAGTACCACCTGATACGAGAAATTGTTGGACGAGGAGAAGTCGTTGCCAAGATACAGTCAGAGGACAACCTAGCAGATCCTTTTACGAAGAGCCTACTGGCGAAAGTATTCACAAGACACGTAAAAAGAATGAGAATCAGATGTTACGGCGACATAGTAGACTAGCCTTTGAGAATTAGATTGAAAGAAATTGTGGTTAGTTTGTTTTAGCCAAGAGCTTATAAAGCATAACTAGGAGATTGTTAGAGATATGCTGTAAAAGCTATTTTTTTTCAGATTCTATCAATTCCATTTTGATCTGGTCATCATGTTTCAGTCAAAGTACATATGTTTGCAGTTTATTTATTTATGCAAATCATATTCCATGTCTTATATTGAGATAGTGTGGTTCGAAGTGTTTCAAACAGAAAGATCACCTATTAGTTCCTTATAAGATTAAACTATTCGTTCACAGTCTAGAGAGGCAGTGAGACTCCTCTTGGAAAAACACTGTAGTGTATTCTTGATTCAGTTGGTCTTTGACTAAAGAATTACATTAGCACTTATCTTAAGTGTTGAACAGGACCACAGAAGGATAAGGTTATGAGACTCATTGATCGTTGTTGTAACCTAGACTTTCAGTGATTGATGTGTTCTCTTAAGCTGTAAGATAATATAAAATAGGCATATATATTTATCTCTTATTTATTTGATTTACCAAGTGATTCCTATTTTATTAGGATGACATACGAGGTACTTTGGTAAGTAAGAATAATTATATTATGTGCTATTATAAATCATTTATGGTCACTACTGTTGGGATCAATGAAGATTTCGTTATGTACAAATCACGAATTTAATAGCAAAACGTAAACCTATGCGCAGCAGATCTAAAGGTTTGCGTAGAGAACTTACGGCTTAAAATTTGTGGCGATATGGCTGATCTTCTGGATGGCCGTACACAGCACACCAATGAATTATTGACTGCAAATCGCGTCCTAGGATTGCACGAACAAGACCGGATCGAAAACCGGATCAAATGTGTGCAAAAATGGAAGAAGACAATATGCAGTCCTAGGAGCTTCCGGCGGCGCGTGAGGGTGCGTCCGGCGTTGGGTGGCGGCCATCTCGGCGGCTTTGGAAAGCTCTCGTCGAGACGGTCGTCCGGGTATGCTGCACGTCTTGATTGGACCTCCGGTTAGTTCTGTACGACAAAATATATTTCGTCTCACTTTACCCAAAGATCTTCTACTGTATATCTCAAACACCTCTTAATCTTGTACCAGTGGAACAACAAGAAGAAGATAAAGCTCGAATGGGAATTTGAGAGAGAGAGAAGAGAGGCGTGGGGGGTGATTTCCAAGATGTGGAATTCTCTTCTCTTCCCATGAGCTTAATGATGTATATATAGAGCTACAATAGGGATCCTTAGGAGATTAGGATTAGGGCTCCTTAATTAATTTAAATACTTGTGGACCAAGCCACTTATTTTAATTAATTAAATAATATTAAATGAGCCACCAACATAATATTATTGCACACCCTTTTCTTAGCCCAATTTACAATTGAGACTCCAATAATAATTACTCGATTTATCTCCCCATGTTTAAGATATAATGTCCATTAATTAATTCGATTACTGACAATCAAGAATTAATTAATTTATTATTTTTTCACCGAAGCTAGCGCTCGTTCATCACATTATTACTATGCCGGAATTTAATCCACCTGCAGGGTTTAGCATAATAATCCTTCATGAACTAACTCCGGGGACATCATCAAACTAACGCACATGGTGACCGTAAATATCCTAACAACACATCCTACATGTATCAATATTACCCAAAACAGCTGGTAAATTGGCCCAGTTCACTAAGCCTCACCCATGTGAATCAAAGTAATAAATACTACACATATATGTCTATTTAATATCTTACGGGTTAAGAGTAGGCAGTAATTAACCGAGGCCTAGTTCGTTTACGACGATCAGTATAAAACGAACTGCTCCTCTCTGGGATCCTGTTCAATACATTAATGTACTAGTGCAACTAATCAGTCAAGACAAACTGTACAGTTGACACTACAACCGTTCATGATGGGGTGTTCATGTCCATCTGGGTTGTGAACCACTTATTCTTGTTTCACGAGTAACTGATAGCATGATCTTCGGTTCGCCCGATGACGACCCACACTATCTAATGCAAAACAACAGAACGAAGAACTTGTTTAATCTAACATGTTTCTCATTCATAAAGGGTAAAAGTGTAATATCCTCCAAAGCCAAACTTTCAGTATATAACACTAACAATCTCCCACTTGTTCTTAAAGCTTTCACTTTTACAAGTATATTCCTATCAATCCGTTATTCTAAAAGACCTATGTTGATCTTATCGCAATGCACTTGACTCTCATTCCTATCACGTGTTTGACGAAGACCTTCCCCGACAAACTCTTCGTGAAAGGATCAGCTAGGTTGTCCTCAGATGCAATCTTGGCAACATCAACGTCTCTTCTACCAACTATCTCTTGGATCAGATGGTACTTGCGCTCTATGTGTTTACTTGATCTGTGGGCTCGTGGTTCCCTTGAGTTTGCTACTGCTCCACTATTATCACAGTACACGGTGATACCACGTGGCAAACTCAGAATCACCTCTAAGTATACTAAGAAGTTTCTGAGCCAAACTGCCTCTTTCGCTGCCTCTGAGGCTGCTATGTACTCGGCTTCCATGGTGGAGTCTGCCACGCATTTCTGCTTAGCACTCCTCCATGAAATGGCTCCACCTCCAAAGGTAAACACATAACCAGAGGTTGACTTACTCTCGTCCCTATCTGACTGGAAATCAGAATCACTGTAACCCAGAGGTAACAAGTTGTCTGCACGGTAAACTAACATGTACTCCTTAGTCTTTCTCAAGTACTTGAGTATATGCTTCACAGCAGACCAATGTTCCCTACCCGAATTACTTTGATATCTGGCTACTAAGCCAACGACATAGCTGATATCTAGCCTGGTACAAAGCATAGCATACATCAGAATTCCTACTGCCGATGCATAAGGAACTGTCTTCATGTCCTCAATCTTTTGAGGCGTCTTAGGAGACATCTCCTTAGAGAGGGATTCCTTTCTTGAAATGCAAGGTACCTTTCTTGGAATCCTGCATGCAGAATCTAGCCAAGACAGTATCTATGTATGATGACTGGGATAAGCACAACATTCTCTTCTTACGGTCTCGTACGACCCTAATACCAAGAATGTATCCTGCTTCTCCTAAGTCCTTCATATCAAACTGCTTAGACAACCACACATTTACGTCTAACAACTCCTTCTTACTGTTTCCAATAAGAAGTATGTCATCCACGTACAGCACAAGAAACACCACCACGCTCCCACTGATTTTCTTGTACACACAGTGCTCATCCGGACATTGAGTGAACCCGTACGATTGGATCACCTCATCGAACCGAATATTCCAAGATCTCGAAGCTTGCTTCAATCCATAAATGGAACGATTAAGCTTACACACTAGATGCTCACGTCCTTTTGCAATGAATCCCTCTGGTTGCTGCATATAGATGACCTCCTGAAGGTTTCTGTTAAGGAAAGCCATCTTGACATCCATCTGTCATACCTCATAATCCATATGAGCGGCTACAGCCAAGAGAATCCAAATGGACTTAAGCACAGCTACTGGCGAAAAGGTCTCATCATAGTCTATACCCTCAATCTAGGTATAACCTTTTGCAACAAGCCTAGCTTTGAAGGTTTGCACCTCTCCATCCGATCCTCTCTTTCTCTTGTAGATCCACTTACATCTAATGGGTCGTACCCCATCGGGTGGTTCTACAAGATCCCAGACCTGATTCCATTGACCCCATTTCAGCATTCATTGCAACATTCCATGATTCTGCATCTTTATCTTGGAGTGCCTCGTTGTAGGTTCTTGGGTTCGATTATAGGTTTCCTGGAACTGAGCCCTTAGACTCTCCGAGACCTATCCATCGGTCGGGTAATTGAGAAATACTCCCACTATGACGAGGTACTGTCTGCACTGGTACACTCTCAGTGTGCCGTGTTGCAGTATTATGTGATGTATCTACTTGCGCACTCGGTGGGGAACTATCAACTTCACCCCTCAACTCCTATAAGACTAGTCTACTCGTGGGCTTGTGATTCATAGTATAGTCTTCTTCCAAGAATCTAGCGTTCGTGCTAACGATCACCTTCTGATCCTCGGGACTATAAAATAATCCACCTTTCGTTCCCTTGGGATAGCCTACAAACACTCGTGCTTCCGAACGTTTCTCCAACTTCCCAGCTTCCTGCACTAACACGTGTGCAGGACTACCCCATACTCGAAACTGTGCGAAACTGGGCTTGCGCGCTTTCCACATCTCATAAGGAGTATTTCTACCGACTTTGAAGGAACCATATTCAGAATATACACAGCTGTTTCTAAAACCAATCCCCAAAACGAATCTCGTAACTTTGAATAACTCATCATCGACCTAACCATTTCCATAAGAGTTTTATTTCTTCGTTCTGTAACCACGTTCTGCTGGGGCGTGCCGGGTGCAGTCAATTGGGATTCAATCCCAGCTTCTGATAAATATGTCCTGAACTCTCCAAAGAGGTATTCGGCACCTCGATCAGATCGAAGCGACTTGATACTTTTACCATGAAGCTTCTCCACAACTAACCGATACTCCTTGAATTTTTCAAAGCATTCGGACTTGCGGTGCAACAGATAAATGTACCCAAATCTCGAGTAATCATCTATAAAAGAGACAAAGTACTCGAAACATCCTCTAGCCTGGATCAACATAGGACCACATAAATCAGAATGAATCAATCCTAGCACTTCTTGGCTTCTATACCCCTTTGTCGTAAACGACATCTTGGCCATCTTACCTTCTAGGCATGATTCGCAAGTTGGATAGTGCTTTTCCAATGGACCGAGAAGTCCACTGGCCACTAACTTTTGAATCCTCCTTAGGTTGATGTGCCTAAGTCTAAGTTGCCAAAGATATGCTTGATTCATACTCGAAGATTCCTTCTTCTTATTAGATTTAGTCGTGACATTATTCAATTCAGTTTGTTGCAGTGTGGGAGAGTTCGGTTTGAGAACAAATAAATTGCCAACTAATGAACCAGAACAAATGAAACTCTTTTCATAACGAATAACAACCATGTCATCAAACGTAAACGAAAATCCATCTGCAACAAGTTTAGAAACTGAAACAAGATTCTTTCTAAAACTAGGAACATAAAGGCAATGTCTCAAAACCAAAATACTACATCAAAAGATAAAGTAACGTCTCCCACTGCAACAGCTGCCACTTTCGTAGCATCGCCCATGTAGACGGTGATCTCTTCCTCCCTAAGCCGCCTGGTTTCCTGGAACCCCTGCAACAAATTGCAGACATGATCAGTGGCTCCAGTATCTACACACCAGGTTCTAGTAGATACAATCGCCAAACATGTTTCTACGACATTAACGAAAGAGTTACCTTTCTAGAGGAGAGGGCAGTCGACCTTCCAGTGTCCTGACTTGTTGCACTTGTGGCATCTACCTTTTGGCTTCTTTGCCATAGACTGAGGGGCGGTCGCTGTACCACCGGAGCATCCTGCACCTTTCCCTTTCCTGCAGACTTCTTTCTCTTCTTGCCCTTGTGGGGCCTGGAAGGTCCAGCCTGCTCGACAACCAGTGCGTGAAGCGCCTGAGTGAATAGGCCTCCGCCGACTGAAGCTCTACTAACAGTTCTGGAAGAGCCATATGCATCTTGTGCATGTTGTAGTTCAACCAGAACTGATCAAAGCTCTTCGGCAGAGATTGGAGCATGATATTAACCTGGGTTTCCCCGTCAATAGAACCTCCCATAAGCTCAAGCTCATTGAGTAGCGCCATAACCTTGAGAGCATGCTCCCTTACGGGTGTGCCCTCTGCCATGCGCGTAGTCATCAGAGCACTTAATAGCCTCTTGCCTAGCAGCCCTAGACTGGTGTCCGAACAGATTCTTGAGATTGAGAAGTGTATCTGCCGTAGTGTTCATAGACTGATGCTGATTTTGAAGAACATTTGACATAGATGCCAGAATGTAACACTTTGCCATCTCATCTGCCTTTTTCCACCGGGCATACTCCCCTTTCTCCTGCTCAGGAGCATCAGCCGCGGGCTCTGCCGGGCAAGCCACAGTAATCGCAAACTTATAACCCTCAGCAGTCAACACAATGTCTAAGTTCCTCTTCCAATCAATGTAATTAGGACCAGTAAGTTGATTTTCTTTTAGACTGATAGATAACGGATTGAACGACATGATGAATATCTGTGAAACACGAAAATAATTTTACAGATTAAACACATTTGAATTTAACTGCTAATATTGATATCCTCAAAACAATATTAACTTAAATTCACCGACATCTCAAAATACCGAGAGTTAATGCATGATGCGTGGGCAACTCTACACAACTCAACATTCGCAAGAGAAGGGCTTTCAAAGGCCCAAAAATTTCCATAAGTCAAAACCAAATTCATGACGAACGAAATTAATAGTCGGTCTCCATTTGGCCATGCAATAAATTCAGGGACCCCGAGGGGAGTTATAAATAAATCGCATTCTAAGTGAATCCCATTTCTCGATCCTGAGTTTATACGAATTCGATTATATGTCATCCGAGGGAAGCCCGTACTCTCTCATAAGACTCCCTCTAATCGTCTAATTAGAAATTCGTCCTGGTAATTTCCTACAATTAATTTTAGCGATGTCACCCGAGGGGGAGCCCATAATCTTAATTAATTGATTTACCGACAAATTAGAAATGGAGGCCTTAGGAATTTTACAATTAACTTCAATTTAAAATCCCTTCTCAAACTTAGTATAATTTAAATGAGAATTTTTTTCTTATTTAAATATTTATGCAATTCTAAATTAATCCTATATAAATGCAATGAATAATTAACATGCATAATTAAATATGCAATTCTAAATTAATCCCATGCAAGTACAATAATTAATTAATATGCATAAATAAATAAATAAGGAATTAATGGCGTAATGAATTTAAATAAATAAATAAATAAATCCACTATTATGGTCATTAAATATTTAGTTTCCATAAACAAGGAAACCTCGTATATTTTTTCCTTGTTCAACTGGAACTCCCACTCCAGTAGAATCCTTGTAGATCTTGTACTGCTTGGACACCAAGTAAACCTCTCCATCGCCGACAGCCCACCGTCGCCGCCGCCTTGCCACCGCCCGGCCGCCGCCGCCGGTGGTCGGAATATTTTTTTTTTCTCGCGCGTGTCCGTACGCGCCTCCGGGCTTCGTCCCGGTTGGTTTTTCGAGGCTCGTTGATCTCTTGTGATCTCCCAACAATTAATCCACGATCAGAACACGATAATTTACAAAATTACATATTCCGATCCTAGATCCAACTAATGGATGTACATGATTTCGAAACAAAATAATTAAATCTATCCGGTCGACCCCCGGGCGAATAATTATTACAAATTTTCATCCATCAAATACCTCGACATGTCCGAGGCTTTAAAAACAAATTTAAAATCATACATCACATTCATCAACATTCATCAAACACATAATCGGCCATAATAGTGGATTAAACTAATTCCTGCAAAATCGAGTTATGCGAATATAATCCAATATGTGGCTGCGTTTGAACACATCTTGACAAATAAAGGCGTAAAAATTCGAACTTGTACACATCGAATTAAACCAAGCTCTGATACCACTTGTTGGGATCAATGAAGATCTCGTTACGCACAAATCATGAATTCAATAGCAAAATGTAAACTTATGCGCAGCGGATCTAAAGGTTTGCGTAGAAAATTTACGGCTTAAAATTTATGGCGATCTGGTTGATCTTCTGGATGGCCATACACAGCACACCAATGAATTGTTGACTGCAAATCGCGTCCTAGGATTGCACAAACAAGATCGGGTCGAAAACTGGATCAAACGGGTGCAAAAACGGAAGAAGACAAGATGCAGTCCTGGGAGCTTCCGACGGCGCGTGAGGGTGCGTCCAGTTTCGGATGGTGGCGATCTCGACGGTGTTGAAAATCTCTCGTCGAGACGGTCGTCTGGGTATGCTGCACGTCTTGATCGGTCCTCTGGTTAGGTTTGTACGACCAAATATATTTCGTCTCACTTTACCCAAAGGTCTTCTACTATATATCTCAAACACCTCTTAATCTTGTACCAGTGGAACAATAAGAAGAAGATAAAACTCGAATGGGAACTGAGAGAGAGAAGAGAGGCATGGGGGTGATTTCCAAGATGTGGAATTCTCTTCTCTTCCCATGAGCTTAATGATGTATATATAAAGCTACAGTTGGGATCCTTAGGAGCTTAATTAATTAAAATACTTGTGGACCAAGCCACTTATTTTAATTAATTAATAATATTAAATGGGCCACAAACATAATATTATTGCACTCCCTTTTCCTAGCCCTATTTACAATTGAGACTCTAATAATAATTACTCGATTTATCTCCCCATGTTTAAGATATAAAGTCCATTAATTAATTCGATTACTGACAATCAATAATTAATTAATTTATTATTATTTCATCGAAGCTAGTGCTCGTTCATCACATTATTGCTATGCCGGAATTTAATCCACCTACAGAGTTTAGCATAATAATCCTTCATGAACTCACTCTAGGGACATCATCAAACAAACGCACATGGTGACCGTATATATCCTAACAGCACATCCTACATGTAGCAATATTACCCAAGACAGCGGGTCTATTAGCCCAGTTCACTAAGCCTCACCCATGTGAATCAAAGTAATAAATACTACACATATATGTCTGTTTAATATCTTAGGGGTTAAGAGTACGCAGTAATTAACCGAGGCCTAGTTTGTTTCCGACGATCAGTATAAAACGAACTGCTCCTCTCTGGGATTATGTTCAATACATAAATGTACTAGTGCAACTAATTAGTCAAGACAAACTGTACAGTTGAAACTACAACCATTCACGATAGGGTGTTCATGTCCATCTGGGTTGTGAACCACTTATTCTTGTTTTGCGAGTAGGAGAAGCCGTGATGGATAGCGGGGTTGGCAATGTGCATGATCTTCGGTTCGCCCGATGACGACCCACACTATTTAATGCAAAACAACAGAACGTAGAACTTGTTTAATCTAACATGTTTCTCATTCATAAAAGGTAAAAGTGTAATATCATCCAAAGCGAAGCTTTCAGTATATAACACTAACAACTATGTTCCAGCGCGCTGGATTGATGACGTCCCCGAAATGAGCTCAGGAAGGTACATTATGTTAAAACCCTGCAGGTAGACGATTGTCTGACATAATGGTTAAGGTTCTGAGTGGTACTAATTTCGGAAATGAATAAGAAGTTGATTTATTATTTTGTCAGTAATTTAATTATTCAACGGACGTTATATCTTAAACATAGGGAGGTAAATTGATCAATCAGATTAATATTATTTAATTATAGAGGCTCGATTTTATTGGTAAAATAGTTGCTAAATGGGGAGAGCAATAATATTACTAATTGGAGTAGAATTAGGATTCCTAATTGGGAATTAATTTTATTCCATAATTACTAATTTAATTAGGAGAAGAATATTCCTACTAGAATCTTCACTAGTGTTAGGAAACT
>CACSLK010027751.1:4397648-4409117 GCA_902706635.1 Striga hermonthica | reverse complement strand
TGGTATTTGTGCTTTTGACCTCAGTGGCAGGTCGATCAAGCTCGTTACGGATAGCTCGAGCAGGTTAATGGATTTATTTGATTTGATTTTGTGGTATTTGTGCTTTTGACATCAGTGGCAGGTCGATCAAGCTCGTTACGGATAGCTCGAGCAGGTTAATGGACTTATTTGATTTGGTTTTGTGATATTTGTGCTTTTGACCTCAGTGGCAGGTCGATCAAGCTCATTACGGATAGCTCGAGCAGGTTAATGGATTTATTTGATTTAATTTTGTGGTATTTGTGCTTTTGACCTCAGTGGCAGGTCGATCAAGCTCGTTACGGATAACTCGAGTAGGTTAATTGACTTATTTGATTTGGTTTTGTGGTATTTGTGCTTTTGACCTCAGTGGCAGGTTGATTAAGCTCATTACGGATAGCTCAAGCAGGTTAATGGATTTATTGGATTTGGTTTTGTTGTATTTGTGCTTTTAACCCTAGTGGTGGGAGTGTATTGTGGATAGTTTGAGCAGATGGATGGTTTTAATTGGTTCGGTTATGTTGCATTTGTGCTTTTGATTCCAGTGGCAGGTCGATGGATCTTATTATGGAAAGATCGAGCAACTCATGGCAGATTGAGGATGTTCACCTGGGCTGTTCGCAGAGTAAGGTTATTCGGGTCGAAAATTTTTATTTGATTTTGGTTTTATCGAATTCGGTCGTTGGAGATGATGGTGGCATCAGGACATTTGATTTCTGAGGGGATAGATAACATGGTTGAATTTTAAAGTTTGAACTGAGGGGCGATAGGAATGGGTGGTCTAAGAGAGCTCGAATAGGGTGATCGAAACACAACAGGCATAACTTCAAATTTTTAAATTCAAAATTTCGGGGAGTGGTCATTCAGTTCTTGTTTTTCGACCTCATTAGTGGCATCTCGATTCTCGATTTTCGACCTCAGCGGTCTCTCGATTCTCGACTTCCGACCTCATCGGTGATTACTCGGTTTTCGGTTTTCGACCTCAGCGGTCTCTCGATTCTCGACTTCCGACCTTATTGGCGATTACTCAGTTTTCGATTTTCGACCTCAGCAGTGTCTCGATTCTCGGCTTTCGACCTTATCAGGGATTTCTCGATACTCGGTCTTCGACCTCAGTGGTTTCTCGATTCTCGGCTTTCGACCTCATCGACGATTTCTCGATACTCGGTCTTCGACCTCAGTGGTTTCTCTATTCTTGGTTTTCGACCTCAACGGTCTCTCGATTCTCGACTTCCGACCTCATCGATGATTACTCGATTTCAATTTTCGACCTCAGCGGTCTCTCGATTCTCGGCTTTCGACCTCATCGGCGATTTCTCGATACTCGATCTTCGACCTCAGTGGTTTCTTGATTTTCTGTATTCGACCTCAGCGGTCTCTCGATTCTCAGCTTTCGACCACACCAGCGATTTCTTGATACTCGGTCTTCGACCTCAATGGTTTCTCGATTCTCAGTTTTCGACCTCAGCGGTCTCTCGATTCTCGACTTCCGACCTCATCGGCAATTACTCGGTTTTCTGTTTTTGACATCAGCGGTCTCTCGATTCTCGGATTTCGACCTCATCGGTGATTTCTCGATACTCGATTTTCGAGCTCAGTGATCTCTCGATTCTCGGTTTTCGACCTCAGTGGTCTCTCGGTTCTTGGTTTTAGTTTTCGACCTCAGTTGTCATTCGGCTTTTGGCTTTTGGATTTTCGACCTCTGTCGAAGGTCCTTCAATTATTTATCTCAGTGGATGGTAATGCGATTTTCGACCCATTACGGTCTCCCGGTGCTCATTAGGAAGTTGTATGATTATTTGGTGATCGAGAACTTATTCAAATTACACCTCAGTGGCAGGTTCACGGAAACGGCTCGAAGAGACATTCCACTCTTGGATCGAGTCATGCTTACTCGACCAGAGTGGGGGGGACTAGATGATAGAGGATATTATACTAGACTGGGTTAATGGATTAAACGAATACATATTGGAGGATAAACCCACGTATGGAGTAAGACATATAACATGATGATATGAGCCAGGCCCAACTTGAGCCCAAAAGGTACACTCCACCCTATAAAACGGGGGCTATGGTATCACATTTATTCATTCTCTCTACTCATTTTATTACGACACACACACTCTCTCTCTCTTGATCGAGCACTGACTTAGCCATTGGAGGCCCCGCGCCGGGGCCACCCCCAGCGTTGGATTCTTGCAGGTACGGAGACCGGTCGAGCTGAAGGAGCCCGGGTGAAATCTATTTCACTTCATACCAAATAAGAACACATTTACTTTCCCAACAGAAAACCATAAATTGAATAATTTATTTCCAAATTTAGTAATTAGGATTTTTTTGGCGGGAAACAGTTTATATTTAAAAAATAATCAAACCTTTTTATATAGATATAGATTTAAGGGTCTCTTCTGTCAGCAACGGCCAAAAGACAGCAGAACGCAGGCCAAGCCACGCCAGAGCTTACCCAAACTAAAATAGTGTCACATTTCAGCAATCTGCAACTGCCAGTGTTTATTGGGAAAGAGGAACCATCCTCAGTAGGCGAGTGGTTCCGCAAGCTAGAACGCATTTTTTAAGTGCTAACGTGCACCGACGAGCAAAAGATTCCTGCACGGAATTTCAGCTAGATGATGATGCCGAGACTGGTGGTCGGACTATTGGAGGCTATGGCCAGCTGACGAACGCATTGCTTTAACTTGGCCGCGAATGAGGGAGGTTATAACCGAGAAGTACTACCCTCGACATTTCTGTGAATACATGGAAGGGAGTTCTGGGACCACCACCAAGATGACAAGAGGGTAGACGAATATGAACAGGACTTCCCCCGTATGATTGTATTTGCGGTGCATTTGGTGGACACTGTGGATAATAAGGCTAGCCGCTTTAGGAACGGGCTTCGATCGGACATCAAGATTCTAGTGTCGATTCACGGATCTTTATCCTATGTGGAGACGGTCGATCGAGCACATCAGATAGTTGTCTCTCAAAGTTTGGATGTACTAACTCAAGTTGTCCAGCCAGCGGTAAAGACAAACAAGAGGAAACACGATGAGTCCCTGGATCAGTAAAGACATGCAACTATGCGTGGATGAGATGGACCACAACCAATTCATCAAGTGCCAGGCAACCCAAATCAGAACTGCACCAATTGCAGACGAGCGCACCTAGGAGCTTGTTTGGCAAGCCAAAACGTCTTCTATCGATATGCTCAGAATGTATGCTCTGAAAGGATGCCTTTAACGTAATTTGTAAAAATGCTCTTCTTGAAACTTGTAGAATTCCAAGTTTAGTTTCTGTGGTTTTGAGTTTGTATGATTTGGAGTTTTATAACTTGAGATATTGTTGTTTTAGTGAAGTGCTGTAATTTGATAAATAATTATGTTGACAGATTTCTTGACCTAAGTGATTTATGCTTAAACTCGATTTTAAAGCTATTGTTGGCTTAAGTGATCAACATGAAAGTTGTGGATATATGTGTTAGCTACTCATTGCTCTGGAATCACCTAATAGCATATATATAGCTCATGTTATCTTGAAAATACTGAGACTATGCGAGTTGTTCATTTTATTTCTGGATTTCAACTATGTTTTGTGTCGTTGAATTATCTATGTGGCTGAGGTATATTGCAAGAGATTAGTTGTATTGGTTCGTGTGTTGGATAGTCTCTTATAGGAATATTTTGTATATTGTAGGTTTTTGACGAGTTGTGTTCTCGGCCTACTATATTCCCTCGATTTTTTTTTTTGATTTTTTTTCCGATTACCAGGTGGGTTCTAATTATGAATTGATATGCCTTAACTGACTGTTATTATTGTGGTATGATCAACGCATGCATGTGAACCATGTAGCCTTCGATGTGAGCTATATTGGCCGTCGAACGGTTATCCCCGTAGCTATAGAATGTACCATCGGGTAGTCTCTTTTATTTATATATGGCAGTCAGGGCATGAGCCTTGTCTTTAATCCTCGTATGTAAGGCCAAGGCAAAAGTCTAGGCATTCGGGGTGAATTTACTCCTGCTGGCTGGGCATCAATGTAAGGCCCGAGGGGCATTCGATACGTGTATCAGCAGCAATCTATTGATATAGGTGTGCACATGAGGGTGGACTCTAGGGTAGGAGATGGGATATTAATTGATTTGTGTTCATACTGCGACCATACCTGCTTTATTTTTATGAATTTGAATATTAATTATTGCATAGCGGTGGGCACCTCGATTTTTCTATTATGCTCACCCCCACCTGCTATTCATGGATGCAGGTTAGTATTTGCGGGCAAGACAAGAGGAGACGAGTGGTGGTTATGTTATTGATTCTGTTTCCGCTGTTTTGAACTGCTTAATATCTTTTATGCATTTCTGAATTATGTTGATTATCGGATTATTGATAGGAAGCGTACTCCCTACTATTTATGAATTTGAGAAACCCAGTTTTGGGAGAATGATGTTTGATGAACCCGGTTTGGGTGTTGACATGATTATTGGACCCATTTGGGAGTTGTATTTATGATATTGTTGAAAATGTTTTTTTTTTTAGTAGCGTCTCAAGTGTTCCGAAAATAAATTTCAGAAAATTTATTCTGAATTTCGTCAAATAAAAGTGGGACGTTACAGTTTGGTATCAGAGCCAGTCTGCGTTTCTGTAGAGTGGTCTAAGTATGAAAATTTGATTATGTGAACATATGCTTGACCTTGTGTTATGACCACTCGCTCTCGTCGTGCCGCGCCAGTTCAGGTCTAAGTACCTGAATAATTTTGGGATTATTGTGCATTGCTTGACTATTGGTATGATAAATCGGGGTTTAGGAGTTATCCACCTATGTTTTAAAATTCGGACTCTAGTGTTGAACTCTAGATTCTCTTATTATTGTGCTAAATCTTTTCGACCCATTTTTTCCAATGTAGAATTATGGCTCGTCGTAATGCTCGCAACCAGCAATCTACCTCGTCTCCACCCCCAACTTCCCCTCACCAGCAGGCTCCCAACCCAGTAGATGCTCATCTCAACACAGTTCTTCAGTTTCAGCGGCTGAACCCACCAGCTTTTACAGGTGTTGAGGGCCCCACAGTTGTTTCTAAGTGGATTCGCAAGCTCGAGCGAATCTTTGGTCTCCTTCGGTGCACCGCCGATCAGAAGGTAGAATGCTGCCGTTACCAGCTTGATGGGGATGCCGCAATGTGGTGGGAGGATTATTGGAGGTTGAGGCCAGGCGAGTTCGCCAATTTGACTTAGGACCGCATGAAAGAAGTGGTCCTTGAAAAGTACTATCCGCAGAGTTATCGTGTTAGGATGGAGCGCGAATTTTGGGATCTCAAGCAGGGGACCCGATCTGTCGAGGAGTATGAGCGGGAGTTCACCCGCATGAGTGCCTTTGCTCCTCACATAGTGGACACCGAGCTGAAGAAGGCCCATATGTTCCGTGATGGTCTTCACCCCATTCTCTGTGTAAGTGCTGAAGATTGACAGTAAATCGATGAACCTTCTGATGTTCGCAGAGTCCAGAAATTTACAGAAGTATTTAAGGGAGGTTTATTTTTGGTATGAATTAGTTTTAATTTTAGTTAAGTCCAAAGGACTGATTATTTATTTTATTATTTTGGCAGGACTTTTGGATTGAGGGAGAGATACACTTTCCATAATCTAGAGTGAAGGGAGATCGCGATATACACTTTCCATAATCAAAGCTGAAGAAGCTCGAGAGATTTACATTCCGTATGAGCATTTGTCTTGGGTGAAAAGACTTCCCATAGGATGCTGAATATAAAAGGAGGACGGGACCAGAGTTGAGGATGACTTTTGTTTTGAGAATTTTTGAGTTTCATTTTTGTTTTCTTTTCTTGAGTGATAAGTACAACATATTAGTTTTTGTAACAGAATGTTCGGAGGTTCATTCTGATTTAGTTTGAGGGATTCGAACTGAAAAATCCACAAGGGAGTTGTGGTCAGATAAGTAGTTGTGTGAATCATTATTCAAGTAGAGTGTAGAGGGAGTCTATACTGTAAACCCGATGTATGAGTTGTTCACATTATTGAAAGAGATCTGAAGGGAGAGTGGGATGCTCTCCTGAAGGTTCAATTTTTTGTGAAAGCTGCTTCCGCAACTGTTTGAATATTCATTACTGTTTGTTAGTCTATTTTTGTGCAACTCTGGATACTTGGTGTTCAAGTATCAAATTTCAATTGGTATCAGAGCGGGTTTTCGTCTTCGTTACGAAAGATCCTAGGACGTCCGTTCCTTCAAATCATGAATCAAGAAAGCGGATCGATGTCCAGGCCTCCACAATTGGACGGTTCGAACTACTCATATTGGAAGTCTATGATGACAATCTTTTTGAGATCGCTTGGAAAAGGCGTGTGGGAGAGTATTGAAAATGGCTGGGATCATCCTATCATGCAACAAGCACCCGATCAAGGTAAAGAAACAACGGAAGTCATGGTTTCTAAACCTAAGGACAACTGGACTGATGTTGAGAAGCTTCAAGAAGAAGCCAACTATCGTGCCTTATATGCGATCATGATGGCAGTTGATCAGACAAGACACAAGATGATAGTACATTGCAAAACTGCTAAAGATGCTTGGAGGGTCTTACAGCGTCAATTTGAGGGTTCAACGGCTGTCAAAGCCTCCAGACTACAACGGGTAACTCTTTAATTTGATGAGATCAAAATTAGAGATGAAGAGACAATTGACGTATACTATGCCAGATTTTGTGATCTCGTAAACCAGAGCATGATGCTTAGAGAAGAAATCTCTGAAAAACGTCAAGTCCAGAAGATTATGAGAACCGTTGTTCCCAGGTTTAGAGAGAAAATTACGGCTCTTGAAAGTTTTCAAAGAATGGCGTCATTGGATGTTGATGAACTTCTTGGAGAGCTCAGAACTTTTGAAATCAACAACAATTATGACAAAGTGAAGAGTAAAGGCTTAGCTCTCAAAGCTGCTGTAGTCGAAGAAAGACAAGAAAGCGATGATGATGAAGGTCCGTTGGCAGATGATAGTGAGCTGAAGGAAGCACTAGCCTTAATCGCGCGAAACTATGGGAAGATGACTCAAAGGCTTTACAAGAACAAATTTGCTGGAAAAAAGGGGAACAGTTTCAGCAAGAATGTAGTGCAGG
Source organism: Striga hermonthica (assembly GCA_902706635.1). NCBI lineage: Eukaryota > Viridiplantae > Streptophyta > Magnoliopsida > Lamiales > Orobanchaceae > Striga > Striga hermonthica. The sequence continues at coordinate 4,401,981 of CACSLK010027751.1, read as the reverse complement.
ACAATAGAAGTACTATGCCACTCTCAAAATCCGATTCACAACGAGTCGAGAAGGATCAATGCAGGGAGTGTTGAGGCTTTGGACACTTCCAATTTGAGTGTGCTAATCTCAAGAAGAAGAATAAGTCACTGAAGGCAACCTGGGAAGACTCAGATGAAGAGGGCACAGACGAACCTTCGTTGCACACAAGCAATCTAGCGGTTCATACCTCAATCAAGAAGTTTATGTGTCTCACCACTTCTCATACTCTAACCAAGTTTGAAAAAAGTTTGAAAGAAACTGAAGCATCTGAGGATGAATCAGATCAAATTGTGATCACTTGCTTGCTATAGAAAAGTGCGCTCAAGCATCTGAGGCTCTTCAGAAGCTTCAAAATGAAGTGTTTAGACTTTCGAGAGCAAACAGGGTGCTGAACGAACAAGCATCCGCCTCCACTGCTACTAAAGAGTGTGAACTGGATACTGCTAAGGCACGAACTTGCATTCTAGAGAGCAGTGTCAAACTTGCTAAACAAGACGGACTGGAGAAGGCTCAGACCATTGAATGCTTGAGGAATGAACTATTCTCTACTCAGAAACTTCTTGCCGAGCCGAACCAGGAAATTGTTCTACTGAAAAATGAAGCTGAGCGGATGATGAACGAACATGCTAGCATGGAAAGTAAACTGAAGTCAAACTCTGCTGGGTTGAACCAAACTACAGAAGTTGTTCGAAAACTGAACAAGGGAAAAGCAGACCTGAATGAACTTCTTTCCTTGGGAAGACAACATGGAGATCTCACTGGAATAGGGTACACTGGTAGGGAAGACTTTTCTGAGTCCTCAACTGGAGCTTCAAATTCAAAACATACTCGTCTTGGATTTGGTGACAAACCTGGAGTTGGAGGCTTGAACCTCCATGGGAGACCTTCCAGAAACGTGTTTGAAAGGTTTGTAAAAAGCACTGTAAGTAAACCTCCATCTCCACAATCTCCCTTGAAGGTACATTCTCCCAAGCAGAAATTTGTTATTAATACTCACCATAACTTTGTTCCTATCTGTCATTACTGTGGTGTAACTGGTCACATAAGACCTAAATGCTATAAAATGCAGCATGATCTTTGTACAGGAAAAGTTAGGAGTTGGAATCAGTCTGGCATTCCAGTGAAGGTCCACCCTAGGAATCTTCCAAATAATCGTACCAAAACGCATCAAGTGTGGGTTGTTAAGAAATCATTCAACTATTTTGCAAATGTTCTATCCCTCAGGACTTCTCTGGAAGGTAAATGGTATCTGAACAACGACTACTCTAGACACATGAATGGTGAACCTTCATACTTGACGAACATTCAATCTAGTTCAAATGGGGAAGTCACATTTGGTGATGGAGTGAGCAATAAGGTTATTGGATCTGGTTGTTTAAATTTGGGAGGAATACCTAAACTAACTGATGTGTTACTTGTTGATAAGCTAAAGGCAAATATTTTGAGTGTGAGTCAACTCTGTGATCAAGGCCTCAGTGTCAGTTTCTCATGTGATAAATGTTATGTGAAAGACAGTGAAGGTTCTTGTGTTCTTACAGGTTCTCGTTCAACGGATAACTGTTATCTTGTTGATGCTAATGAAAAATGCCTTTTGTCAAATGTGAGTGAACATGAAATATGGCATCAACGCTTAGGGCACATTGGATACTCTCACCTTGTCAAATTGACTAATGCAGGTGTAGTCAGGGGTGTTCCAAAGATTGCTGTGAAGGACCAGCCAATTTGTGAACCTTGTCAGCTAGGTAAGCAAACGAGGACATCCCACAAGGCACTGAACTATATTGCTTCTAAACAGATCCTAGAACTTCTTCACATGGATCTCATGGGGCCCATACAGGTAGAAAGTTATCAAGGTAAAAAGTACATTTTTGTGTGCGTTGATGATTTCTCTCGATACACTTGGGTTGATTTTTTACGTGAAAAGTCTGATACATTCTCTGCTTTTAAGTCACTTTGTTTGAAGGTTCAGACTGAGAAAGGTTTTCCCATAATAAGTATTCGAAGCGATCATGGAAGAGAATTTGAAAATTTCAAGTTTGTTGAATTTTGTGATTCTCTTGGTATTAAACACGAGTTCTCGGCTCCTAAAACTCCTCAGCAAAATGGAGTTGTTGAAAGGAAGAATCGCACTCTACAAGAGATGGCCAGAGTCATGTTAAACTCCAAAAACATTTCTTCCAGATGGTGGGCTGAGGCAATCAATACAGCATGCTATCTCGTGAATCGTGTGTACCTTCGTCGAGGTATTGGTCTGACTTCATATGAACTCTGGAAAGGTAAGAGTCCTAATCTCAATCACTTGCATATTTTTGGGTGTAAATGTTTTATCTATAATGATCGTGACCAACTTGGGAAGTTCGATGCAAAATCGGATATTGGATTCTTTCTTGTTACTCTAACAATAGTCGAGCGTATCGTGTTTACAACACTAGTACCTCCACTGTGATTGAGTCCATAAATGTTATTTTTGATGAATAAAATTCTCAAGTCAGTTCCTCTGTATCCTTTGATCAGTTTGAAAATGTTGAGGCATTGCAGGATACTCAGCATGTTCAGAGTTCTACAGACAAGGAGATAGCTGAACCTTCTGTCGAGAATGCTGAAGCATCAACTGACTACATTGTCCCTGCGACCCAAGAAGGTTCTGAGTTACCTAGGCGTGATCCTCCATTAAGGGTTCAGAAAGATCATCCACCCGAGCAAGTCATTGGTGACATAAACGAGAGAGTCACTAGGAACTCGAAGATGTCAATCAAAGAACTTATGGGTGTCTCTCATTATGCTTGCTACACCTTACTCCTTGAACCCAAGAATGCTAAAGAGGCCCTGAAAGATGAGTGCTGGATCTTATCCATGCAGGAGGAACTGGAACAATTCGCTAGAAATGATGTCTGGGAGTTAGTACCTGAACCTTCCTTGGGAAATGTTATCGGAACCAAGTGGATCTTAAAAAACAAAACTGACGAGTTCGGGAATGTGACCCGGAACAAGGCGAGACTAGTTGCTCAAGGCTACACTCGGACTCAAGGAATTGATTTTGATGAAACCTTTGCCCCTGTTGCTAGACTTGAATCGGTACGCATATTTCTATCTATTGCATGTCTAGTGAAGTTCATTGTCTACCAGATGGACGGGAAGTCTGCCTTCCTGAATGGGATACTACATGAAGAGGCTTACGTGAAGCAGCCTGAAGGGATCAAAGATCTCAAGAATCCGAATCATGTCTACAGGCTTAAGAAAGCATTGTATGGATTAAAGCAAGCTCCTCGTGCGTGGTATGAACGCCTTACCATGTACCTTCTGGAAAAGGGATTCAAGAGAGGAGGAGTAGATCAGACATTCTTTGCTCTACGAACGAATGAGGACCTATTGGTTGTTCAAAACTATGTCGACGACATCATCTTTGGATCAACATCCAAGAAGCTGGTCAATCACTTTGTGAAACTTATGTCGTCTGAATTCGAGATGAGTCTCGTCGGTGAACTTTCGTACTTTCTTGGACTTCAGGTAAAGCAAGGTAAAGATGGTATCTTCTTGCATCAGGGTAAGTATGCAAAAAACCTTATTAAAAATTTTGGTCTTGAAAACGCTAAATGTCCTCAAACTCCCATGGGCACTCATGTAAAAGTGTCCAAAGATGATGAAGGTTCATCGGTTGATCAAACTCTATACAGAAGTATAATTGGTAGTCTTTTATATCTCACTGCTAGTAGACCTGACATTTTTATTAGTGTTGGATTGTCTGCCAGGTATCAGGCTGCCCCCAAGGAATCACATATGAAAGCAGTCAAGCATATCATAAAGTACATTGGAGGTACAACCGAGTATGGTCTTTTCTACTCTGCTGATACAAACTTACATCTTGCAGGTTATTGTGACGCTGACTGGGTTGGAAATCTTGATGATCGAAAATGCACCTCTTGTGGGTGTTTTTACATAGGGTCAAACTTGGTATCTTGGTTCTGCAAGAAACAAAACTGCATCTCCCTTTCTACTGCTGAAGCCGAGTACATTGCCGCTGGAAGCTGCTGCTCTCAGTTGGTATGGATGAAACAGATTCTATCTGAGTATGGTATGAACGTTCAGTCGGCTCAACTTTTCTGTGACAACACTAGCGCTATAAATATTTCGAAAAATCCTGTCCAACATTCTCGTACCAAGCATATTGACATTCGTTATCATTTTATTCGTAATTTGGTATAAGATGGGATTATTGTGTTAGATCATGTACCTACAGATGATCAGCTTGCTGATATTTTCACTAAGGCTCTTGATTCGAAACGATTTTTGTCCCTGAGAAAATCTTTAGGAA
>CACSLK010027751.1:4385932-4397592 GCA_902706635.1 Striga hermonthica | reverse complement strand
ATATATATATAGTGTCTAGCATATAGGACCTTTTCTTTTTTAGGCATCTTAGTATGTAGGTTCATCCTTGGAATTTTTCTCTGATCGTTTATTGTTAAGTTTGTTGATTTGTGGTCGTTGGTTCTAATTGGTCAGTTTGTAAGAGCTCGTCATGATGACCTTTATAACATACTTGTAAGAGCTGCTCTCGTGAAAATAGGCATCGGGCAACTATCACATGAGGTGCTTCCTTGATCACCTGCGAAACGAGTTACGTGTCTAATAATAATCGAGGTGTGATAGCTACAGGTAAACATTCTAAGAATGATCGTTCTCTGGTGAAATAAGGTTGGCCAGTCTGATATCTTCTTAGCTTGTTCAAAATTAAAACTTTTTGCGGGATGATTCACACCTCAAGTAATGGGCTTGACATTGGCGTATAGTTAATGTTAGTAAGTGAATTGGTGTGGAAGTTCATAGAACGGAGTAAGTTCATCATAAGTATTGGGGCTGAATTGCGAACGAAAATTTTGTTTTTTGCTAAGAGAAAGTGATGAACGAACTTATATTAATTCCGTGTTGTATAAAAGTGGGAGCAATAAGGGCTGAGTTGTGCACGAAGAAAATTTATTTTTCTCATCATCTTGTTAGTGTCGAGCTCGTCTCAAATTGATTTGGGGAGATTTGTGGGTCAATCAATTAATGGATTTTTTCAATATTCATGAAAAGAAAATTTTAGGTTTTGCGTGTTAAGTATCTATTTTAGGCATGTGCATCAGTTTTTTCTCATGGCATATATTATTTCGATCCTGCGCCCAAATTATTTTTGGTAAATGATTTGGCCAATGTTCGTGTCTGAAACTTCATACGTTATATATGGTAACCTTGTTGCAACTTGGTAACAAATCTTTTGGTTTTGGAGGGAACGGTTTTCTTTACTGGCACTTAGTGTTGGTAAAATTTGAATTTTAAATCTGTCGAGTTGAACCGTTTTCAAACCAGCCTCGATAACCGAAATTGCAGTTCCCTATATCAATCATACCATCTTGTGCATCTCTCTCTCATATCTATTTCAATCTTTTATTTTAGTTATCTCTTCCATCTCTCTAACATTCTTTCTTCTGAAATTCCCTATTTTTCGACAATGCCTAAATCCAAGCAGGGCACCGTGAAGCCGAAGAAGAATGTTCCTCCGCCATCTCGACGCCCAACTCGTCAAAGCCAAAGTTCCGATACTCCACCAGATCCAAATCCTTCCACTATGGAAACTGAGAACATTCAACCCCCCGTCAAATCCACAACTAGGGTTTCTCCAAGCCCTAAAAGATCCTCAACTACTAAAGCTTCTCAACCTGAAGTCGCTCATCCTCTGACTGATGATCTTGATGAAGTTGCTCGCACCTTAACTGGTGGACAACTTAGCAAATGGCTTGCTCCGGGAATCTTTGTGAAAAGTCTGACTCCGCCTGCCAATGCTCTACAGAAGATAGCTTTGCGGATTTTTAAATCATCAAGTGGCAGTTTTCGCGGGGCTTGAAAAGAAGTTATCTGATCAGAGAAGGTACTACAAGGAGGTTCTGTGTGCTTTGAAGTCTCGTGCCCCGTTGGTCTCTAAATCGAAAAAGGGGGAGAAAAAGAAGGATGTTGTTGCTGCAAAGAAGAAAGCTCTTGCTAAAGGGGAGAAGAAAGCTCTTGCCAAGGGGGAGAACAAGACCGGGTCTACTGAAGAAAAGAAGTCAAAGGAGGTTGTTGCTGCTAAGGAAAAAGGTAAAGAGAAGATTGTTGCTGCTAAGGACAAAGGAAAGGAAAAGGTTGTGGAAGAAGATGAAGGTTCAGAAGAAGGAGAGGATGAAGAAGCTGGATCTGATACCGAGGATGAGGAAGAGGAGGCAAGCTCAGAGGAAGGGACTGAGGATGGTGCTGAAGAAGGTTCTGGGGAAGAATCCGACGAGGAAGAATCTGCATAGCTATCTCCCATCAGGACTTTCATTTGTCTTCTGTTTAAAAAAAAAAAACTCTATTTTGTGTTTTTTGCCTGAACTTCTTTCCTTATGCTTTATTAACTTGCGTTTGATGAACTTTTGTGGGATATTTTGTGAACTAATGTGCTGATATTCAGGTATTTGAAGTGGTTTCTTAGAACAACATGTGTGATATTAGTATTCATAGGAAGTTGTGTATTTTGTAGTTTTTGTATTTGTCTCATCTTTGCAGGTTCATGGTTTTCGATTTATCTGCCAAATGGGGAGATTGTAAGTGCTGAAGATTAGCAGTAAATCGATGAACCTTCTGATGTTCGCAGAGTCCAGAAATTTACGGAAGTATTTAAGGGAAGTTTATGTTTGGTATTAATTAGTTTTAATTTTAATTAAGTCCAAAGGACTGATTATTTATTTTATTATTTTGGCAGGACTTTGGGATTGAGGGGGAGATACACTTTCCATAATCTAGAGTGAAGGGAGATCGCGATATACACTTTCCATAATCAAAGCTGAAGAAGCTCGAGAGATTTACATTCCTTATGCGCATTTGTCTTGGGTGAAAAGACTTCCCATAGGATGCTGAATATAAAAGAAGGACGAGACCAGAGTTGAGGACGACTTTTGTTTTGAGAATTTTTTAGTTTCATTTTTGTTTTCTTTTCTTGAGTGATAAGTACAACATATTAGTTTTTGTAACAGAATGTTCGGAGGTTCATTCTGATTTAGTTTGAGGGATTCGAACTAAAAAATCCACAAGGGAGTTGTGGTCAGATAAGTAGTTGTGTGAATCATTATTCAAGTAGAGTGTAGAGGGAGTCTATACTGTAAACCCTTGGATGATGTATGAGTTGTTCACATTAATGAAAGAGATCTGAAGGGAGAGTGGGACGCTCTCCTGAAGGTTCAATTTTTTGTGAAAGCTGCTTCCGCAACTGTTTGAATATTCATTACTGTTTGTTAGTCTATTTTTGTGCAACTCTGGATACTTGGTGTTCAAGTATCAAATTTCACTCTGTATGCATCTTACGAGCCAGGGGAATCTTCCATATGGCGAGACTGTCATTCGTGCTGTGCAGCTAGAGAGTTGCCAGGCTCTCCATGTCCCCACTCTCCTGCTCAGATAGTCCATCCCATTTTCTCCGTGCCATCCGGCTCTAGTTCGGGCAAGAGGAAGTCTGGCTACCCCCAGAACAAGAAGGGGAAGAAAGGGAACTTTGGAAACCGTGACGACCGAGCCCGGGGCCAGCACTCGAGGTGCCCTAGATGCGGCCGCCAACATCTTGGGGAGTGACGTCATGATCAGAGGGTTTGTTTCAACTGTCAGCGCCCCGACCACTATTACCGCGACTGCCCCGAACCAAAGAGACAACCACCATACCAGCAGCCCTATCAGCAGCAGCAGTAGCTTCCCCTTCCACCTCGCCATCAGCAGCAGCAGCATAACAGACAGCCCCGACCACACCAGCAGAAAGCTGGGGGCCAGGCTCGAGTCTATACCATTGCTCATGACGAGGCGGCCAACAATGCAGGTACCATGTCTGGCATGAGTTTCTTATCCAATGTGCATATCTTTGCGTTATGTGACATGGAGCCACTCATTCTTTTATCTCCTTTCTATGACTTGAGGCACTTTCCATTAGCAATGTGTGTAATTGTGATCCTCTCGAGGTTAGTCTAGCCTCGCGAAAAATTATTGTTTCTGACTCTATCGTCCCAAGTCTTCGAGTTAGCATTTGTGGGCGAGTTTTGGAGGCCGACACCTATGTTATTGAAATACAGGACTTCGATGTGATCTTGGGCATGGACTGGCTCACTCGCTATCGAACCGACATCCGGTGCCAGGAGCGCGAAGTCACACACTTTCCCGATTCTGATCAACCTGTTGTTTTCTATGGGGTGAAGTCAAGGACTGTGCCTCGAGTCATCTCTTCTATGCAAGCTAGGAAGAGCCTTTCCAAGGGTAGAAGTCAAGGCTATCTTTTGTCCATGGTATCTGAGGACGTTTCTGAGAGCTCCCCAGAGAGAGTCTCTATCGTCTGCGAGTATCTCGATGTCTTTCCTCATGAATTGCCCGGAGGACCGCCCGACCGCCAATTTGAGTTCACCATTGATCTAGTACCAGGAGCTGGCCCCATTTCAAAGGCCCCTTACCGTTTCATTTGGCCGACTCTTTCGCCGTGGGGAGCGCCCGTCCTATTCGTGAAGAAGAAAGACGGATCGATGCGCATGTGTATTGACTATCGGGAGTTGAATACCCTTATAATCAAGAACAAGTTCCCCCTTCCTTGCATTGAGGATCTTTTCGACCAGCAGAGAGGAGCCAGCGTCTTCTTGAAGATCAATTTACAATCTGGCTATCATCAGCTAAAGATCCAGAAGTCGGATATTTCTAGGACTGCCTTCTGTACCTGTTATGGCCACTATGAGTTCGTAGTTATGCCGTTCGGACTCAGCAATGCCCCGACCGTGTTTATGGACCTTATGAATAGGGTCTTTCATCCCTTCATGGACCAGTTTGTTATTGTGTTCATTGACAACATCCTGGTCTATTCCCGAGACATCGACCAGCACAAGGAGCATCTGAGGATGTGCTGTAGACTCTTCGCCGCAAAAAATTGTATGTGATATAGCCACGGCTAGTACTGCCGGCTCGAGTGGTAGTATCCGATATAGCATGTCATACCCGACCGGTTTTTATGGATATATATTGAAGAATACGGTTATACATGGGCTAAGACACTTGATATGATAATATGGGCCGAGCCCAACCTAGGCCAGGCCCAACTTGGACTATAAGGTACGCTCGCCCTATAAAAAGGGGGAGAAGGTACTGATTTCCTACATTCTCTCCCCATTCCATTATTACACTCTCTCACTTTACACTCTCTCCCTACTCTCTCTCTATGCATTCTCATATGAATCCAGTACTGACTTAAGCATCGGAGGCCCAAAGCCAGGAACCCCTCCCGGGGTCCTGGACTTTGGGTTCTTGCAGGTACGGTGGCGGTCCGAGTCGAGGGAGCCTGGGTGACATCTTTGTCTCATCATTTGGTGCCGTCTGTGGGGACCGTTCGAGAAGCCAAACGGTATCCCGTCTGAAAATTCGAACAAAGCTCCTTCGACTCGAGCTCCTTGTGAGATATTCGATTTATTCATGGAGATTAATTGTCTTATTCATGGAGATACTTGCTATATGCGTGGAGACGATATGTGATTTGTTTGTGGAGGTATTATCTGATTTACTCGCGCAAGTATTTGATTTATTCGTGGAGTCAATCGATTTATTCATGGAAAAATTGTTTATTTGAGGATAAATGCGGGTCATAACTTTGAACTGAGAATATTTTGTGATCGTGCTAGACGTGCGTTGGGTATGTTTATCACTCTCGCACCGGTGGGCTTGAAGACATGAATTAATTTTATATATGATTGGTTATTTTGATATATTCGGAGTCTCTCATTTGGATTTTCATGAGCACATGTGGAATTTTGTCTGAATTAAATTGCCCATAATTTTCTGAGCGTGTCATTGCTAGAACATGCCTTGAATCGAGAAGATAATGTTCGTATTTGATTTTTTATTTTTCTCGTATGAAAAATGATAAGATGAATGACGTGAATATAATGTTGATAACGATATATTGAATCCTTGCCGAGGAACCCACGGGATGATGCAAATCTTGATAAATTATTGAGACAAATGTTCGAGTGTCGAGGACAAAATGAGCGAGCACGAATCTATCAATGTGAGATGACAATAGAGGTTAAGTTTTGATGGTGCTGATCACCGGTGGCAATCTCGAATACAGAGATCAAGTCTCTTCTGATGAGGTAGGATAATTCCGAGTGGTATTCTCGACTTTAAGGTACACAATTAATCTCAACTCTCGACATCTGTTTCGATCGACATGATTTATCAACGCATTGAATTTCTTAGCACTCTTTATTGGAGAAATGCCCATTATTCGAATATATAGTGGAGAAACGTTGTTGGGATCACGGCTTACATGGAAATGTTTCGAATCATTGTGCGGATAATTGACAAAATGCAGAAAAAAGAGGCATATGTGAAACCTTGAACAAAAATCTGGCATGACGAAGGCCTTCGGGCTGGCCAGTCTCGAGTCTCGGCGACTAAGGAATTGGGTATTAGGATGAACTCATTTGAATTTTCACTTGCTACATTCATTTGATGATTGTAGGTATCTGCGGAGTACGCTTTATCGAATTATTTATTGAATCTTGGTTTTGTAAAATTCTGGTCTACCGTACGTTTGAGTGGATATTTATGTCCTTTATTATCGAGAAAAAGGGCTTAATTGTGGATTATGGTGTGATATAGTAACACGTGGATATGTTTGATCATTTTGATGCATCTATTACCATTATTGTTATTGGAACCGTAAATTGGATGATATGGATAGACTACGACTCATGAACTTTGCTTGATATTTGCTGAGGAAAACACATGAACAGATGTACTGATACTTAGATACAGCATGGACCGCTCTGTTGAAATAAGGAATGGATAGCAGGGAATAATCGAGCAGAAGTCATCGTGTATACAGGAAAATGAGGTTGAAAATGTGTTTGATGATTTTTTGATACGCTAGATATTTTACGATTATCTTGCTCGTGTAACTATATTCTTGGTGATGCTAATTAGAATGATCGATTGTTATCATATCTTGTGGTGCTCGACGTATTTCTCTTCGACATGTGGAAGGTTGAAGTGCTCGAGCTGACTGAGGAAGAAAAAACCCACCACGACTAAGGCCTCCGGGCTGGGTGGTCCACCACGATTAAGTCCTCCGGGCTGGGTGGTCGAAGACGAAAAACCCACCATGACTAAGGTCTCCGGGCTGGGTGGTCCACCATGATTAAGGCCTCCGGGCTGGGTGGTTGAAGTAGACAAATCCACCATGGCTAAGGCCTCCGGGCTGGGTGGTCCACAATGGTTAAGGCCTCCGGGCTGGGTGGTCGAAGACAAAAAATCCACCACGGTTAAGGCCTCCGGTCTGGGTGGTCGAAGACAAAAAAATCCACCATGACTAAGGCCTCCGGGATGGGTGGTCGTATGTGTCGACCACCCCTCCGAGGGTGGGCATGCGTTCGAAGAAAAACCCATCGAGCGAAGATGGTCGTATGTGTCGACCACCCCTCCGAGGATGGGCATGTGTTCGAGGAAAAACCCATCGAGCGAAGATAGTCGTATATGTCGACCACCCCTCCGAGGGTGGGCATACGCTCGAGCAGGTTGATGTTGATCCTTGCTTGATTTTGTCGAAATTGTCTTTCGACCTCGGGGGAAGGTCGATTTAAACAACTACGAAGTTGTAACTCGAGTGGATTCTCAAATATGTTACGAAGCCTACGACTCCGAAGTCGATTTAAACAACTACGAAGTTGCAACTCGAGTGCATTCTCGAATAGGCTACGAAGCCTACGACTACGAAGTCGATTTAAACAACTACGAAGTTGTAACTAGAGTGGAATCTCGAATAGGCTACGAAGCCTATGACTACAAAGTCGATTTAAACAACTACGAAGTTGTAACTCGAGTGGAATCTCGAATATGCTACGAAGCCTATGACTACGAAGTCGATTCAAACAACTACGAAGTTGTAACTCGAGTGGATTCTCGAATAGGATACGAAGCCTACAACTACGAAGTCGATTTAAACAACTACGAAGTTGTAACTCGAGTGGAATTTCGAATAAGCTACGAAGGCTACGACTATGAAGTCAATTTAAACAACTACGAAGTTGTAACTCGAGTGGAATCTCGAATAGGCTACGAAGCCTACGACTACGAAGTCGATTCAAACAACTACGAAGTTGTAACTCGAGTGGATTCTCGAATAGGCTACGAAGCCTACGACTATGAAGTCGATTTGAAAAACTACATAGTTGTAACTCGAGTGGATTCTCGACAAGGCTACAAAGCCTACGACTATGAAGTCGACCTATAAATAACTACAATATGTTTCTCAAGTAGATTCTCAAGAAGGCTACGAAGCCTACAACTATGAAGTCAATATATTGACAACGGTGAAGTTACATTTTTTGAATGCTTTGAAGTCAATATATTGACAACGGTGAAGTTGCATATTCTTAATCGACTCTCAAAAAATTTGGCTCAAGGCTAACCACGAACAAGTCTAACTATAGTTACAATACTAGTCATATCGATAAAACGAACATCAGTGCTTGACGTCAACCCACTCGCACGCAGGGTTGGGGAGAAGACGAGTTGAAAAACTTTCGTTTATCAGCTATGAAGCTGCTAAAATCATTGCTTAACTTCGACCAGCTCGCAAGAAGGGTTGGGGAGAAGACGAGTTGAAAAACTTTCGTTTCTCAGCTATGAAGCTGCTAGAATCATTGCTCGACTTTGACCAGCCCGCAAGCAGGGTGGGGAGAAGACGAGTATATTCATTATTGCTTGAGCAGGTTGAGGATTTAAATTTGAGCCCGATTTTGTAGAAATTGTATTTCGACCTCAGTGGAAGGACGAGTATATTCATTATTGCTTGAGCAGGTCGATGATTTGAATTTGAACTTGATTTTCTTGAAATTGTATTTCGACCTCGGTGGAAGGTCGATTATATTCATTATTGCTTGAGCAGGTCGACGATTTTAATTTGAATTTAATTTTTTCGAAATTCCTTTTCGACCTCAGTAGAAGGTCGAGTATATCCATTATTGCTTGAGCATGCTGATTTTTTTAATTTGAGCTTGATTTTGTCGAAATTCCTTTTCGACCTCAGAAGCAGGTTGAGTGTGTTCATTACTGCTCAAGCAGGTTGTTGTTGATTCTGGTTTGTTGAATTAATTTTTTGACCCCGATGGTATGTCGAGTATGTTCATTAGTGCCCGAGTATGTTCACTTGATTATTCATTACTGCTCGAGCAGGTTGTTGGTTGATCATTCTGGTTTGTCGAATTTATTTTTCAACCTTAGTGGCAGGTCGAGGATACTCCTTATTGCTCGAGCAGGTTGATTGCTTTTCACTTAGTGATGTATTATCGAATTTATTTTTCGGCCTCGGTGGCAGGTTGAGTGTATTTATTATTGCTCGAGCAAGTTGGCGGTTTTATTTGACTGCGTTTTATCAAATGCGATTTTTCAGCGTGAGAGAGGAGTCGGGACTTTCAGTCTTTGAGAAGATACACAACAGGCTTGAATTTCAAATCTTGAACTAGGGGGGCGACAAAATGAGGTAACCGGAAAGGTTTACTATTAATTGACAAAGCAGAATGTGTAAGTTCAAATTTTCAAATTCAAGACTCTGGGAAATCGGCCATATGGTTTTCAACTTCAGTCTCGGTTTTTTACGTTAACGGTGGATCACTCGACTTCGAACTCAGTGGTCAATTTGCAGCCTCCGACCTCAGGGTCATCCGATGTTTGACCTCAACAGCAGATCAGTCAGTTTTCGACCTCAACGGTCTCTCGATTCTCGATACGGGGCTTTCGACCTCAGCGGTCTCTCGATTACTCGGTTTTTGGCTTTCGACCTCAACGGTCTCTTGATTCTTAATTCGGGGCCTTCGACCTCACTGGTCTTCCGATTACTCGGTTTTCGACATCAACGGTCTCTCGATTCTTGATTTGAGGCTTTCGACCTCAGCGGTCTCTCGATTACTCGGTTCTCGGTTTTCGGCCTCAATGGTATCTCGATTATCGATTCGGGTCTTTCGACCTCAGCAGTCTCTCAATTACTCGGTTCTTGGTTTTCGACCTCAACGGTCTCTCGATTCTCGATTCGGGGCTTTCGACCTCAACGGTATCTCGATTACTCGGTTTTCGGCTTTTGACCTCAACGGTCTCTCGATTCTCGATTTGGGGCTTTCGACCTCAGCAGTCTCTTGATTACTCGGTTCTCAGCTTTCGACCTCAACAATCTCTTGACACTCGGTTCTTGGCTTTCGACCTCAATGGTCTCTCGACTCTCAGTTCTCAATTATCGACCTCAACGGTCTCTCGACTCTCAATTCTCGGCTTTCGACCTGAACGGTCTCGATTCTCGATTCGGGGCTTTCGACCTCAGCGGTCTCTCGATTCTCGACTATTGACTTCATCGGTGACTACTCAGTTTTCAGTTTTCGACCTCAGCGGTCTCTCGAATCTCGGCTTTCAACCTCATCGACGATTACTCGATTTTCAGTTTTCGACCTTAGTGGTCTCTCAATTCTCAGTTTTCGACCTCAGTGGTCTATCGGTTCTTTGTTTTCAACCGCAACTGTCATTCGATTCTTGGATTAGGATTTTCGACCTCAATTTGGTTCTCGACCTGGAGGTAGCATCGATTTATTCAGTACCCAAACTCAAACACTAGTCTTTCAGTTTTCAGTGCTCAATCTCAGAGACAAATCTTTTGGCAATCGACCCCAGTTTCGGTTCTCGATCTCTGATGCAGATCTTTTGGGTTTCGACTCCAGAGGCGGGTAACTTGGATTTCAATCTCATTGATCATCCGGCTTCCGATGCTTGACCCCAGTGGCGGGTCACTTAACTTTCGACCTCTACGACCATTCGGTGTTCAGTGTTGACTCCAGCGGCGAGTTGCTCTATTTTTCACTCTTGGATCGAGTTATGCTCACTCGACCAGAGTGGGGGGGACTAGATGATATATCCACGGCTAGTACTGCCGGCTCGAGCGGTAGTATCTGATATAGCATGTCGTACCCGACCGGTTTTTATGGATATATATTGAAGAATACGCCTATACATGGGCTAAGACACTTGATATGATAATATGGGCTGAGCCCAACCTAGGCCAGGCCCAACTTGGACTACAAGGTACGCTCCTCCTATAAAAAAAGGGGAGAAGGTACTCATTTTTTAGATTCTCTCCCTATTCCATTACTACTCTCTCTCTCTCTCTCTCTCTCTCTCTCTCTCTCTCTCTACACTCTCTCCCTACTCTCTATCTTTCTCTATGCATTCTCATATGAATCCAGTACTGACTTAAGCATCGGAGGCCCAAAGCCGGGCACCCCTCCCGGGGTCCTAGACTTTGGGTTCTTGTAGGTATGGTGGCCGTACGAGTCGAGAAAGCCCGGGTGACATCTTTGTCTCATCATTTCTAGATGATATAGCCACGGCTAGTACTGCCGGCTCGAGCGGTAGTATCTGACATAGCATGTTGTACCCGACCGGTTTTTATGGATATATGTTGAAGAATACGCCTATACATGGGCTAAGACACTTGATATGATAATATGGGCCGAGCCCAACCTAGGCCAGGCCCAACTTGGGCTATAAGGTACGCTCCCCCTATAAAAAGAGGGAGAAGGTACTCATTTCCTACATTCTCTCCCCATTCCATTACTACAATCTCTCTCTCTCTACACTCTCTCCCTACTCTCTCTCTCTATGCATTCTCACATGAATCCAGTACTGACTTAAGCATCGGAGGCCCAAAGCCGGGCACCCCTCTCGGGGTCCCGGACTTTGGGTTCTTGCAGGTACGGTGGCCGTCCGAGTCGAGGGAGCCCGGGTGACATCTTTGTCTCATCATTTCTAGATGATATAGCCATGACTAGTACTGCCGGCTCGAGCGGTAGTATCTGATATAGCATGTCGTACCCGACCGGTTTTTATGGATATATATTGAAGAATACGCCTATACATGGGCTAAGACACTTGATATGATAATATGGGTCGAGCCCAACTTGGACTATAAGGTACGC
>CACSLK010027751.1:4356378-4367327 GCA_902706635.1 Striga hermonthica | reverse complement strand
GAAGCCTCCCATCGTCGATTGTCGGCGAAGTAGTCCTCGTCCCTTGGCGCCATGTTACCAAAAAGACGTATCTCGGATATGGTGATGTCATCGACAAACATTTGAGGCAATCAGGAGCGGGGCGCCCTGCGTGTGCCTCAATTGCGTCTACCTTTCATTTCCCCACGGCCACCACATCCTCCGTCCAGCGCGCGGTTCATTTACTTGCCATGGAAGCAGTACGTAGAGCCAACTAGAAGTCCTCGATCCCCGCTATCAGATGTGCAATTTGACGACAGAAGCCCACGGTCAGATCCGTGACTTGTCGGTCCAACGCTTTAATGGCGGCGTCATGACTGTCGTCTGCAGTATCGTTTCTCTTCAGCGACATCGTGAATGGTTGAGGTCTTTGGATACCTACTGATGCAGCGAAAGGGATCACAAGAGATAAAATTTTGAGGCAGTATTTTTAATTCATAAAATTGACCCTCATCTCCATCATATTTATCGAAAAACTTCAAATAACACAATAGTAATAATACAATTGTAATAAGGGTAAACTAGTCATTCATACATGAGACATTTTACAACCCTCCCATATTGAATGACTATTTCCTAAACATATCCAAATCAATTGAAACAAACCTCAATCCAAACACCTTGAAGTGTAGCTTGTGGTCACCAGAAAACACTGCTTCAGCATCTCAGAAAAACCTAGTAGGGCAACACCTAAGCATTGTGGAAGCATAATATGGCCTTCTCTTTAGTGCTTATTTACGTGTTGCCTCATCAAAACCTTGTCAAGAAAACCTAATGAGAAAGAACATGATTGAAGAAAAAGGAGTACAACTACTCCATTGTTTTCTTATCATAATGAGGAATGTATCATTTATCATGTAGTCCTCATTATACTATGAACATGCCTTGTTAAAACCTTAATAGGCAAAACCAGTGGGACAAATCCTAAAGAAGGAAAAAGAGTACACATTTCATTTGAAAACACCATCTATGTTGCCTCATTAAAAACCTTGCTGAGAAAATTCAAGGGGACAAAAGCTCAACCAAGGAAAAAAGTGTACAACGCAGTTTCCATATACTCATCATAGCAATCATTTCATACTTTGTACGATTATCATATAAATTTATACATTCTGGTTTTTAGATGTTGATGGTATATCATATCTTGGGGAAAATTTCAAAAGTAGTCCCACAACAATCAGGTTTTCCACTTTTGGTCCCAATAGAATGGTGTTTCCCAAAATTGGTCCACTATCTTTTTAAAATCCATCAAAAGCAGGACAATTGTGGTCTCCGATGCCTTTTCCGGCCCTGAGCTGCCGACGTGGCTTCACAATATCACACCTGGCCGATCAATTAACAGCGTGGCCGATGACATGGCTACTAAATCCTTCTTGGCAGATGACGAGGCACAGAGGGGCGGGAAAAACCAATAAAATTGGGGAAATGTCCCAAAATTGACAAATTCGGCCACTTCATTTTTTCTTCTGGCGTGAACCCTAGAACCCTAGTTCCTGAATTCGTCTCTTCAATTTCGCACACGCTGAAAATCTGGCAAAGAAGATACATACAGTAACAAGCCATAGAAGACGGACCTGTTGAAGGCTTTCAGAAATGGGTTTCATGAGACAAAAAATGCACATAAATTTACCTCCTCCGATGTATCGTGAGTTTTTTCTTTCTTTTTACTGTTTTATAGTAAAATTGAATCTTGGCATGTGATAGTCTGTATTTGGAAGTAAATGGAGTGTGGTGTGTTTGTCATGTTGTATTTCAATGAATTATATTTAATGGTGACAGAGAGGACCACATGTTTGTGAAAGTTTAGACATGTTTATTTCTTTATTGTTGTGTCTATTTGTACTTACTCTATTTTTTGTTCTTTGTGTTTGTTTATAATATTTCAGATCCTGATTCAGATAGTTTCTCATTAGTTGTGCATTGGGGTGGGAAGTTTATTCATACCCCTACAGCAAAATATGAAGGGGGGCAGAGGTTTATATGTGATTATACTTCCCAAGATGAAATGAAGTTTGCATATTTAAATAAGTGGTGTGAACAAGCAGGTGTTATTGGGGGTAAGAGGTATTACATTTATGATGAAGATGGTTTTAAGTTATTGCCTGTTGAAGCTGACCTGCAAAAATGTGCACTCCAAGCTGTTAAAGCAGAGATTTGATTATATATGTTGATGTGGAAGTTGAAACTCCTGTTGTACCCAATCCTAATCCAGAAAAACAATTAGGCAGTAAGTGGGTACCAATTGAGGAAGCCTACAAAACAGTTAGGAAATTTGTGGGGGTTAGTGACTGTGAGTCTGACTCTAATTCATTGCATGATTCTGACTATAATATGAGTAATGAAGTTAGTGAAGATGATGAAATATGGTCAAAATATGTTGATGTGAGTAATGTAGATGCTGCAGATACTGATGATGATGTGGTCCATGGTAGTAATGTTGATGTGTCTGATAGTAATATTCATGTGCAAAAAGGAAGTGTAGATGTGAGTAATATTGATGCTGCAGATAGTGTTTTTGAGGATGATGATGTAGTTCATGAAGTGCTTCATTTTGATGAGAGAAGAGTGTCTGATGATGAATGTGAGTCTAATGATCCTGTGTTCAACCCTGCCATGATTTTTAAACCAACATTTGAGTTAGGCATGGTGTTTGCTACTAAGGCAGAATTCAAAAAGGCAGTACAATCTCATGCTATTAGAAGTAAAAGAAGCTTACACTTTACAAGAAATGACAACAGAAGAATTTATGCACAGTGTAAAGCTGAGGGATGCAAGTGGAGAATGAATGCACTGAAGAAAGCAGATGAAATATCTTACAAGCTTTCAACCTATGTACCTACCCATACTTGTCTTTCTGAATTTAATGTGAAGAATGTGAAAAGTAAATGGCTTAGTGAAAAGTTCATTGGAAATTTTGAGGTTGATCCAAAGAGAAGCACAAAAGGGTGGAGGACAGAGGTGATAAAAAAACTGGGGGTAGATGTCTCTAAACAACAGGCATACAGGGTAAAGAAGAGAGCACTTGCAGTGATAGAGGGTGATCCATCTGTGCAATACACTAAGCTATGGGATTATGCAGAAGAGGTTAGGTAAACAAACCCTGGAAGCACAGTGATCTTAGACACTGAGTCTGAAAATGGTGAACTTAGGTTTAGCTAATTCTATTGCTGTTTTGGTGCTTTGAAAGAAGGTTTCAAGGGGGGTTGCAGGCCTATAATTGGGGTAGATGGGTGTCACCTGAAGGGTCCTCATGGGGGTATTTTGTTAACTACAGTAGGAGTTGACCCCAACAACAGTCTCTACCCCATAGCATATGCCATAGTGAGAAGGGAAACAAGGGAGACTTGGTCATGGTTTCTAACTAAACGAAAGTCAGACCTTGAGATTGAAAAAGAAGAGGAGATGACATTCATGAGTGACAAACAGAAGGGTCTTATTCAAGCTTTTAAAGAAGTTTTCCCATCCAGCCCCCATAGATTCTGTGTTAGACACCTCCACAACAATTTCAAAAATGCTGGTTTCAGGGGTCTTAGTTTTAAGACTGCCCTATGGAGGGCAGCTCAAGAAACAACAGAAGGGGAATTCAAATTGAGGATGATGGAAATGAAGGAATTAAGTTAAGAGGCCTGGGAATGGTTCCATGATAAACCACCCTCTGAGTGGTTTAAGTCACATTTCACTGAATTTCCTAAATGTGATATGGTGCTTAACAATGTTTGTGAGTCTTTCAATTCAAACATTTTGGATGCAAGAGAGAAACCTATAATCACTATGCTAGAATGGATAAGAGAGTATTTGATGAGGAGGCTACAACAAAACAGGGACAAGGAAGCTGCAAAGTAGCAAGGCAGGTTGTGCCCCAAAATTCAACAGATTTACGAGAAGCATTTGGAGAAGGTGTCTGATTGCATCCCCATAAAGGCAGACGACAAGAACTACCAAATCACATGTTCACATAGAGATCAGTATTCTGTGGCTCTTGACAAGATGAAATGCAGTTGTAGAGCATGGGGATTGAGTGGTATACCATGTTCACATGCCATGAGAGCCATTCTCCACCAAAAAAGGGATCCAGTGGACTATGTAGACCATTGCTATTCAGTTGAGGTTTATAAAAAGGTTTATGGACCAGCCATAATGCCTTTGAGTGGTGAATCTTTATGGGGGAAAAGTTTGTACATCCCTCCTTTGCCACCAAATTTTGGTAGAGGCAGAGGCAGACCAAGTTATCTTAGAAGGAGAGAACCTGATGAGGCAATCCCTAAAAGAAAGAAATCATCAAGTGATCCCCATAGACTGAAGAGGCAACAAAGCACACTGAGATGTAGGAAGTGCCATGAACCAGGTCATAATGCATTGACTTGTAAAAATCCAGCCATGAAAAGGGTAAGTTAATGTTTTCATTATTTTTAATATTATATGTTTGTTAAGTGTTTGTATGTGTAACACTGTGATCATGTGTATATTCAGGTTAAGAAAGGAAAACAAAGTGAAGGCCAAACCCATTCCAATGAAGCACCAATTGGTAATCCACAACCTGAATTTAGGGAGAAACTAAAGGTAATATAATCTCTCCATTTCTTGTTAGTTTGTACTTGCACTTATAAAATGTGCACTTTTAAATGTGTTTATGTAGGTCACCAAAGGAAAAGGAAGTGGTAATCAAACTCATACAAATGCAAATCCTACAGTTCTACCTCCCAATCCAGATGATGTGATGTTTAGTCAAATTTCTGATGAGGATTTGGTTGCAGCCATTGAAAGCCAGACTGATAGCACATTGTATCAGCACATGCAGTCCCATAAGACAGGCCCTACTCTATTTCAACAGTTGAAGATGTCCTCAGTTTCAGCCCCAAACTCCCTTCAAACAAGGATCAACATTAGAGCATCCCCACCAATAATAGGTGGATATACACTGCCAGTATTCAGTTCACAACCAACCAACTCAAAGTCCATTGTTATTGATGGTGGCCAAAAGTTCATGGACCTTTCTCAAAATTCAGTTTGTGTGCAGAAAGGAAAGAAAAAGAAGCAGTAACAATGGAAGTCTGTGTTTTTTATGTTTTGGAAGTATTATTGGTCTGATTAGGTTGTTTTGTAAGTGCTTTTGGGTTGTAAGTGTTGGAAGTGTTGGACAATAACATCTTTTTTGAACTGTTTGTTGTTTTGAAACTGTATTTGGGAGTGTTTGTTGTCTCTCTTAGTTTGTGACTACAAGTTTAAGTTGTTTTGATGATAAATATGGGGCATGTTTGCTGTTTAGAAGTGTGATTAAACAGCTTTTGTAATGACACTTCTGTTTTATATATAATTCAGTTTATGTTTTGTTGATAAGCATGTACTTTACTTATGTTGTAGACATTGTACTTTTTATGTTTAAAACTCTTAACAAACAATACTGATAAAAGTATATGAAATAAAGAAGAACATAATCCATGAATAAACATTAGTACATAGTCAAACATTCATTACATGAGCTGCAAATTGAATACACTGGAGCATAGGAAAGTTTTCAAAAGGAAGACAACAACAACATTCATCCATACAGGATAGTTCAAATTTCAAAAGGAACAAAACAACAACATTCATCCATACAGTTTCCAAAATGATCAGAATTGATAAGAATAACCCTACCACTTCAGTTCTTCAGAATCACCCTTACACTTCAGTTCTTCAAAATGATGAGAATTGACACAACCAAAAGAACCAACACAAGAATAATTTTCTTTAACTTTCTGTTATTTACAGCCAAACTTAGTGTCTCTGCCTTCAGCTT
The DNA here is from genome assembly GCA_902706635.1 of Striga hermonthica. Taxonomy (NCBI): domain Eukaryota; kingdom Viridiplantae; phylum Streptophyta; class Magnoliopsida; order Lamiales; family Orobanchaceae; genus Striga; species Striga hermonthica. The sequence continues at coordinate 4,361,530 of CACSLK010027751.1, read as the reverse complement.
CAAAATCTCTTCTTCATTTGCATTCATCTTCTTCAAAAGTCCAGGAATTAGTGCTTTGGCCCTACGACACATTGGGGGGTCATACCAGTCAAAGAAAACACAACCTCCTCCTTCCTGCAATGTTCCATTTGAAAATTACAAAAAAAAGAAAAAAAAAATCAGAACCTGAGGAATCTAAATAATCATTCGCTTAAGGAAAAAAAAAACAGAACTTACCTCTTTCTTCAAGCAAGCATGGAAGCGCCGACCAGGGTTCTCGTTCGTCCACGAGGTCCGTATCACAGTCCCACGACCACAATAGCAATCAACACTTCCCGTCACAAAATACATCTCGTGCGTATGAGATTTGTCTCGCTAAGAATAGATTTTCAGCGTATTCGAAAGTTGTGAGAAGAATTCAAGAACTAGGGTTCTAGGATTCACGCGAGAAGAAAAAATGAAGTGGCTGATTTTGTCAATTTTGGGACATTTCCCCAATTTTATTGTGCTTTCCCGCCCCTCTGTGCCTCGTCATCTGCCAAGGAGGATTTAGTAGCCATGCCATCGATCACGCTATTAATTGACCGGCCAGGTGTGATATTGTGAAGCCACGTCGGCAGCTCCGGGCCAGAAAAGGCATCGGGGACCAGAATTGTCCTGCTTTTGATGGATTTTAAAAAGATAGTGGACCAGTTTTGGGAACCACCATTCGGTTGGGACCAAAAGCGGAAAACCCGATAGTTGTGGGACTACTTTTGAAATTTTCCCTCATATCTAACTTTGGGCAACTTTCAGTCTTAATCCCTTTCTCAATGTCAGTAGATCTCAATAGTCTTACTTTCATAGTTTTCAATATTCAGATTTTCAGTTGATTTCAATCTCGTCAAAATCACTTATAGCGGTATTCATTTATTTTTGTCGACACTAATTTATTTCATTTACTCTATTTGCGTAATATATTGAGATGTCTCATTATCAATCAATTGTATATAATTTTATTGTTTGCATACATTTCATCAATAGTTATGTTGTTGGGATATATGAGGATCGTCATAATTGTGCAAGTACGTAGCGGATCTATAGGTTAACGTTGAATACGTACGACATAAGATTTTGCAGATTCTGAGACGTTGTAGATTTCTATTGATGGAGAACATCTTGCTTTTCAACCACAGAAAATTGCCTCAATGGACATCTCACGGGCGCCGGTATTGCGCGAGATGTGCGAATGGCGTCAAGCGACTTTCGGGACTGCACCTGGTCATGCATGGGTCGACGCGCGAGGATTTTCCTGGTCTAGGTGTTCAACAAACGTCATCATGCACTAGAGCAGGACCTGGGCGTACGCTGGGAGTGGGATGCTGGCGTTGCAGCATGCGCTGGGAACGGGACGCTTGTTCTGCTCACGGGGTGTCGAGCACCGTGTATTGCGTTAGGTGATTCACAATGGCCGACGGTGGTCGGGTGCTCGGCTGGTCAGGTGCTCGACTACCTTGGGATTTTCTATTGAATATCCTAACATCTATAGAACTCTCTTGGTGGAAATAAGACTCTAGATTTCTCTTTGGTCTATAGTGTATGAATGTCTTCCAAACATAAGAGAGGTTACATGCTTCAATAGGTACCCTAAGAAGGCATTAAATTGGGCTTCTTGTATATGGGCCTAACTGTGGGTTAAGCAAACTTCCAACTCTGCTCATTTACAAATAACATAGTCATTCCACTAAAGTAGTATTATTGCAACTCCAATTTAATTCTCATATTACAATTTGATATTTGATTCGAAATTACTCAAATTACCTCCCTATGTTTAAGTTATAATGTTCATAATCGATTCGATTATAATCAAATAAACTAATATCTCATGTTAAAGCTAGCACACTCTATACATTGTTATTATGTCAGAACTTACTCCACCTGTAGGGTTTAACATAATAATACTTTCGAGTTCACTTCGGGGTCATTATCAAACTTCAACCATTAGAAGTACATGTTGACGGTAAATATTCTAACAACTCACCATGTCATGCAGCATCACTACCCAACGCCACCAGTTATTGATTCAGTCAGACTGAGCCTCACCGTCATGAATCAAAGTAGTAAATACTACATACATATGCAATTTTATATCTTATGGGTTAAGAATACTCAGTAATTAACAGAGACCTAGTTCGTTTATGCCGATCAATATAAAACGAATTGCACCTCTTCGGGATCTGTTTAATACACAATTTTACTAGTGCAACTAATCAGTCAAGACAGACTGTACCGTTCACACTACAACTATTATGATGGTTTGTTCAATTTTTATCTTGGTTGTGAACCATTTCTTTTATATTTCGCAAGTCATTTATAAATGATCTTCTTCCCATTGATGAACCATTTATCTAAGTGCAAAACAATATAACATAAAAGTCGTTTAATCAAACATGAATTCTCGTTCAACATAAATAGTGTAAATAACATCTAAAGTCAAGTTTTCAATATATACACTAACAATCTCCCACTTATACTTAAAGCTTCCATTTTTCTAGTAAACATCTTTTCAATCCTTATTCTAAAAGAAATATGTCGATCCTGGAACCACACATTTGACCCTCATTCCTTCCACATGTCTGGCGAAGACCTTCCACGGCAGACTTTTCATGAAACGAGAAACTAGGTTATCCTCTTATGCAATCTTGGAAACCTCGACGTCTCCTCTCCTTACAATTTTTCTTATTATGTGGTATTTACCGTTTACAAGCTTTGTGGGATCTTGGTTGCCTTGAACTTGCTAATGCACCACTGTTATCACAATAAACTGTGACAACATGTGGTAAGCTCGGAAGCACCTCTAAGTCCACCAAATGTTTATGAGCCATACTGTCTATTTCCCGGCTTCTAAAGTTGCGACATACTCGACTTCAATGGTGGAGTCTGCCAAACATTTCTGTATGGCTCTCTTCTATGAAATGGTTGCACCTTGCAGTGTAAACACATAACCTGAGGTTAACTTACTCTCATCTTGGTCTGACTGGAAGTCAGAATCGCTGTAACCCAACGGTAGCAGACTGTCTGCATGGTAAACCATCATGTGCTCCTTAGTCATTCTTAGGTGCTAGGATATTTAAGATTCTATAATTTGGTTTATTTTAACACAAGAGTTTGAAGGGCAAAGAATTCTAGTATTGCTTCGTTTATGGATTGAGCTTTCAAAGACCCTCATCTAATTTTCTATGGTAGTGGGTTTAAGAAAATAAAGGCATATTTTTTTTTATTATGGCTTGCTCGTTACGAAAGAGTTCAGGACTCAATTAAATATATGTCAATTCTTAAGCATCTTAGCGGACCTATAAACAAATAGGCTGGAGAGTTCTTATGTTTGTTGCTTGAATTACAAAGGTCAATTTGATGGTGGGCTGCATGCATATTGGATCGTTTAAGTTTTACTTATATATCTAAAATAAGTTGGGTTAATAAGTCCATGGCAATGATGTAGCCTATGAATCCAAATTATCATAAAGTCGTGACTTATTCACTCCAAGACGAATCGTTGAGGGAGCACTTGTGGACAAATAACTTTTGAGCCAATAAAATGGTGACAAATGTCAAAATTCATGTTAAAATCAATTTAATAATTTTTTATTTTATTTGGGAAATTAATTATATTTTAATTTTTAAAGCTAAATAGTTAATTAATTAATTATTTAATATATATATTTGGCCAACTAAAGAATGTCACATGTATATATTTTTTGCCAATTAAAGAATGCCGCATGTTATTTTCTTGGAGAGTATTATTTCTTTAAATAATTATTAAGAGATAAATATTGGAAATTCATGGATCAATCAAATTGGAGTCTTCTTTTCCAAGACTCTCTCTCTTAATTACCTCGGTAAAAAGTTTTTAAAAGATAAATATTGAAAATTATTGACCAATCAAATTGAAGTCTTTTTATCCAAGACTCTATTGCCTAACACATATAAAAAAGGACTCTCTCTAAGGTCAAAATCACAATTTATATTCAAGTTCAAGAGCCCTGGAGAATTCTCTCGATGAGATTCAAGTGTTATTAAAGATCCAAAGGCGTTATTTAAGATTCGAAAGAAGATTCACATTCAAGCTCAAGACCGACAGTCAATCTGAAATCAATCTGTCAAACCTCCGAACTACGTTATTAAAGTTAAGAATGACGTAGAGAAGGTCGAAGATTAATTTTTCGGCGAAGACCAAGTACTCGTGTTATTCACGTTCTTGAGAAATTACAATGTTCAGTTACATGTCAAGTTGTCAAATCCTTGAAGAAACGTTATATAAAATCAAATTCATGACCGACGGAGATCAAACTAAAGATTTATATCTAAAAGTTCAGATCCACTTGAAGATTGTTCTTGAAGAAATTAATTAGAGGAATATTAGAGATTTATAACCCACTATATTTCATTTGATACATTAAAAATCAATTTGTACGAATTTCTCATGTTTACTGATCCAAGAATACAAAATTTCATTAGAACCATATTTTGATTCCCTCTTTCGATTTCATTATGGTTTAGATTATGCTTAGCTGTATGATATGCATATGATGGTGGTTAGTTGGTGTGGGGCAGTTATTGTACATGAAACTTCCACAAACAAGCAACTCAAATAGTAACAAATACATGTTATTTTACCTTCTTAAGATACTTGCAATTTTCTGTTCTTAAGATATCTTCAATAAACACTTTACAAAAGCAGTGCAAACAAAAAGAGTTTATCACTGAACATTACAGCAATACACCAACAAAGTTCAGACCAACAAAACACACCAGCAATACTAAACCAATACACATACTAAACCAACTTTCTGAACAAGCATTTTCAAATGACCTAGCCTGTTGAACTGGTTCTTTGAAAACATGTTCAAGTACAAATACATAAACACAACTCCTACAAGTAACCAAAATGTAGTCTTTGAGTTCCTTTGCAACTTCAACTACAACCTTTCATTATCCAAAGCCAACAAATTTTTTTTTTTCATCCTTCAGTTTAAAACTTGTCTTTCGCAATTCTTCATTTTGAGCACGCAGTTCATTGGATTTTCGCAGAGGTCCAAGAATAATTTGCTTCAATCATTTACACATCGGTAACCTCCGTTCTAAATTTACCCAAGAATAAAAAATATTCACCATTAGAAAAAAAAAAAAAAAA
>CACSLK010027751.1:4340471-4356327 GCA_902706635.1 Striga hermonthica | reverse complement strand
TAAGAACATAATAACAAATTCTTAGCATGTATTCATGGCAGGGCCATAATGGTGGTAGGGTTTTCGATTGTCCATTAGGTGCGTATGACAGACCTCTTACCGCAATGGTAGTACCTCTCATCACTAACACAAAACATGACGTGAAAATTTTGAGCACACAGGATTGGGAGAAACTAGGGCTACAATTTTTGAAAAAATTTGGGGGTCAATCATTATGTTTCACTTTTTAATTCATTTGTGAATCCAAATGATTTTTTTTTTATGTTTTTTTACATTTATTTTTAATATTTTCCTTTTCCACGTGTACAAAAGGTTGCCAAGTCACCTCAATTGGTCAGATAATGCACCACGGGCGGGTCACCTGCCGCATCTGGCGTAAAATCAATATCCCAAGATGAGAAGAACTGAAATTTTATGAAAATTTTAAAATGTTTATTAAATTAAAAATGCAATTTGGCCTTATGCAAGTTTGTTTTGAGTCTTGTCACACAGTCTCCTCTTCATTTCATCATTTTATGACACTCACTTTGATATTTACTATTATTACTATTATAAAAAATTTGTAAAACCTTGTGGACTTTTGGATTTTAGGGTTTGTGGCTATAATTTGGTGTTTTTTTGTTGTTGTTGTTATTGTTGTTGTTGTTGTTGTTGTTGTTGTTGTTGTTGTTGTTGGTACACTAATATTAGTCCATGGCTGGCTTAGACTATCCTTATCCCCAACCCAACCCAACCCAACCTAATAATTAAAAATTATTTATCTCTCCTCCACTTACACAACTCAACCTTACAACTGTTATAAATATATTGGACATTACTAATATATATAATTGGGCCTGAAGTCCATTAGTTAGTAGGATTAGGTTTTAGGGTTTCTCCCTTTGTAAACTCTATGAAAGAGTGAATACCGATGAATAATAGAGAGACTTTTCTGCTTCTCTTTTCTCGTTCTTTTACTGCACCTCTTTTATGCTTGGATTGATGGATGCTTGGTGAATATTGAGGACTCCAATTTACAACACGTTATCAGCACGCTCTAGTTCGTTATTGGTGTTTGCCCTAGGAAAAAATCGTGTTTTTCCTGCAAGAATTTGACAATGACTGATATCACTAAAAGAGAATTTGCTGAGCTCACCCTTGATGGAAGTAATTATTTGACTTGGGCCCTTGATGTTGAGATTCACCTGGCCTCATTTAACTTAAGTGGCACAATTGATTCTAAATCTCAGAGCACTCTCGCCCAGAAGGCGAAAGCATTGATTTTTCTCCGTCACCATCTAAATAAAGATCTGAAAAATGAATACCTCACTGAAAAAGATCCCGCCAATCTTTGGAAATCCCTAAAGGATCGCTTTGACCAACAAACGGCCATAATTCTCCCTCAAGCTCATTATGACTGGCTTAATATTCGGTTTCAGGACTTTAAATCCGTCACTGAATATAATTCGGCCCTACATCGTATTGTTTCATAGCTGAAACTATGTAAGCAGAACATTACAGAGGCCGAGTTGCTTGAAAAAACTTTATCAACTTTTCATGCTAGTAACCTTGTACTTCAGCAGCAGTATAGGGCTAAAAACTATGCAACTCACTCTGAGCTGATATCGGCCTTGCTTGTGGCCGAAAAACACAACCAATTGTTGATGAAAAATCATAATGCTAGGCCTGTTGGAACTCAAGCTGTGCCTGAAGCACATGCGACTACTCACGGGCATCATAATGTGCGAGGGAGAGGTCGAGGATATCATACCCAGCCACCCCGTGGTGGTCGTGGTCATGGTCGCGGTCGCGGTTGTAGTCATGTCTGGACTCGAGGTGGAGGACGAGGTCATGGTGTTGAGGAACCGACAGGTCGTACAGAAAATCTCAACATCGATGCTCCACAAGCTAATCAAGATAAGCAAGTGTGCTATAGATGTGGATGCAGTGGCCATTGGTCCCGCACATGTCGTACTCCTCGACATCTAGTTGAGGCCTATCAAAGAATGCTTAAGGATAAGAAAGGCAAGGCTCCTCAAGGTGAATCACATCATGCTAGTTTGCCTGAAGCAAATTTAGCTTTCAATGCTGATGATGATGATTTATTGAAGCTTGAGCTCGAGGACTATGGTGATGATGTGTGATTAATATGCATTCTATCTTAGAACTGGATATTTTTATTTCGTGGTTTGTTTCTTGCTATTAGACAGTTCTGATTTCTTTTGCTTCGCCAGACATTTGTGGTTTGTTTTTGCTATTGGTATGTTTTCAGACGTTATGTTTTGATTGGGACTTTATGATTGCTTCGTTTGCTTACAATGTTTTACTTTTCTTTTAGTGTACCACAAACATTCATTAGTTTGCATCTTATGGAGAAAGAGGGCATTTTATGTATGGTCGACAGTGCTACTACGCACACTATTTTGAAAGATAGGAAATTTTTTCAAACTTTAAATGAAAAGAAAGGGAGTGTTTCTACAATTGCTCATGATAAAATCTTGATAGTAGGCTCCGGCAGAGCTTTACTTACTCTTCCTAAGGGTACCGAATTAATAATTAACAATGCGCTTTTGTACCCTGAATCACAAAGAACACTCCTTAGTTTTAAAGATATTCGATCTAATGGTTTTCATATTGAAACTAAGACTGAAAACAATATAGAGTATCTTCTAATGACTCATTCACAAGGAAGTCAAAAGAAAATTGTAGAAGAACTTCCCTCTTTCTCCTCAGGCTTGTACCATACTTACATTCGACCTTCTATTAATCATGTTGCATTGAGCTTAAAATTTAAAGACCCAAATTCATTTAAATTATGGCATGAGCGATTGGGTCATCCTGGGCTTAGTATGATGCGTCGGATAATTTCTAATTGTATTGGGCATAGCGTATCAAGCAGCAATCTCCCTTCTTTTAATGAATTTATTTGTGATGCTTGTGCAAAGGGAAAATTAATATTGAGAGCTTCACGTACTAAAGTTGGAATTGAATCTCCTACGTTCCTTCATAGGATTCAAGGTGATATATTTGGCCCTATTCATCCCACTTCGGGACCTTTTCGATATTTTATGGTATTGATAGATGCTTCGACTCGATGGACATATGTGTGTTTATTGTCCACTAGAAATCAGGCTTTTCCAAAGCTCCTTGCTAAAATTATTGAATTAAGAGCTCAATTCCCTGATTATCAAATTAAAACTATCAGAATGGATAATGTCGGTGAATTTACTTCGAAAGCTTTTGATGATTACTGTATGTCACTGGGCATCAAAGTGGAGCATCCGGTACCTTATGTCCACACACAAAATGGTCTAGCTGAATCACTCATTAAGCGCATCAAATTAATTGCTAGACCATTATTACAAAATTCCAACTTACCAATTTCATGTTGGGGACATGCAATTTTACATGCTGCTGCCCTAATTCAAATCCGACCTACTGCATATCATGATTACTCCCCTATACAACTAGTGCGTGGTAAAGAACCTAACATTTTCCATCTGCGAGTATTTGGTTGTGCAGTCTATGTTCTCATCTCACCACCACAGCGTACCTCTATGGACCCTCATAGAAAGCTAGGTATATATATTGGCTATGAATCTCCGTCTATTCTCAAATACCTAGAGCCCATGACTGGGGATCAATTTACAGCTAGGTACGCTGACTGCATATTCGATGAAGAGAATTTTCCGGCATTAGGGGGAGATAAAAGCCCAAACTTAAATAAATGCCGAGAAATTTCTTGGAATGTAGAAAATCTACAATATTTAGATCCACGCACTAGTCAAACTGAACTTGAAGTTCAAAAGATAATTAATTTGCAATATTTAGCAAATAATCTGTCAGATGCATTTACTGATCATAAAGGAGTGACCAAATCTCATGTACCTTCAATAAATGCTCCACAACGTGTGGAAGTCCCCATAAAATCTAATAATCCTGCAGATGCTCCACGCCAGAAGCGTGGTAGACCCGTTGATACAAAAGACAATAATCCGCGGAAAACGAAATCTAATAAGAATATTGAATCACTCCTGAAATCTCCAGAAGAGAATCGTCCAGAAGGCGAAAATCCTAGTTTAAATGCACGTGCGACAAATAATAAAAATACTAAGATTGCGGAACATCCAGATCAAAATATATTGGGAAATGATGAAGATCTGGTTGATGTAAATATTGAAGTAGCTACGAATTTTGTTGATACAGGAGAAACTTATAATAGAAGTAACACAGTCGTCGACGACACATTTGCCTCTATAGTTGCTTTTACCATCTCCAATAATCTGGATCCAGAACCAAAATCAATTGTAGAGTGCCGGAAGCGCTCCGATTGGGTAAGATGGAAAGATGCAATTGAGGCTGAACTAGACTCGCTAAATAAACGAGTTTTTGGCTCTATTGCGCGTACACCTCAAAATGTCATCCCAGTAGGATATAAATGGGTGTTCGTGCGAAAGAGAAATGAAAATAATGATGTGGTGATATACAAAGCGAGATTAGTTGCTCAAGGGTTTTCGCAGAGACCCGGTATTGATTTTGATCAAACATATTCTCCTGTAATGGATGGAATAACGTTTCGCTATTTGATATCTCTGGCAGTAACTATGAACTTAGATATGCAGTTACTGGATGTCGTGACCGCATATTTATATGGGTCATTAGACACAAATATATATGAAAATCCCTGAAGGATTAAAGGTTCCCGAAATAAGAAAAAATGAAACGCGCAACATGTATAGCATTAAATTACAAAAGTCATTATATGGCTTAAAGCAGTCGGGTAGAATGTGGTACAACCGGCTGAGCGAGTTTTTGTTGAAAAATAATTATGTGAATAACGATGTGTGCCCCTGTGTGTTTATAAAGAGGTCAACAAATGGCTTTTGCATCATTTCAGTTTATGTCGATGACATAAATATAATTGGCACACGAGAAGAGTTTGATAAAGCTAGCTCATGCCTAAAGACGGAGTTTGAAATGAAAGATTTGGGTAAAACCAAATATTGTCTCGGCCTGCAGATCGAGCATCTCCCTGAAGGAATATTTGTACACCAGTCAACCTACTTGAAGAAGGTTTTAGAAAAATTCTACATGGATAAATCTCATCCACTTAGCACACCAATGGTTGTCCGATCCCTTGAAGCGGATAAGGACCCATTTAGACCTAAAGAAGATACCGAAGAAACTTTAGGACCAGAAGTTCCTTATTTGAGCGCCATTGGCGCGTTACTTTATCTTGCAAATTGCACCAGACCTGATATTGCATTTGCAGTAAACTTGCTAGCAAGGTTTAGTGCTTCTCCTACAAGGAGACACTGGAATGGTATTAAACATATTTTTAGGTATCTTCAAGGTTCACAAGATCTAGGTTTACTTTATAAGAAAAATCAAGATATGACATTGGTGGGCTATTCAGATGCTGGTTATATGTCTGATCCCCATAATGCTAGATCACAGACTGGTTATGTTTTTCTTTGTGGTGGTACTGCAATCTCTTGGAAGTCGGTCAAGCAGTCCATGGTTACTACATCTTCAAACCATTCAGAAATAATTGCTTTATACGAAACTTCACGCGAATGTGTATGGTTAAGATCTTTAATCCAACATATTTGTGGATCATGTGGAATTACAAATGATATAACCCCCACTGTCCTTTATGAGGATAATGCAGCTTGTGTTTTACAAATGAGTAGTGGGTATGTCAAAGGGAGCATGACAAAACATATTGCTCCGAAATTCTTTTACCCACACGAGCTCCAGAAGAGCGGTGAGATTATTGTACAAAAAGTGAGGTCTAGCGAGAACTTGGCAGACCTATTCACCAAATCCCTTCCTACATCTACTTTTGAAAAATACATTTATGGTGTTGGTATGCGTAAACTGGGAAAACTGTTGTCTTCAGGGGGAGGAAAAAAAACTCAATATAATCCCGAAGATTAGGTCCTGAAGACCAAATGCTGTTCCCTTTTTTTATTTAACTAAGTTTTTCCCAATGGGTTTATTAGTTAAAGGTTTTTAACGAGGCAGCTAGTAAAACACATGAATTTTTATAAATCATGTACTCTTTTTCCCTTGGCTAATTTTTTTTTCCCCAGTCGGGTTTTTATTAGCAAGGTTTTTAATGAGGCATGTAGTAATGTCCAAGGGGGAGTGTTATAAATATATTAATATGGACATTACTAATATATATAATTGGGTCTGAAGTCCATTAGTTAGTAGGATTAGGTTTTAGGGTTTCTCCCTTTGTAAACTCTATAAAAGAGTGAATACCGATGAATAATAGAGAGACTTTTCTGCTTCTCTTTTCTCGTTCTTTTACTGCACCTCTTTTATGCTTGGATTGATGGATGCTTGGTGAATATTGAGGACTCCAATTTACAACAACAACCAAATTTATCTTTATCCCCAACCCAACTCAACCTAAAAATTTATTTTATTTTAATTTATTTAAAAAATACAATTGTGTTCCAAAATATATCAAATGTAGTCTCTACTTGTAGAGAATAAAAAAATATGAATTTTAGTATTTATTTTTCATTTTTTTAAACAAAAAAAAATTAAATTTTATCAATAAAAAAGAGACAAGTGTCCACCAACCGGTTGCAATCTTGGGTGACAATGTGACCTAGGTTGCACGACCCACTTCATTTCTTCTTTATTTTTTAATTTTTTCTTTATTTTTTATTTTGTTTTTTGGTTTTTTATCGGTGACCCGGTCACCGATAAAAGTAGTCTTATAAAGACCGTCAGCAAGCAAACCGCCTAACCCATTTGAACCGGTAGTTGAACCGGTCTTCCGGTCCGGTTAATATCAAACCAAACATATCCTTCAAACTTGCAAAACCCTACGTTGCCTCTCTGTTTCTTGCTTCAAGAAAGCGCGAAATAGATAGAACAAATGTCTACACCCAACCCCAACAACACACAAATCTCGGCCGATCTTCTCAAGCAGGTAACGTTATAATCTGTGATCCTGACTGCGATTTGATTGATCGATTTATGATTCCAATTTTGTTCTGCTCAAAGTACCTTGATCCGATTGGTTGATAAATATTTGAAAATTTATAGGTGAGAACTCGTGAGGTCGCTGTGGCTGAGCTCAGTAATCTTTCTTCTGCTCGGGTAACAATTCCTTAAGTTGCTGATCATTTATGTTTTGCGCTTAACTTTCCATTGATTTCTTGTTCCACGTTTTTAGAACTCCAAAACCAATTATTCCATTGCTGAATAAAAAAAAAAAAAAAAATATTGGGACTCAATGATTTTCATTCATTACTCGCCACAGAAAAATTGATCAAGACATTATGCAGTGTTTTTCATGTTGCGTTATTTCTAATAGGGTCGGTACTTGGGCCTGAATGGTGAATTTCACACTATGCAGCTCTCATAGTGTCTGTGTGTGTGTGTGTGTGTGTGTGTGTGATTGGATGGTTAAAACCCCTGTGGGGCAGTCCCCATTGGGATAGGCTCGACTCCTCTGATGCAAAGTGAGCGTCTTGTTTTGGTTCAACATTCTCGGCTCTAATATCAAATTTTACCAGGGCAATACAAATTTACGCAGAAGTGCTTCTGTGCTTTTAGTAAACGGCACCTATTTTGAGTCTTAGATTTTGTTGTGATCTAAGGTGCAAGTATGTAGCTATATATAAATCAAGGAATGAAATCATGTTTGATAAACAATATATGCGAGTTCTAATTATGTGGTTGAGCATTGTCTGCCTTTATTTCTGTGTCTTGGTGCTTTTTTTGGCTTTTGCTCGGTGCCATTAGTTATATTGGTGGGACTTTTCTTCCTCATCTTTGTATAAGATGCATTACTAATGGTATCCATTGTATGAAATGCCATAGCCAATAACATTTTCTAATGCAGGCTGTCTATCAAAAGAATGGGAATATATATTTCCAAACCACCATTGAGAAAGCAACTGCATTTGAACAAAGTAAGTGTGTACCGTTCACTATATCAGTGTTTTGTACTTTCCTTTTCCTTTGTGTATCATCAAGTATTTGTGATCTTCTTGGTTTTTTGGTTCAATTACCGTATAGAACAATTGGATATCGCCAAGGGTAGGCTGCAAATGCTTGGTTAGTGTTGATGTTGTGAGATCCATTTTTCCACCTGTTTGGTTCGATGGGAAGACAGAGAGATGGTGCTTATTAACATCCATAGAACCGATTCACCAAGTCAAACATCTACCAAAAGCATGGTCACCATCATCCTACTAAAGCTTCGGATATATATGTATATTTATGTTGATACAGTATACTATATATCATTTATTGAAGGTATTTTAGTTATCCAAGAAAAACCTGTCCTGAAAATATTATGCCCAATGTGTTTTTTTTCATGGAATTGTTATGGTGACCGAATATCCATCTCTAATTGCAGATGATCTTTTAGCAAATCATCAAGGATGATGGTACTTTCAGTTCAGTTTTGATGATTGAGATGATATAAATTTGTAGTACATCTATATCTCTAATTGCCGATGATCTTTTAGCAAACCGTCAAGTGTGATAGTATTTTGAGTTCAATTTTGATGATTCAGATTATGTAAATTTGTAGCATGCCTTCAACGACTTATTAATCAGGTTCGGCTCACAAGTCTCGGTCCAACCTACCAACCAAATTTGGAAGGCAAGATGAGAAAATTCCCTTCATACAAATGCGGTGGACCTCTTCTCCCTCTTAAGAAATGGCTTTCTACACGAACACATTGCACAAAATTGGACTTGGAAACATAAACTTTGATCAAATACTGACAAATATAGGCCACTTTCTTAGAACCTGTGATCCAAGGGCTCAAGTGAAAACTCATGAGATCTAATCAACACATTTACAAGCAACAAGAACTGCAACAATTCCAAAGAGAGTCATTATCTTGAGTTTCTATACCCTTTTATTTAGTGCTGATAAGTGCCGCCATGCCACGATATACACAGACAAGGAATTTCACGAACTCCATCATGCTCTCTCTGCACCTTGTTGAAAAGCAACGATCACAAGGGTCACGAGTGACGCATAAACCGAATTCGGTATTTTCTGAACCACTTTCCCCACACCCGGCACGTTCTCTGTCGTCCTTTTCGTTAGCAAAGCCACTGTTGGGGCAACAGCTAGTGTGATGATCAATCCTTGACTCACACTGATAAACGTGTCTTTTGTAATTTGGCGTATAAATTTTGTGAACTCTTCACGATTCAACTCACCGTCGAGGTTTATGTCACATTCCTGCTCGAAGAAAATGAAACTTTGTACTAACAAGGTGACTTTAAAGTTAAAAAAAAAAAAATTAGGATAATCGAAACTAGAATGAAGGTTAGCAAAGCATATTGAGTTATTACAAGTCTCAAGGAAGTGTTTGACTGATAATTTATAGTTCCCAGTTACTATAAAACTAGAGCATCAACAATGCTCTTAAATAACAGAATCTAAGATATTACCCGTCTCTCGATCTCAAGGGGCCCTTAACAAGTCGATAATATATCATCAAGTACCCAATGAAAATTCTGTTACATACCTGCATCAAGTTCCTAACTTGCTCCTTTGTAGGAGGATCAAAATGTGGACCAGGCAAACGCTTATTAAGATCACTGCAAATACAGAAACAATTGTTCTACAATTCTAGAACGAAAGCGCAAAAAGATAATCTGGAGAAAATGAATAATTTCGTACGATAAGTGAAAAGTAGGTAAATGGAGCACGAGTAAGGGAAAATCTTCTCACTTGAATACAAGTAAAACAGCAATATAAAGCTCTTCGAATGTCAGAGTAGCCCTTCCAGTGTCATTCTTCAAACTATCGAAAACTCTGTCTGTAATAAGCCGTATCTGTTTCTCTTTCCAGTCCTTACCTGCACATGATACAATCATACAACAAGTAACGCATCCAAACGATTGTCCGTGAACATATGTTCTTTACAACTTCAGACACAGAGCCCGTTCAACCCAGGTAAAATCGTCGAAATCGTCGTCTTTCTATAGGCATAAATTATTGTGTTACGACTTGAAACCTTATTTTAGCCGAAAGGTTCGATAATAACTTTGTACCAAATGAAAAACAAATGTTAGATGTAGGAATCATTACAACAACTATTCGAAAACGAAACAAAACCAGACAAACACTGTTTTTTCTCAAGAAAACGGAAAAATAGAACTAATTTCGAAGCCCACCTTATGGTTAAGCACATATATCATAACAGCTTGAAAATAAAACAAAATCAAACATCAGAGTAGTCTTCAAACAAACTGGAAACTCCTGAACAACACTTTCCTGTCCCAACGCATTCAAAAAAGCACCAATTTTTCTAGGAACACATTTATATGTAGACGAAGGACTCAACAAATCAACCAGGACCAAGCATAGGGTTATGTTTTTTTTAGGAATCAGAAAGGTAAAAATTACGGAAAATGTTACGGTCCCATGACGGAACCATGTCATCGGAGTTTGTAACTGTTAGATCAACCATCCTGACGGTTACATGATATCTAACAGTTACAAATCTCGACAGAATGGTTCCGAAACTGTAGCATCTCCCAAAAATTACATCATAAATTCAGAATATTTCCAAACAAGAAGCACAAACAATGAATCTAAAAAGATGTGTGCTTGAGGCCCATATGTTGGTTGACCTAAAAAGAGTGTGCCTCGTGGAACAGAACAAATAGTAGGCAGAATATGAAGAAAAAACAAAACCTTTGAATTTCTCAAGAATTTGCCCCATTGATTTTCGAGCTCGGAGAATACGATGTGTGCTTGAGGGTATTGGTCGGAGAAGATGGTAGAATCAGTACAATCTGCGAAGATTGAACTCGTACGAGATTTGGCGGATCAAAGGTGTCTTAAATATCAACTGCGCGTTTATCTCTTAATAATTATTTTTTCTGTTATACAAACAAAATATTGTGATATAATATTACTATACTAATACTCAAGTTGCTTGTCTCGCGCACCAAACTGCGTGATGACAGCTGACTCGGCTCCGAACATAAGTTTTGTTTTTTGTTTTCCCATGGGGATCGAGTCAATCGAGCTACTGATTCAATGGTTCACTTGTAAGACCTAGTGGTTTAATCGGTTAATTTAATATATATTTTGGTTCTAGATGTGTCTGTTCTCCTTCGGTTATGTCCTAAAAGATGTTTTTTGACACTTCAACCTCTTTGAGGTGTTTTCCTGCAGGTATAAAATACTCACATTCATGAAATCATTAAAACCTTTAAAATTAAGAGCTATATTTTCAAAGTTGGTAAAGGTTCTTTGATTTTTTTCACTGATCTTTGAAAGTTCCAAACAATAGTACTGTTTGCCGAAAGCTTGTATATTTAAAATATCACTATATACAAGTCAAAAGTCGTTGTATCTTGGAGACGTTTGCCATTAACCGTTGGTATTTTACCGAATAATTTCGGCTATGAAAAAACGTAACTATTACATGCTTCGACTTGGTTTTGCTTTCGTTTTCTTCATTCACTTTAAAGCATCTTTATTATAATCACAAACCACACAAAATACAATACAGTAACACATATTCTTATTCAACCGACTATGTAGAATGTGAAAGACAAACAGAAGATCATCGGCCCACTATTTAATGGCCACAAGCCAAACATGATAACAGTTTTTCTGCAAACGACTTCTGAACGTGTATTTCGGGAAGTTTAGCAAGACAGACAATGTGGGAGACATCGACTCCATTTCTTATGGCATTGTCACAATCATCCTTAAACTTCTGAAAAGCGCCTCCCATGTAATCAACGGCCTCGACAGCATTCATCTCCTTCGCTATCTTGTGAGGGAAAATGTCCGAGTTATCATGGTCGCCTTTCAGAACCGCACACATTTGGACCAGCTCTTGTTGAAATTCAGTTAGCTTTGCGTCCTCATTTGCCTCAGTATCCCTCATTTTTGCAGGTTCAGACAGCTCAACTGCAATGGTAAATGGATATTTTATACAGTTAATAATAACCCCCTTGTAGTATTATTTGTGATTTTTTGTAGAATTAATAACAAACTCTTTATGTAATTTCTTCACCTGGGCAGTCTGTTCTCGGACTCGTCCTGTTTAAGACACACTCAAAAGTGCCGGCCCAAGCGTCACGCCGAGTCAGGAAGCTTTTGAGATTAAAAATCTTCTTGACAGTTGCAGGAATTGAAGAATGCTCAAACTCTGACGTGGGATACGGTCCCGAAGGTCCATGTAACACTGCAGCATTTCCTCGTAACATGTTAGTTATGTGTTCACCTTAACAATGAATAACTAAAAACATAAAAACAATGAATGACAAGGGGTTAATTAACTTAAAACTACCTGTCCCAGGCTGAATCCAAGGAGACACCAAGATGGCTGGGACCCTCACGCCGAGGCGGTCGAACCGGAAGCTTTGCGGCTCGGGGCTGACAATGCCGTCTGGGCTGGGCACGCCAGCCACTGGTGTTGGCACGTGGTCGTAAAAACCCCCATGCTCGTCGTATATGACCAGAAATAGAATCTGCTCCCACTGGGGGCTCGACCTCAGGGACTCATACACTTCCTTCACCAACCTCTGCCCTTCCGCAATGTCGTGGGGCGGGTGGTCGTCGTTGCCCGGGACGAGTTTGCTTTCAAAGTATCTTGGCTCGATTACGACGTAGTTCGGTAGCTTCCCCTCCCGGCAGTGTCTCTTGAAGTGGAGGTCAAACTGGTGGAAGTTGTCTATGTACTTCACCTTCCTCAGGTTTCTGTTTCAGTTTTACTTTTTTTATGATCAGGTAAATGGTGGTGAAAATACATTTACATATATATATATGTTTTTTAATTTTTATTTTGGACTGGGAGTTTGAGCATTGAGTGAATTGAGAAAAGGGCTATCAAGAAAAGTAAAAGCCATCATATGGTCATGATTGACTGCTTTGAATCTATATATTTTTCTAGTTACTTTTTAATTAATAGTAGTAATTAGATATAGGATTAAAGGTGTTGAATTGATGCTTTCTTCACTTGGATGCCAAAGCATTGTCAATAATGACAAGGACAAATGTTCAAAATCTCATTGTTTTTTAGAACATTAATCCATATTTTATTAGTCACTTGCAGATGGATCAAAGTTGGGTCACTGGTCCACATCTCATCTTTCTCAAAACCCAATAATGCATAATTCCCCCAAAATTATTCTCCTAAACTCAATCATTGTTTTAAATAGATCGCTATGTAGTTTTTTTTTTTTTTTTTTTTCAAAGACGTGACGTAGCGATATATATTAAGCGTTTTCCCTACAAAGCTTACGTGAAATACTGAAGTGACAGCTTTTTTACGATATTTTTTGTTATTCACGCTATTGTGCTTTGCGCTACATTACGATATATTTTTGCAACGACATTTAAACAATGAAATACTTCAAACCTCGTATTTTTTAGGGAGTAGAGTCATATTTTCAAATGACAACTTAAAACTAAAATTTTTGAATGTGCAAAGTCTTGTGTTGAATAAGGTAATATTTATCAGTTTATTTTTATTATATCATTTTAATTTTGATATTTAACATGTAAATAAAAAATAAAAAGTTCATGTATAATGTTTAGAATTAAGTTGAAGTTAAATAAAAATAATAATTAAAATGCATCTAATTAAAATTAAACTGTGACTTACGTACCCTCATTAGATTTTCAATGTTTGTTTTTACTTTTTAGTATGTTCGCTTCATTATTTAAAAATATATATATTATGATATTTGCATTAAACGTTTGTGAGAAATAATCCTAAGATGTTATTTTTGAATTCATTCAAATATTATGATAACTTTTGGAATAAATCATTCAGGTTTTCTATATGCAAATATATTTACAATATTTCTATAAAATATATATATATATACATATATACTTTTATTCAAACAGCTTACGCAACACGCAACACTATTTACGTTACCTAGTATAAAAACCAAAATGTGACTCATTACGCTATACGCGTTTTAAAAAACACTGATACCAAACATGCAATATAGCTAATGGGAATTTCAAAACGAACACTATTTAAAAATGACACCTACTCATCTACAGATTAAAATACTACATGTCAATGAAAATCTCATTTGCTTCTTCATCTTCAATCAAAATTGTCCAGAAATAAATTTTTATTTTTATTTCTTTTTTTTTAAAAAAAAGAAACATCTCAGGTTTGTAGTTTGTGAATGATCATGACTTATGTGAGAGGTAGAGAAGAAACAATGTAAAATTACCTGTAAAAGAGAGTTGAAGGAGGGTAGTGATAGTAAATCCCGAAAGAGAAGCCACTCTCCTCGACCGACTCGAAAATCGTCTTCTGCGGATAGCCTTTAACGAGCATCTTCGTGTCGTTGGCTATGGCCCCATACGACGTGGCAGAGTGTACGAAGAGCCTGTTCGGCTGAGTCAGCGTGGGGGCGGACGAGAACCAGCGGTCGCACACTGCAAACTCCGATATCAGCTCCTTGTAGACGGGCACCTGTTCGGGCCTGAACCCGTTCATCACTATACGGGACATCCCTTGTTGTATGCTCTCTGCTTGCTGAGCAAATCCTTCCATTGTGGGAGCCAAATTAGCTCGTTTTTCGTCGTCCCATGGTATGCCGTATATTTGTTCGAACACGGCCTCGAACGAGTGGCCGGGGTCGGGCTCCACATTGCTCGACTGGTGGCCAAAGTGTATTCGATTCGAGTTCGGGCTCGACGTTGATAACGGGTTAGATTCTTGGCCCGTGACACTGTCGATTTCGGGGTTGATGGATTTCATCCATCCCAGCATGTGGTCGAATGATCTGTTCTCCTGGACTAGGATTACAACTGTCTTGATTGGCCATTCATTTGTTCTCTCAGACATTTTTTTTTTTTTGGTTTAATGGTTTTTGCAAAGTATGAAAATTATGTAAGGAAGATTAGTGGAGGTGGAGAGGTTGAAATTGAAGATTTGAAAAAACTCAAGTGGCTGATTTTTATTATTATTATTATTATTATTATTATTATTATTATTATTATTATTTTATTTTTTTTTGTTGCTTTTGGACTGATTCAAAGACATGTGATTCTTTATATAATTAACAATATTTTATAATATTTAATTAAAACATAAGATCTCATACCATTTGTTTTTATTGCTAACGAGAAGAGGGGTGCAGTTCCACCAGATGAAGCGCACCATAAGATGATGAGCTTAGATGCACTTTAGCGAGGTTCTATCACAAAACCAATTAGTGATGGGAGGAGTGCCTACTAAGCTTATATACTACACTCATTTTTCTTGTATAATTAATATGAGACAACTCACAAGTGAGTATTCCAAGAGCCTTGTAGTACTACGATATTAAAAGTCAGCATTTTATAAAATTTAAAAGAAAAATGTATCGTAATTTTAATAAATATTGTTCATAGCAAGACCCCATGAATGTAGTGCCTTAGAACAGGTTGAAAATTTCCCGATGTAAAGAAACGGGGAAAAACGAGTGTTGTCCTACGCACGTCAAGTGCACCATAACAACATTTCCTATTCCGCTAATAGGAAATGAGAGAGAGAGAGAGAGGGAGAGAGAGAGAGAGAGATGCACCATAATTTTCCAAACAGCAGGCAACATCTTTCAAGGCAACACACTTTTCAAATCGAGAGTCATAAGAAAAGAGACATCAACAGCATTTCAAGAACGATGCTCTGCTTCTAAACAGATAAAATCGAGGAAAATACACCGTGGACAATTTAAAACATTCGACGAATCCATAAGGAAGATAACAATTGTTCCGCCGCAGATGAATGAATAGCTCCATGTTTTAAATACCGGTTCGTACCGGCCGGTATTACCGGTAATACCGGATACCGGTGGTCCGACCGGTACATTTACACTCAAAATACCGTTTTGGCCAAAATACCGG
>CACSLK010027751.1:4261078-4289979 GCA_902706635.1 Striga hermonthica | reverse complement strand
AGCATCGAGAACTGGAAGACGAAAAGTTTCGAAATGATGAGACAGCCTAAAACCGCAAACAAATAATATATTTAAGAGACTGCTACTGACCGTCAGATTGCGCGAGAAATAAACGGCTGAGATCGGGTCTCACGTACACACTTTAAATATGTGTACTCATTGGATCCAATCCCTATATATATATATATATACATATATGAGTTCTTGTGAAAAAAGTTCTCAAAGAAAGAAATAAGAATGTTTCCTAGCCATTGAGTCTGATGATCCAACGAATAGAAAAAAAAACCACAAATATACATTCATTAAAGGTATAATGAACATTTTATGTATTACACATCACATGGGCCTCACCGCCTTCACATTACCTCCCTCTCTCACCCACACACACTACACACACGTTGACTCTGTCTCTATCTCTCTCTCTCACACACACACACACATTGTACACACACACAGTCATTCAGAAAAAACACACTCACGCGACACACACATGTCACACACATACACATACTAAAAACTGGACACACAGAAAATTAGCCATCACATTTCCAGCCATCGGGCGTATATCCCGCCACTGGACCCCGCCACAGTCATTCAGACCGATCATCGTCGTCTTCGATGTCCCATTGGCTACCTCAGCCACATTCCGCGGAGAGCTCCCAGACGAAGAACAACCATCGTTGACGTAGTGTCTGGTCACCTCCTTCGTAGGGAGAGTCGCTGGTGTGAAGAGGGTCCGACGATTCATTGCGGGCGGAGCTGGTTGGCAAGTCTCGGTGCCTAATAGTGTATATATATAACTACAATAGGGACTCTTAGGAGATTAGAAATAGGGCTACTTAATTAATTAAAATATAACTGTGGGCTAAACCCACTCTTCTAATTAATTATATAATATTATGAGCCACTAACATAAAACTATTGTACTCCATTTTCCTAGCCCAATTTACAATTGAGATTTCAACAATAATTACTCAAATTATCTCCCCATGTTTAAGATATAATATCCATCAATTAATTCGATCACTGATAATCAAGAATTAATTAATTTATTATTATTTCACCCAAGCTAGCGCTCGTTCATAATATTATTACTATGCTAGAAATTAATCCACCTGTAGGGTAAAGCATAACAATCCTTTATGAACTCACTCCCGTGACATCATCAAACTAAACGTACATGGTGACAGTAAATATCCTAACAACACATTATACATGCAATAATAATACCCAAGACAGTGGGACTATTGATCCAGTTCACTAAGCCTCACCCATGTGAATCAAACTAATATATACTGCATATATATGTCTGTTTAATATATTACAGGTTAAGAGAACGCAATAACTAACCGAGGCCTAGTTCGTTTACGACGATCAGTATAAAATGAAATTCTCCTCTCTGGGATCTTGTTTAATACATAAATGTACTAGTGCGACTAATCAGTCAAGACAAACTGTACCGTTGACACTACAACCATTCAGATGGGGTGTTCATTTTCATATAGGTTGTGAGCCATTATTCTTATTTCGCAAGTGACTGATAGAGTGATCTTCGGTTCACCCAATCATGACCCACACTATCTAATTGCAAAACTACAGAACTTAGAACTTGTTTAACCTAACATGATTCTCATTCATAAAGGGTAAAAGCGTAATATCATCCAAAGCCAAGCTTTCAATATATAACACTAACAGGGTGGAAATCCAACTCCTTGATGAAAAGAACTTTGAATATATGTGTTGTGGTTTGAGGTTTGAGCATGGGGAAAAACATTCTCATTAAAGATTACATATCTAGAGATCATCACCTTTCCATTTGGCAGAAGGATCTTATACCCGTTATGTGAATTGTTGTATCCAATAAAAGTTGAAGGACATGACCTCATCTCAAGTTTATTCTCGTTGAAACTTCTCAATTGTGGAAAGCATAAACACCCAAACACCTTTAGACTATTGTAGTTTGGTTTATTCTTGTGTAACATCTCAAGAGGACTTTCATAACCAAGTCCTTTAGCTGGTTCCCTGTTGATAATATAGCAAGTTGTTGCCACTACACCATATCCCATAATTTTGTTGGCAAATGTGACTGAGCTAAGAGAGATAGCCCCATTTCTATGAGGTGCATGTGCTTCTTTCTGCTACACCATTTTTCTCTGGTGTATGCGGGCAAGAAACTCTATGGATAATACCATTTGCTAAAAGAAAAAAAGTTAAAGACCTGAACTTACCACCCAAATCACTTTGAAAGACTCTAAGGGGTGTGTTAAACTGTTTCTTTGCCATACGTTTAAAATGTAAAAAAGATGTCATAAACTTCAAACTTTTTCTTCATAAAATAGACCCAAGAAAATTTGCTAAAATGATCAATAAAGCAGACATAATAGATATAGCCATTGTTATTTTTTAATGGGGCTGGCCCGCACAAATCTGAATGAACAATCTGCAAAGGTTTATCATATTGAGTATTTGAATCATCAAAAGGAAGTTTGTTTTAGCCACTCCACATATTGAACATAAATTGACTTCTTTGTTCAAATTATAAGTCAAGTTACAAGATTTCGAGGCTTTTTTCAACTACTTCATAAGCAGTGTGTCCTAATCTCTTGTGTCCATTGTTTTAAACAGCTCGCTACTTGCTATATAGTTTTTCTTTTTTTTTTTTTTTTTCAGAAAAACACGAGTAGCCTTATATATTTAGCATTTTTCTCGTAAAACTTACGCGGAATGTTGAAATGATATGCTTTATTACGCTATTTTGCGCTATTGTGCGCTACATTGCGCTATATTTCTACAACGACATTTGAACAATAAGATATTCAAAAACTCGTATTTTTTAGGGATTAGAGTCATATTTACAAATGACAACTAAAATTAAAAATTTTGATATTGATTTCAAATTAAAATTTTGAAAATGCAAAGTACTAAGGTGATAGTGCAATATTTATCGGTCCATTTTTGTTATATCATTTTATTTTTTGATATCTGACATTTAAATAAAAAAAAGTTCATATCTAATGGTTATAATTAAATTGTAGTTAAATAAAAAATAATAATTAAAATGCATATACTTAAAATTATATTATGACTTACCTCATTATATTTTCGCTGTTTGTTTTTAAATTTTTTATATTCGATGTATTATTTAAATATTTATATTATGATTATATTCACATTAAATATTTTTGAGAAATAATCTTTAGATGTTATTTTTAAAGTCATTAAAATACTATGATAATTTTTGTAATCAACCATCTAGTTTTATTATATGCAAATGTATTTGTAATATTTCTAAAAAAAAATTACACCCAAATAGCTTACGCAACACGCAACGCTATTTACGCTACGCAGTAGAAAGACCGAAACACGATGCATTACGCTATACTAGTTTTAAAACACTGCTTGTGCCACTACTCTAAGTTGGGCCTTCTTGGAAAAGAAACTTCATGTGCCACAGGAGGATTCACTTCATTCTTGTTGTCACCACGATCATGATACATACTTGTAGGATGGAGGCCAAACTGGTACAACCCTTCACAAAGTCTCCCTTGTAGTAGACCATCATGAATTGCTTGGTCCTTCACAAAGCAAATAGTTGGATGAAACTCAAAATACACACTATAATCCCTTGCAAACGGTTTCAAATGGAGGAGATTATTAAGAACAAATATTCTGGAATGTATTTGTGATTTCAAATGGCTTGTACCAATATGACTTATAGACTCGCCAATTTTGTTCCCATTTGCAAACGGTTTTCACCAAGATACTCACTTGAAGTGCTCAGATTAGTAAATCATCAATAACATGGTTTAATGTACGTGAATCTGGATACCAAACTCCACTATCCATCCCAATTTCAGAATTACTTGAGGAACTTCCACTTGGTTGAACCATGTTGAGATCAAGGTTGACTGTTGTTCGTTTGAAAGTTATTGTGAGGTGGATTCTGATTTGGCACAAAGGATTGGTTAAACATGTGCCAACACCTATCATCAGTGTGGCCCAAGATGCCAAAAACCTTGCACTAGACTCTATTTCCTTGGAACCTTTCTCCTCTACCTCTATATGACCCCCTTCTTCATGATATGCCTCTCCGATTGTTGAACATGGGAGCTCTACCCCCATTATGAGGTGTTTGCCTTATTAGAACCTCCTGATTTCTTAGAGGCAATGTTCAGAGTAGGTTGAGATCCATCAGAATTCACATGGTTCGCATTAGTAGTCAAGAAATCCAATCTTGATTCCTAACTTAATAGCATGGCTTGAATGTCAATCATAGTCCAAGGCTCAAGTCTAGAGGTTACAACTACCATGATGGAGTTATATTCTTCTCTTAGACCAGTCAAGAGGTGCAAAAACTGATCTGATTTACTCACCCTTTCATCTACTGCAGCTAAGAGATCAAAATAAGTCTTCATTTTGTTTAAGTACTCCCTCATAGTCATGCTACCCTTTTTCATGGTTTGTAGCTCTAACTTGTGTTGCATTATTCTAGCTCTTGACTGACTACCAATGTTTCTTTCAAGAGCATTCCATATTTTCTTAAAGGTAGAAAAGCTAACAACAAGTACTAATATACCTTGACTGAGGGAGGACAAGATCTAAGATGCAAGTAAATTGATCTTGTCTTTGCCAAATATCATATTCGGGATTGATGATAGGGATACTTCCTTCTTCAGGTGGAATGAAGCGATCTGGAGGTGATGCAGTGGGGGCGACGTAGGATTCCCAACCATATCCTCTTACGGTAGTGAGGATCTGTTGTTTCCAGATAAAGAAGTTTGAGTCCTCGAGCTTTATAGAGATTAACCGTGACTGGGGGAGATGAGCTGGCCGGAGGCTTCGTTTGAGCTCGAGCTTCCAAGAGTTTGAGTGGTGAAAGACATAAGGATAATAAAACAGAGAGTGAAAGGAAAAGAAACAAAAATGAAGGAAGAAAGAGGGTTGTTATGACTCTGATGCCTGAAGAATTTCAAGTAATTTCAAAAGAACTTGCAGAGAAGGAAATGTCGTACATGGCGGCTGAGAAGAAAAGTTGTAAAACCAAAATTTTTGTGTAACAACATCTCATTAAGTCTCCAAGAGCAATATATGCTATGACAAAGCATCCCTAAATTTAGCTACAAGACAACCAAAACAAAAAATGAAAAATTGTGGCTCTATGCACATGCAAGGTGGATAATAAAACAATACTAAGCTCCTTTACGCTTTGACTCGATCAATGCATGCTTGATCATGTACTTCATCATAAAAGGACTCATTTAATAGCTCTATCTCGTGCATCGCACGAGCCACATACCAGTATATAGTAATAAGGTATAAGTAAGAGAAGGTAGAGAGAAGTATTTTATGAGTATTATTTATTAATAGTGTTTGAATATATTAATTTTCCATATTTCTCAATTTTGAATAGGAATTCTAAACTGAAAGATGTTTTATAATAGGTGAAATAAGCATATAAATCATATATTAAATTGTTATATATCATAAATATATAATAAATATAAATATTAATATTAGCATTCGAAACTTTTATTATACTAATCAATATTTCTTCATTATTATAATTTATATAATTAATCATTATTGTCCCGTGCATCGAACAGACTATTACGTATTAGTTAGGGTGTAAAAGAAAATGTCGCTATACCAATACAGTCTATCTCCGTAAAGAACCTTCTTCATGAACATTCTTTTTTTTTCCAAGACAAACTAGAAAATTATATAGCTCAAGATAAAAAGTCTTTCTATCGAGGCCTAATAAGGCACAAATCCTACACAATCTAGAACAACACTAGCCTATGCAGATACAAGAAATGTCCATTACACATTCCCCATAGTAGCCATATTGGCTAAAGAAGCAAAAACTTTACAAACATCAACAGTAAACTGAAAGCTACAAACATCAAAAGCCATACAAATATTGGACAAACTCCCCGCAGAATCTTTACCTTGAGTTGCACCCCCAGAATTAACTTCACACCATTTTACAACCTCTTTTTTGTCCAGAAAACATATTGGCCCCGTTTGGAAGATAGCGGATTGAATATAAAATAGCGGATTAGACTTAATTGAGAGGTTTGACCCGTGAAATCCGCTATTGAGTTTGTTTGGTAAATAGCTTATTTGATAAGCTTTTTGGACCCAAAACTCTAATTTAGAAAAAGCTCATTAGAGCAGCTTTTTGGGATAGAGGATTCACAAAAATAATTTATTTGGAACTTTTTAATTTGTATTATTTATTTTACAATCTACATTGGTTTATGGTGCTAATAAATAATAATATGTCTTCCATATGATTAATTTATCTAGAAAAATATAAAATTCATAACTTCTTCATCAAGTGTTAGTAAATTTTAATATACATATATATACATATATATATATATATATGTATATATATATATATATAAATTACCAACTAAATAATATCAAATGTTTTAATATATTATTATTAAAATAATACACCCTAAATAATAAAATGTCATTATTGGTCATTTTGCAATGTCAAACAGGTATAAGCTTTCAGCTATTTACCAAACACTTATTTAAAAACCGCTAATGCAATCCGCTGGTCAAATCAGCTAATATAATCCACTATCCGTTATCCGTTGATACAATTCGCTATCCGCTATCTGCTATCCGCTAATCGCCAAACAAGGCCATTACCTCCTTCCAATTGTTCTTCACAGCATACTTCAGAGCCCTGGTAGTCCCCACAGCATAGGCCTCCACTGAACTCCCATAGAAGTCCCTAGATGCATCCCAAAGCTGCAAGTCCCTCTCTCCACTGAAATCCCTAGCCCCTAACCCCAAAGAGCCATTACTGATGCAACAGGTAATGGCTAAATATGTAGTATTATCAGACCCAGCCAACTTAACCCAATCTACCCCTCTGTTGATTAATCCATTCACTGTATTCATGCCCTTTCCAGTCCTCTCCTTCCCCTCTACAAACTGGGAATTCTTGTCCAGTCTCAAATCTCTAAACCCAATCCAATCATCCTAGCTTTGCTAACTATTATAACCTCTCTCTCCCACATTTTTTCAAACACCCAGTGGTTTTTAGTCTTCCATCGCCACCAAAGAAGGTAGGTGGAGAGACTAATTCTATCTATCGTGCATTTGAATTTTAGAGAAGTACATATAGCAAACCACAAATCCCTAAACCCACAGCCCTCAACCCTCAAACAATCCCAGTAAATACCCATCAACTTCAGCACTTTCTAGCCCTATCACACTGAAACAAAATGTGACCCAGATCCTCCACACTCTCTCCACAGACTTAACAAACCACCTCACACTCAATTCTTCTTCTCCACAGTTGCACTCTGGTTCCCAAAAAATCATGGCAACACCTCCATAGGAAGTGTTTGATTTTATTCTGGATAGGCAGAGCCCAAGTAATCTTCCACGTTTTTCTAAGACTCTTCCCATTACTACTAGTTCCCTCCTCTCTCAAATGATTCCTCATGTTTATGATAATAGACTGATAAACCTCCCTAACACTAAAAGCCCCATTCTTGTTCCCATCCCAAACTAATCTATCCCTCAACACCAACCCATTAAGCTAAATATTAAGAATAGCTCTGGCAGTATCAGCGTCAAAAGTTTGAGCAATCAGCTCCTTGTCCCAGCAAGAACCCTCATTAACTATAAGATCCCTAACTATGCCGAGCCTACCCTTATCTACTGGAAATTTGCACTTAAGAATGAATCCCTGAATATTAGAGATCCATGGAGATTCCCAAATATCAGCAGATCTACCATCCCAAATTCTAAGCCTAGCCCCCAATTCGAGAGAAGCCTTAGCCCATAACCAGCACCTCCACAACCAAGAATCCCGTCCCATAAGCTTGACATCCCAATTATTTTTTCCCAAAAAAATATTTTCCCCTAATGACCCTACTCATTAAAAGGTTGGGTCTAGTCACTACCCTCCACAACTATTTAACAGTTAGAGCATCATTGAAAGCTCTTATGTCCCTGAAACCCAACCCCCCATCTATCTCAGGCTTGGCTAACTTGTCCCATCTAGCCTAGTGGATCCTATTTCCCAACCCATTACCTTTCTTGCCCCACCAAAACCCTGCAGATTCTTTACAGATATCATCACAAATGGAGTATGACAGGCTATAGCAGGACATAATATAAGTAGGTAAAGCCCGAATCACACTATTCAGAAGAACCTCTCTCCCTGCCTCACTCAAATATATATTTTTCCAGTTAGAAATTCTGTTTTTCACTGCTTCCTTAACAAAGTGGAATGTCTCTCTCTTAGATCTACCCATTCCCAAAGGAAGACCTAGGTATTTAGTGGTAACAACATGCTTCATCCCGTGAAAAATGGAGCGGATTTCATACTTGAGAGAATCAAGGGAATTTTTGGAAAAATAGATGGAAGATTTGTTCCAATTGACAAGCTGACCAGAAGTTGCACTATACTCATTAAGAATATTAAGAATAATGTGAGCATGACTAGAATCAGCCTTCCACAACAACAAGGAGTCATCAGCAAAAAAGAGATGGAAGATGACAAGAGCAAATTTACTAATCCTAATACATTGGAATCTCCTGAGACTTATAGCTTGGAAAATTAGGTTAGAGAGAGCTTCAGTGATAATAATGAACAGGTAGGGAGATAAATGATCCTCCTGTCTAAGCCCCCTGGTAGGTCTAACAAAACCCTCACTAGACCCATTGACATTGAAGCTAAAAGAAGTAGAGCAAATGCAAGCAAAAATCTAGTCCACAAACCTATTACAAAACCCCATTTTGACACAAACCCTAGCCAAAAAGTCCCATTCCACCCTATCCTAGGACTTGACAATGTCCAGCTTAACAGCCATATACATGTCCCTACCAGTACTCCTCTTGTTAATGTAGTGTATACACTCATTAGCAATGATTGCATTATCCAAAATCTGCCTTCCTGGGACAAAGGCTAATTAGGATACTGATATACATGAGTGTAACACTGGTTTGATTCTATTAGCAACGACTTTGGCAATAAGCTTGTAAATGACATTACAGAGGCTTATTGGTCTAAAATCACTAACCAGGGAGGGGTTTTTCTTTTTGGGAATTAGGGTGATAATGGCATGATTCACACCTGTGGGCATTTTCGCCACAGAGAAGAAATTAAGCAATAGCAGCACACATGGGATTGAACAATAGACCAAGAACTATGGAAAAAACCTACAGTGAAACCATCCTCACCAGGAACCTTATCATTATTCATTTCACATAGGCATACCAAGTTTCTTCCTCAGAGACTTCTTTAGTGAGATTTGAATTCATCTCGTGAGTAATCGATTTGGGTATGCCTTCAAGGTTACAGCTCTCTACCCTAGGACAAGATGTTTTGAATAAACACCCAAATTGGTTCTCTAATTCAACAGTCACTTCCCTCTCATCTATACATCTAGACCCATCTGCCCTACCCAAGTTAGCAAGGGAATTCACCCTTCTTTTTTGTTTCACAGAGGCCTAAAAGAATTTGGTGTTCTTATCACCCTCTTTCAGCCAAGTAATTCTAGCTTTCTGTTTCCAGAAAACTTCTTCCTCTTTATAAGCTAAATGAAGCTTAACTCTACACCATCTCCAACTGTCCCAATCCTTATCAGCCCCAAGAGCATCCAACTCAGAGAGTTTGTCTTTGAGACAAACGATCTCTTTAGCAAAATTGTTGAGGTGGAAGATTTGAATGTTCCCATACATGGCACTTTGGAGACATATGAACAAATGAACATTCAAATAAACAAATGTCACCATACATGGCACTTTGGAGACATTCAAATTACCAACATGCAAAGCAATATTGAGTTTTACACCCGATTTAAATTAATATACGTTGTTAGCTATAAAGAAAAAAGGACCACAAAAAGCATGCCAAATTTGGATGGACACATTGATGAAACAAATGTGGATATCCTCTAAAACCGGGCTTGCCCTACTTTTTTCCTATGTGGTGGTGCTCACCGCCACCACCGTGGTAATGGCACAATGGGAAGGTAATTTTTCAAGGCCTTACGCAACAATGCTCGAGGTATGTTCGGAAAACGAGCCCCAAAGAAAGACCGTCCCAAGAATGTTGCAAAGCTGTGAAAAATGTCGACTTGCCGTGCTTGTGCCGGTACATAACGGGACAAGTCGAGCAAATAGTGAGCACCACCCAAATATAGAAATTGAAAAAGAAACAAGAAATATGATGGATTAATTAATAGCTAGATAGATGGACTTAAATAGAGATTGTATATTAGCACTGAGATAAGAGATATCGCGTGCAGATTGGCTGGCGACATGTTCCGTCGAAATACCTTCGACATTCTAAGCTCCATAATGATCCATTTTCTCGCAACTTCTACCATATACTTATATGTAACGCTTGTTCCTCAGTTTAAAAACGGAAAAAAAAAACTAGTAGACTTACTACCAAATCCCAATTGATCATGTACGAGAGCAACAAATTTGCGATGAAGCTCTTGCGACTAGACGACACGTGGCTTCTTCTACTTTGACGAAACGTCATCACAGGTGTACTCGTTTCGCCTTTTATCATTATTTGGCGGGTTTTCATTAAAAAACACTATTAATGTTAGAATTGCTTCCTCATCGATCTCCACATGATATTCACCCACAAGAACAATCTTATTAATTATTATCAACATTCTTCTTCCTCAACTTTTTCCTGCCATATATTCTTCAGCTCCTCGACTAGATAATCACACGGGCCGCGCCGCGACGTTCATTATCCCCCTTTAATACACGTTCTTTAATTACTATCGTTCCACGACACCACTACACAAACAAACACCGAACAATCTCATCATCATCAAGACTTAGCTTAATTTATTAATAAACAACCCACATTTTTACCAAATTTGTAACATCACATGAAGACATTCAGATCAACAAATGAAGAAACAACATAACTCTTTAATATATTAAGAGAAAACAATAAATCTAGCCATAATTAACATGATAGCCCCCAAAGATTTATATGTAAATTAAATCAATGCAGCTAGCATTGCCCTCCAGATCCTTGCGCATTGTTGAACATGTACGGATACGGCAAAGCCGACAAGTCCCACCTCACCTCAGCTTGACTAGTCCCAATCCCTTGGAGCTCCGTCAGACTGTCCGCTATGCTCAACATATATCTATCCACACTATCCTTCTTTTCTTCTTCTTCCTCCTTTTCCTCCTCCTTGCCCTTTCCTTTCACCCTTTCCATCCGGGACGTGATGTCCCTGATGACCTGGTTTATAACCCAACCCATCTCGTTCACGTCACTCGCCTCCACGTCTTCAATCCTCGCGCTCCCTTCCATGCACATGTACACGTGCTTCTCCAGCTCCCGCCGCCTCTTTTCCCTGTGGAGCCTGCTCAGCTGCGCCTGTGCCTTCACTATGCGCTGCTGGGTGAACGTTTCTTGATTCACCATCTTCCTCGTCCGCTCCGCCTCCGACAGCCTGTAGAAGCGGCCCACAACCACTTGGGCCTCGGCACGTGATGGGTACACCTCTGCCTCCTCATCCGACGGGCCGTACACTATCACGCATACCGGGACGTCACACAACGTCCCGATTTCTCGGGCCTTGTTCATCAAGCCTCTCTTCCGTTTTCGGAATGAGGCTTTCCTCTCAGAGTCGACTTCGATGTAAGCAAGGGTGACTTTCTTTCTAGCCATTTTTTTTGAGTGGGTGCAACAATTAGTTGGTTGCCATTCGTTTATATAGAGACGTTGATGGGATCGGGTAGACTGGAAATTCGGTCTTAGCTGTTCCAACATTTGATGCAAGTGATTATTTTAGGGAATAAATATTGTTTTCGGGGTTATGACAATTGTTCAAAATTACGAGAATAGATAAATGATATTTGATTTGTGATTCGGAATAATTATGAACATTACACTATGCACCTACCAAATAACATGGCAATTACAACAACAGTAACAATAAATATGAATCTGTTTTCTTCGCAGGGGATGCGCGATGTTTTGTAATACGTTGACCAAATCTTTGTTTGACAAAAATCAGTGATTGAGATGAGATTTTGTCTATGAGATTCATATATTATTATTATTATTATTATTATTATTATTATTACTTGTACGTACGTGCGATGCACGGGACAAAAATATTAAATGTGTTATTTCACATGCTTTGTCCGTTTAAGTATATAAAGCAATAGGATTATCATCTATTTTTCATCTTTTTTAATCAGCTTTAAGTATAATAAACAATAAGGTTATAATATATTTTGCACCTCTTTTAATCAACGTTATTTTTTTGATCAAAATATTAAAATAATTAATATATTATTTCACTAACATATTTATCCTAATTTAAATTTGAGTTTAATATATATATTTATTCCTTGATACAAGAGAGAATAACAATTTTACTTATTTTTGTTCACCATATAATACTTAATTATTATTTTATTATACACTTTATGTCATATAATGTCATTATTATTTATAAAGTTATAGAAGTTGTACGTCTTCTTTATATTTTTATTTCATGTAATGAAAAATATTTAATGCACGTTTGCATTATTTATTTATGTAATCAATTTAAAATATGTGAATAAATTTAATATTAAATAGTGTATAAATATTTAAAAAAATATACACATGTTTTTTTAGAATTTAATTTTATATACTAATTAAACAACTTTGATTTAGAAAATCCTAAAAACTCGATCCCCTATATGATCAAGATTTTTCTAGTTCGCATTATAAGGATTTATGGTTTATTTAGCATACTCAACAATGAAAATATATTTTACAAGAATTTAATTATAGAAATAAATCAAAATAAAAAATATAGTCATGGGTGCCAATAATATACAAATAAATGCTAAACAATAGTTAATATATTTCAATTTTAGTTTTTTACCATTAGTAAAACTATTTATTGTATCTAGTCATTATCTCTTAAATGGTAAGTTATATTAATTTGAAGAATGATTTATTTTTTATATTTAACAAAATAAAGCTTAAGAAACAAATATATTGACAAATATTAATTCACCAAATTGAAATTTGTCTGATTACTTGGAAAAAAATTCTAGCTAATTTGTTACGATTTTTCATAAATATTTTTGGATAAAAAGTGAATATTTGTGAAAAAACAAATATTATGTTTAGAACTTAAAATATGATGTAATATTATCTTGACCAAAATATTATTAACATGGATCACATAAATCAGTCTCGTAATTCATTATAATGAATATCAATGAAAATATTACAAATATTAATAAAATAATATTTATCTTGACCAAAATATTATCAACATGGATCACGAAAATCAATCTTGTAATTTATTATAATAAATATAAATGAAAATACTGCAGATATTAATAATTTATGGGTAAAATACCTTTTCCCATCCGAACTATCACGGTTTTGGCGCATGACCATATAAACTATTTTTTTTTACAAACCACCGTATGAACTATACGAGTTTGTCAATGTGCCCCCTAAACCAGATATAAAAGTGGTTTGACTGAAAAAGCTGTTTGGTAACCATATGTGCCCCTAAATACTTTTACAAACCACCATATGAACTATCACGGGTTTGTCAATGTGCCCCCTAAATCACTTTTATATCCAGTTCAGGGGACATATTGACAAACCCGTATAGTTCATATGGTGGTTTGTGAAAAAAAAAAACAAATAGTTTATATGGTGATGCGCCAAAACCGTGATAGTTCGGATGAGAAAAAGTATTTTACCCATAATTTATTTAAATAATT
Source organism: Striga hermonthica (assembly GCA_902706635.1). Classification (NCBI taxonomy): domain Eukaryota; kingdom Viridiplantae; phylum Streptophyta; class Magnoliopsida; order Lamiales; family Orobanchaceae; genus Striga; species Striga hermonthica. The sequence continues at coordinate 4,276,215 of CACSLK010027751.1, read as the reverse complement.
ATTTGATCTTATTTGAGAACGTGTAAATAGAAGCAATTAATGCATATATAAAAAAATTTTAAAAATAGCATGCATTAAATGTTTCCTAAATGTTTGCTACTATTTTTAGTAAATGGTAATTCTTTTTGTATATATATAGATTATTATTATTATTTCCAAATCCAATTTTGTCTATGAGATTCATATTATTATTATTATTATTATTATTTTTATTATTATTATTATTATTATTATTATTATTATTATTATTATTATTATTATTATTATTATTATTATTATTATTATTGTTGTTTCCAAATCCAATTTTAATTAGCAACATGCATATTCATTTACCTCGTAACTATATTGGGATTCACTGGATATTATGATGCGGTTTCAGGTAAGTTGGCTTAATATTTATTTTTCTTTTGTCAAAAGAGGAGAGAAGGCTCTTCACAAAAGGAATTAGATGTTTTTAACCAAAAACTAAGGCTAAGTACAACCATGTTCAGGCTAACATGAAATGTTGTACAACTTTATAAATAGTACGATATGTACTAGTGCATAGCCTGTGCGACGCATTTGTAAGAAAATGACATATTTATATCTATATCTATATATATTGAAAGAGGTTGATTGAATAATCCAAAATATTAATTTTGACTGTGTAATTAAATATGTTGACTTATTATTAAAGGAAATATAGTAAAATTACATTAATATTTATAAGAAAAATGAAAATCAAATTATACCTACCTGTTGTAAATCGTGTAATCCGGTTAATATTACGACCTTCTATATAAATAAAGTGGTATCAATTTGGAAATTATTTTGGGATAGTTATCGCAATAAAAATTTGATCATTCATATTAACTACGAATCACTGCAATTTCATATTCTTTTGGTACTCAACCATACAACATGTCTTCAAAAAGTGTCTTGAATATATTTCATTTTTTTTAAATATTATTTGAATATGCACGATAAGATTGCAAATATAATTACAAAACAAAATTGAAATGAATTATGAAAATTTTATTATGATATTTATCGTAATATTACAATTGAATTATTTATAACATTAATAACAAATCACGGTACTGATTTCTTATTCATTTGAAAACCAACCGTATAACAAATATTTTTTATCGTATCTTTAAAAAATAATTTAATTGAGAGGATTAGTTTATAATCCTTTAATTTATCAATAATTCAACTGTTCCAATTTTTCAAAAATTATAAACTTTTTTTTCCGACGATATAAAGATCTCCAATAAAAAACGGGCCAAAAAGGCCAATGTACAAGGGAAAATCCCCAATTCCGAAGCAAAACATGAGAGGGACGCACAACTGCTCCCTAATCGAAATAGACCCAAACAGAAAAACCAAGACCATCACCCAAAAACTACAAAATACAAAGCAAGAGCAAAGCCAGACCCTCCACAGCAACCACCCATCATCACCTCAGACAGCAAGAAGCATAAATACAACTGGAGATATACAAGATAAATAACTGACACATAAGACCAAACTTATCCCATATGCTCCTCTATAGAACAACAGAGTTGCTCTTCTTGAAGTCCAGCCAATCTGCCAAGGCTGCTTGAATAATCCAGCTTTCCTCTAGCAATTTGCCCTCGAATACCCACAGGTTTCTAGCTCTCCACAGCCACCATAAAATGTATGTGGAGAGTTTGATTCTATATTCAGCACATTCCTCAGTAGTCATGCCACTCACCCACCACCACCATTGTTTAAGAGATAGCTTCTCCTCCTGAACTCTACTCCAGTGGATTGGGGATAACCTCCAAACATTTCTAGCCTTTCTGCATAAGAACAAACAATGCTCCTGAGATTCTTCCTCCTCCCCACAGACTCTGCAAATAGTCTCTATGTCCATCCCCCTAGCCTGCAGATTACAGCCAACAGGGAGAATGTTGAAAAAGCACTGCCATATGAACATTTTCACCTTTTCCATAACTTTGAGGCTCCAACATCTTCTCCTAGCTTTCCTGTTCCTGGCAGCCAAGTCACTAGATTCAGCAATTGGTCTCAGCCCCATTTTAGCAGACAAAAGCTTACAATAAGCTCTCTTAACAGAAATACTGGGGTTTACGGACTTGATCAATAAAATATTCTCAGCGTCCTCCTCTTCAAACAAAACTCTAATAAGATTCTCATCCCACTGAACTCCATCAACTAAAAGCAGATCTTTTACCCAGAACAGGTTACCATCCACAGCCACTCTCAGATTAAGCTTTCTGCAAGACAACCCAGGGACCCAATTTGGCTCATTAATTTGAGTGGTCTGCCCATTTCTAATAACAACACTCACATGTTTCTGCAGCTCAGGCAAGAGAGAAGCCCAAGAGTTCCAAAGCCAAGATGCACCCCCATAGTTTTTCCAATCAAATATAGAGCTGTTTTGAAAATATTTTTATCTGAGAACTCTGCACATTAGGGTGTCAGGCTGCTCAATAAGCCTCCACAGCTGCTTGATGATTAATGCCTTGTTAAAGAGTTGCAGATCCAGGAACCCTAAACCCCCATCATCTTTAGATGCAGTCAACTTATCCCATGAAAGCCAATGCATACTCATCTTCTGTGCATCTCCTTTATTCCACCAAAAGTTGGAAACAATTCTACAGATTTCCTTACACAGTTTGACAGGAAGAATAAAGCAAAACATCACAAACACAGGCAGAGCACAAAGCACAGACTTCACCAAGATTTCCTTACCTGCAGTGGATAAGAAGGTATTTTTCCAGGTACAAATCCTCTCCCTCACAGCATTCACCACATAATGGAATGTATCAATTTTGGAAGCTCCTATGCCCAAAGGTAACCCCAGATAATTGGACGATCTCTTAACAACATCACCATGCAGAATAGAGGATAAGGAAGCCATCATCACATGGAGACTTCTCAGGAGCCATTGAGAATACAACAGTCTTGATTTCCTCCTCCTCAACTCCTCAGATTATATCATTATTGAGAGCATCAGTTATGGATACATGAAGATTATGAAGAAGCTCTTCACTCCCGCTGGACCCCTCGGAAGTAAATAGATTAGAATAGAAAGCTGAAACATGCCTCTCCAAGGACTCCTGATTGTCATAGACTTCTCCAGTGGCAGAAATAAGCTTAGAAATGCAATTAGATTTCCTTGTTTGGGCAGTACATGCATGAAAAAACCTGGGATTTCAATCACCCGCTTTAAGCCAGAGAGCTCTGGATTTAGCTCTCCAAAACCACTCTTCCTCTTGGTGATCTTGATCAAGGTCAGCCTTAATAGAACCCCACTCCTCCCAATCCCTATCTTTGCCTTCCTCCCTCAGAGATTCCAGTCTAGTTGTAAGCACAACAATAGCTTTTTCACTGTTTCTATGAATGGGTTTGTGCCAAGCTAAAAGAGCCATTCTTGTAGATTTAACTTTCTGATGAACTTGATACATAGCTGACCCTTCTACCTGCACTTGCCAACCCCTCTTCACAGCCTCTTGCACCCCCTCTAAAACAGCCCAATTGCTATTAAATTTAAATCTCTTGTGTCTTTTTCCATTCTCCTTATCAGTATCGAACATGATGACATTATGATCAGAGGCAGATCTATAGAAGTTTGAGCCTTCCATATTTGGAAATTTGGTTAGCCAATTAAGAGAGGCAAATATTTTGTCCAGCCTTTCTTCTACATATCCATCCCCAGCTTTATTATTCCCCCAAGTAAAGAAAGATCCCAGTTGAGCCACCTCCTGCACCCCCATATTCATGAGAAACTCCTGGAACCCCACAAAACTACTAGAGCTCCTCCTTACCCACCCTCTTTTTTCCTCATTTGAAATTATATCATTCCAGTCACCTGCCATCACCCAACTATCCCCCCATTTCTCTTTACAGTCTAATAGTAAAGCCCATTGCCTCCCCCTTTCACTCCTATCAGTACTCAGGTAAACAAAAATGAACCACCCCCATTCAGTCATTCTCTCCCCCTTCAATTCAACTTGCAAACAGAAGTCATTCCCCGTAATTTGCATAATCTCAGTACTGCTGTCCCACATGAGCAATAGCCCTCCTCTGGTGCCATTAGGACTCACCAAATGCCACCTATCTTGGTACCCCAACTTCCTACAAACTGTTTGAGTAAACTGCACAGATTTCTTGGTTTCAGATAAAAAAATAACATTTGGGTGGTGGATTCTTCTAGATTCCTTGATCTGGGAAACTGTAGAGGGCCCACCCAGCCCTCTATAGTTCCACACCATGGCCTTCATCGGTCACTTTGGGGCCATTTATGGCTTGCCTTCTCCACCAAAATCAGTCCACTATCACTCTTCTTTCTTTTACCCTCAGGTCCCTCTGCTTCTTTCTCTCCATCATCATAAATCACTAAGGCTCTGCTTCTCTTGAGATTCTCAGGTTGAAACTGCTTACTGATCTCCACTGGGCTTCTTTGGAGAGAGCTTTTAGTAAAAACTCTTCTTTTCCACCCAGCCCCTGCTCTTTTTCTTAAAACATACTTACATAACTTCCCTACTTCAGCAGTTACTAGGACATCTTTTGTCTGAGAGTACTCTTCAACTTCCATTCTATTCCTGGTATCCCCCTCACTGCTTTTGGAGACACAAGGCATAGCAGTTTCCAGCACTCCCATAACCTTTTGAATATCTCCAGCTCTTCCATTTGGACTGCCCTTTTTCCCAACTAGTTATGTGCAATCATCATTGAGTTCATTACTCTTAATCATCTCCTGGTTGCCCAAATTAGATAACATATTTTCAGATACCAAAAAGCCTTGGACTGGAATGTTTGGAGGTTGAGCAGATTTCTCTCCTGAGCTCTCAAACTGTAGACTCCTTCCTCCCACAAATGTTTCAGAAGTCTTGAGCCACTCTCCAAACTGCCCATCAACTACACAGCTATTCTCAATGTCTTCTAGTCTCTTGTTGCAGCTTCTGTCAAGGTGCCCTATCATCCCGCAATAATAACAGAGATTTTACAAGCTTCTCATACCGAAACAACACCATCACTTTTTGATTCCCCAGTTTTATAGAAGTGCACCTAGGGATTGGCTGATTGATATTAATGGACACCAGAATCTTCAGAAAGCTTCCCACATCACCACCAACTTTGCAGACAACTACATTCTTAACTTTATTGAAGATCTTCCCCACTTTCAGACTGACCTCTGTACTCATCCAATTCAGGGGTACATTGAGCACCTGAACCCACAAAGTAATTTCATCAAAACAACCGTGCTTACTATGCCGGCCAGGGAACCACTCCTTTAAGATCAGATATTGATTCCCATACATCCAATTGTAGCCGGCAACTACCTTCTTCTTATCTTCCTGGGACAGAAATATGAATTGGAAAAAATTTCCACTGATATCCTTCACCTCCATAGAGTGTTGCATTCGCCATATAGTACCCATGGTGCGTTTTACTCCTAGCAGCCCATCATGCCTGTCCCCCACAACTTTTCCAAACAAACTTCTATTGCATTCTTCATCGCTAGATTTAATGTCATCACCTGTAATTTCTGTCTCCTCCGCTTCTATCGCCGAGAGGGACATATCCATAGCTTCTGCAGAACTCCATCATCCCCCTCCCCTACCTTATTCATATTCGACGGCGAGGCCGCCATAAAGCAACCACCCGCTCGCCAATAAAGAGAATCCCCCAAAACGTAACCCTAGCAGGAACAACTCCAATCCCCAAAATAAACCCTACAACACACACCCCCGCCCTAGATGGAACAAATAGGAAAAGGGAATGACACCAAGGAACAAAGAAAAGCGGTCTCCGGCAGCAACCGAAATTCCTCTCTCACCCAAGAAAATATCGATCTCACCTGAGAAAATAGTAGTCGACAATCGCCGGAATCAGAAAAGAGGTACCACATAGAAGAAAAATTATAAACTCAATTTTCTAAAATATCAAACGAAATATAACCATTTATCTTTAATAACAAATAAATATTTATCTTTAATAATAAATCATGAGTTCTCTGCTTTGTTGGGTATCCAACTATATGTAGACCAAAATATGTGAGATCATATTGCAAAATATAAGTACAAAATAAATTTAGAAATCAGTTGAAAAAATCTTATTCATATAACTGCCGCAAATACTATAATAGAATTGATATCGCAACATTAATAATAAATTCCTACAATTTTCTATTCATTTTGTAACGAGTCATATATCAAAGATATCTATTCAAGGAGTTAAAAAATATTCATTGATTTTATCAATAACTGCACCAAATCAATTTCTTAAAATTCATATTGCGATTCACAATATCATAACAAATCTTATATAATTTAATTGATAAGAAAGAAAAATTACAATATTTATAATATTATAAATTATAAGAAAAATAAAATAATATTGATGTAATTAGAAATTAAAAATGTTCCATTGGAATGACTTTTCCATTGAAATTTTAGATGGAATTTGATGATTCTAACGAGTAATTTTCCTTGGAATATAGAATTTCTGTAAGAATTTGTATTTTCACTCATTTTTCAACAATTGAAAATTTTACTATTTAAATCCACAAAATCCAATGAAAAACTCATTCCAACGAAATATTTTTGTTTAAATTTTCGTTGAAGTCCATTAAAAAATTCCAACAGAAATAATAGCATTGAAATTGGAATTCCACTGGAATATTTTTTTTTAGAGTTTCATGATTTCTTGTTGTTATTCATGATATCTCGTTGTTGGAATATTTTTCATTGGAATATTTCTTGTTGTTGAAATAATAGCATTGAAATACTCATAGTGCTTATCTTATTCTATATGTTTTATATAATCCCCTTATATATAATCCGAAACACGCTGAGCCTACGTGGCTGCTTCTGGTGCTTCGAAATCTTATGTGACAAAATTACATGCTTCGTTATTAGGCTTGTGTAAATTTTAATTTAATTCCAAACCAAAAATAATTAGGTTCGGATTACCATAAATATGTTGATTATTTATGGTCATGTTACATGTATTAATTGCATTTTAATATCATTCCTTATTATAACTATTGAATTGTATATATATTTTAAAAGTTAATAACTTTTGTATATTTTATCAGTTTTACATATGTAATATATCAAATTAATTTTCTTTTGATGAGCTTCGATTTAACATCCATATTGTATGTATAAAAAAATATAATTTATATTTATCTTTATAACAATAATAAAATTATATTTAATATTAATTAGAGAAATAAATTTATTTCTCAACTAATATATTTATATTTCAAGTAGTTATATATCCTCCTTATATATAATTTCAGAATGCGCTGAGCCTACGTGGCTGCTTCTGGTGATTCGGAATCCTACTTGGCGAAAGAATCCTACTTTGTAAAACCCGATGTTCAACAAAAACCCCCGCACCATGATATATTAATAATTAATAATCTAGGTTCGGACATTCTATAAATATTATTTAGCTAACTTAGGTATTTTAATATCACTTGTACTCATATAACCCTTTAATTCTTTTGTAATTTTACATACTGATAGTGACTAATATATCCCTGACTTTTGATTTGTTTCCTTCAATTTAGTTATTGAATTATAAATGTATTTTAAAAATAAATAACTTTTGTATTTCTTATCGGTTTTACATATATAATATATCAAATTAATCATTTTTTCATGATCTTCGATTTTACATCTATATTGCATATATAAAATAAATAAATTATATTTCTTTATAATAATAAGAAAATAATATTTATTAAAATTTATTAGAAAAATAAAATTATTTCTCAATTGATATATTTATGTTTAATGTAGTTATATGTTGTAAGTTAAAAAAAATTATTATAATTAACACAAGTAAGTCACACAGATAAAAAGTGTCATACTAAATATATAATATTATATATATTTTAATAAAAGGTATTTAAATTTTCGACTACTTTTTCTCATTAATTTTAGATTTTAAGGAAAAAATTTGCAAGCACCCGTGTAATACACGGGCGTTGTACTAGTAAGTTATAAAAACTAATATAATATAACACATGTAAGTCATAAGTAACACATATCATTCTAAAATATATAGTAATATATTATTTTTGTAAACAAGTAAACTAAATTTAATATAGTTTTCTCATTAATTTAAAAATTTAAGAATAATTTTTTAACAAGCACCCGTGTAATACACGGGTGTTGTACTAGTGTTGTTTGATATATGAACTCAAAGAGGATTACACCATATACATTCAAGACAAAAGAGATGTAAGAAAGGAAAGCAATCAAAACACCTAATCTAAGGGATCTACCATACCACCTAATTCATACAATCTAATCTATACCGTATTTACGATAACACTCCCCCTCAAGCTGGAGCATATATATCAATTATGCCCAACTATTTACAAATAATTTTCATTCTTCCACCATTTACTGCTTTTGTAAATATGTCCCCCAACTGACGAAGCCTTCTTTGATCTTATCACGAACAAAGTGACAATCTATTTCGATTTGTTTGGTCCGTTCGTGAAATACAAGATTTGATGCAATGTGGTTTGCTGCTTGGTTGTCACACCAGTGTTACCGGGGGAGCAAATTCTAATCCAAGCTCATTTAGTAACTGATGTATCCGTACAACCTCACATACTGAATCAGCCATCGACCTATACTCTGCTTCGGCAACTGAACGAGAAACAACATTTTGCTTCTTGCTTCTCCACGAAACCAGATTGCCTCCCACAAATATATAGTATCCAGAAGTCGATCTTCTATCATCTTTACAACTTGCATAGTCAACATCACTATATGCTTCTGTTTCCCTAGTCTTTTGATAACTCTGTCGCCAGTAGAATAATCCCAGTCCATGAGCCCCCTTTAAGTAGCACAAAATTTGTTCAAGAAGTGCCCAATGACTAACAGTCGGAGAAGACATAAATCGACTTGCTACACCAACTGCAAATGATATGTCTGAGATAGTTTAGCTTTCCTACAGGTCTTCGATATTATTCTGGATTATGAAATGGCTCACCATCATCCTTTCCTAACTGCATGTTTGGTGTCATCAGAGTGCTACATGGTTTTGCCCCAACTTTTCCTGTTTCTTTAAGAAGATTTAGCAAATACTTCCTCTGACAAAGGAAAATCCCTCTCTTACTTCTCATTATTTCTACTCCCAAAAAGTATTTCAAGTGTCCCAAGTCCTCTGTTTGGAAATTCTCATGAAGGAATGATTTCAGGTTTGAAATCCCATCATTGTCGTTCCATGTAATAACAATATCATCGACATACACAACCAATAAAATGATCCCAAAACTCGATCGCTTATAGAATACCGAGTGATCAGATTTACATCTCACCAACCCATATTTCAAAACAATATAACTAAATCTTGCAAACTAAGCTCGGGGTCTTTGCTTTAACCCATATAAAGACTTATGTAGACGACATACTTTCTCATACTCCCCCTGAGCAACAAAACAAGGTGGTTGCTCCATATAAACATCTTCCTAAAGAAAGCCATGGAGAAACACATTCTTAATGTCAAGTTGGTGCAGAGGCTAGTTAGAAGAGGCAACAAAAGAGATAAGAACCGGACAGAGGCAAGTTTAGCCACGGGAGAGAAAGTCTCAGTGTAATTGGTGCCATAAGTCTGAGCATAGCCTTTAGTTACAAGCCGAGCTTTAAGACGTGCCAAGGAGCCATCATGATTAACTTTAACAATGAAGACGCACTTATATCCATTTTCTTTTTTGCCAACAGGTAAGTCAACTACAGACCATGTGCCATTATGACCAAGGGCATTCATTTCCTCAATCATAACAGCACGCCATCCAGGATGAGTCAGAGCAGCGCCAACAGATGTAGGAAGAAAAATATAGTCTAGCTTGGCAATAAAAGAACTTGAAGAAGCAGACAGTTTGTCATAAGACACAACAGAAGCAGTAGGGTAAGTGCAAGATCTTTTACCTTTGCAAAGCACAATAGGAAGATCATTAGGGCTATTTGGTTCTGGGACATGTGCAGAGGTTTTACTAGGCACATGATCTTCCACTGTAACAACAGACAAAGGACGTGAATCATAATCTATGATGACCTCACGATGTGATTGAAAGCGTTGAGTATATGTAACGCCCCACTTTTATTTGACGAAAGTCAAGGACTTTTCAATAAGTCAACAAAAATTTTTCAAAATTCTTTTCATAAATCATTTGGCGTTACTCGACATATAATCGACATTTACGAATTTTCACATATCAATTACTCGCAAGTAATTTAAACATCATCAAATATCCAGATTCAAATCGAAACCACCCTCACTGGGTTTTAAAAAAAATTTCGAAATTGATTATTAGCAAACGGGGCATCACCCCAAACCAGTGTTCGAATTTCTCAAATCATAGATAATCCAGAGTTAGAAATCCAAGGTCATAATTACCCAGAGTCAATAATAAATCCAACATAAATCCCGAGTTCAACATGATGACAAAAATAATCATAATATATAGCAAAGCAAAAGCTACATAATGAGGTCCGGTCAAACGACCGACAACCACTCGTCTCTCGCCGCCATGCAGCCGCCAGCTCAACCTGCAATCATGAAGAGTAGGTGGGGATGAACACAAATGGAATCCGTTGCTCACCGCTATGCGCATGAACAATTATAATAAGTGAGTACAGATAGTAAATATGGCATGGTCACAAGTATGAACATAGACAATAAATTTTTCCATCTCCTATCCAGAGTTGATTATATCTCATGTGCACACCTATCAGAATAGACTACATTTGGTCCACGTATCGTCTCCCCGCGGGAACTATAACGTTGCCAAAGTAGGAGGGTAATCCGTCAACCCCGAGGGTTTTAGACGGAAATCCACTGTCAAACCCGAGGGTATTAGGCATGTCTGCCAACCCCGAGGGTTTTAGGTAGGAAATCCATCACCGGCCAAGGCTCATGCCAAGGTCCTCACGAGGGACAAAGAGGAGATTACCCACTCGGGGTACGTTCTATAACTACGGGGATATCGTTCGACGGCTGGTACAGCTCACACCAAAAGTTACATATACACATTTCATACTTTGATCATCCCCAAGTAAGTAAACAAATTTCAAAATTCAAGGCATAGACAATTTTATAAGTAAACCCACCTGATCGAAATGCTCGACTTTAGCTTGTACTTGAAAAAGAGTGAGGCTTGATTCATCGAAAACTACATGTATTAGAATCTTATCAAGGCTTAACTTAAACTCACAAGTCTTATACATATACATAAGCTTTGAAAACTAGCTTGCTTGGCTTCGCCTTGCTCGCCTTGCTTTGAAAACGTTTTATGTATAAGTCTTTTCGGTTGGTGGATATCTTGGCTTGCTTAACTTTTAACGCTTAAGACATTGAAGGATCATATAAACATCACATAGCATGACATTGTTCAGTTATGCCACATAAACATGCGTTTAAACAATACAACTCAATTTAGAAACCTAATATGAACTTGCACCAATTTTCAACATGCGCGATGACTTTCAAATGCATGTAGCTTTCAGTCTACAAATCATATCATGATGAAACCACTTGGAAAATATCCCTAACTCATGCGTCTATCACTTTCATGAAGAACACTCAGGCAGATAAAATCCTTAAAGCACGGGTCTATCCTTTGATAATGTTATAAAGGCACATAATACAGCAAGCATCCAAAACATATGTGCAGTCAAAACGTTCAAACAAGGTGGCGGCATTTTGAGGATAACTCGAGCTATAGTCATGCTAAAAATATGAATCAGGTACTGATAGAAAGATAAGAAATAAAGCTACAATTTTTTTATGAAGACAACTTTAACAAATTCTGACCTCGTCACATAATTAATTCAACAACAACACAAAACATAGTTGCAGTCCAGAAATGAAAATGAACAATTCATATAGTCTCAGTATTTTGAAGATAACATGAGCTACAAGCATGCTATTCAGGTGATTCCAAAACCAATGAGTAGCTAACAAATATATCCACAACTTTCATGCAGAACACTTAAGCCAACAACAACATTAAAATCGAGTTTAAGCATAAAACACTTAGGTCAAGAAATCTGCTAGAATAACCATTTATCAACTTACAGCACTTTATTAAAACAACTATAACTCAAGTTATAGAACTCCAAATTAGACAAACTCAAAACCTGAAGAAACTACACAAGGAAAGATACAAATTTCATGCATAGCATTTTTACTTATAATCACGTTAAAGGCATCATTTCAGAGCATACATTCCATGCATATACACAGCCACTGCTTCAAAATTCTGGGCATAAATCTAACTTAGAAAAATCATATAAAATCAACCAAAACTTCAAATTAAAAGATTTTAACTCTTAATGAAAGCTTATAATATGCACAACATGTTTCATGAAGATCACATTTTCTTATAGCCACGGTAGAATCATAAAAATCAGCCTAACATCATAATCACCAAACCTGCCTGGATTTATGGAAGCAGCATGCGTGTTCAACTTCAAAAACTCATAAAAAATTCAAATCAACTCCAAATTGCATGATTCCATCTCTCACAGGCAGCTTACAAAAAATACTATATTTGACATGAAGAATACATATTCATTCAGGCATTATAATATCATCAAAAACAGCCATGAATTAAGGTCAAAATCTCTGCCCAAGTTTATAAAATCTCCATGTCTGTCTACCTTTGAAAATTCATATAAAATTCATTTCAAATCTAAATCACAAGATTCTAAAACCCTCTGAAACCAAACTCATAGCACTACAAAACTCAAGAAGAACACTTGTCCAAGAAACAGCTTCTTGGTCGACAAAAACAGAGCACAACTGAGGCTCAAAATATGGGTTTTCCATGACTTTAACAACTCAAAACGTTCGTACAACAACATAGCCTCGAAACCACTTAAATTACACGTTAAGAAAGCCTCAATATCAGTACTTTAAGACTTAAACATTCGATATATCGTAAAACACATTGTTCGTGGTCTAACTCGATCATATTAAACACAATAAAACAATAAAATCTTATGGTTTTCCACTTGAATTATTACATATTTTGATTTTATAATATCGAGCAACAAATAAATTCAGCCCGGGCTCAAAAGAATACCGTTCTCGGGATATGAAATGCTAAATGAGCAACGGAAAAGGGCCGAATGAGCTATACGCGTGTGCCGGCAGGGCTCGACGGCTAAGCTCGGCTTGCTCGAGGGTGCTCGCTGTCTGCACGGGAAGGCTCGCAGATAGAACACGGTGGCCGAAAGCTTACGAATAGCAGGGCTCAGACAGCGGCCCGGGGTGATGATCACGATACGGGTACACAACGGGATGGTTGAGCCTCGCGACAACCGAGAAGGTGGTGCTCGTCGATGTGTAGCGGGACTCACGCCGGGAACAACTGGACTCGTTCAAATGCGAGAGGATGCCGACGGCGAGGCGCGGGGTCTGCAAATTCACGGTAACAGCAACGTGGAAGCAGATGGTGGTGATGGTGACGGGGCCTTGCTGCTGTCTCGCGCTGGAGTACAGTGGCGTGATGGTGATAGCGCAAGATGATGATGGACAACGAGAGAGAGCAAGAAAGATTATTCTTTCTGCTGGGGGAATGACACGATAGAGAGATGAAGGAGATGAGGAGATGAGCGATTTAAAAAAAAAGCTGCTGCGGTTTAGCATCGTGAGGAAGGGAAAAATCTCTGTTTTATAAGGGCTAGATTAGGGTTAGATAACTTTCCAATCAAGAAGTTCATACACAAGAGAAAAAAGAGGAAAAACGGGTCGGGTACGGGCTAGGCGCGCGGGTTTCGGGCCTAGGCGCGTTTCTCGGTTCGATACTTATGATATATTCAGGCTCGATCGATAATTTAAATAGAACTGGGATATTTATATATATATATAATACACATAATAATATTCAATTAGACAATTAATTGCAATTAGGCATTTAGCATTTACAATAACAATAATAATAATAATAATAACGATATCAAATTGGCAAATAACAATAATAATAAAGATGATAAATAATAATCCCAAATAATCCATATATAATCACATAAATTCGCATATTCGAACGGGACGCTACAATATATGTCTATGTAATGGGTCGTCGAGTTCTATGAGGCGGAGGGGAAGAAGGCCTATTGAGAGTAACAGAATTTACCAAGAAGTCGTCTTCCTCTGGAGATGGAGATGGAAGCTCTCGGGTAGGAAAAAATAGAAGGTGTTCATTAAAACTAACATCCCTAGACACGACATACCGACCAAGGACATGAGAGAAACATTGATATCCTTTCTGCACCTTGGAATACCCAAGAAAAATACACTTGAGAGACTTAGGATCTAACTTAGTGAGATGAGGTCGTGTGTCCCGGACAAAACAAGTGCACCCAAAAATTTCAGGCGATAAAGGAAAAATAGGCTTATCTGGGAAAAGAACTGAGAATGGAAGTGAATTACCCAATACAGTCGAGGACATTCGATTGATTAAAAAACAAGCAGTGGACACAACATCAACCCAAAAAGTTGTAGGCACACGAATGTGAAAGAGTAATGCTCGAGCAATCTTGAGGAGTTGTGATTTTTACGTTCAGGAATCCCATTTTGAGCTAGTGTATCAGCACACAACGTTTCATGCAAAATCCCATTTACACACATATAAGACTGGAAAGATGCAGACATAAATTCTTTCGCATTATCACTGCGAAGTGTTTGAATGGTAGCAAGTAATTGAGTTTTAATTTTGGCACTACAGGACAAAAAATATTGAAAAACTTCAGAACAAATTTTCATAAAGTATATCCAAACGACACGAGAAAAATCATCAATAAAAGTAATAAAATATCTACAACCAGATTTTGAGGACACAAAATAAGGACCCCATTACATCAGAATAAACCAATTTAAATAGGATCGCAACCCTCGTGTTTATTCTAGGAGATAAGAACTACGACAATGTCTAGCAAACTGACAAGACTTACAAAATAAGGATGATAACTTTGAAAACTGAAGATCCAATCTTTTCAAAATTTGGAGGGAAGGATGGCCAAGATGAAAATGCGTATTTAGTGCCGAGGAGGAGGGGATGCAAACAAGTTACTTAGATGTGGGAGAGTCGAAAACATAGAGGCCATCAGATTCATGTCCTTCACCAAGGATCTGAT
>CACSLK010027751.1:4171689-4183303 GCA_902706635.1 Striga hermonthica | reverse complement strand
CGCTGCCCCACACCATACGGCCCGCACCTGCCGACGCACGCGGGGGAGGGAAGCCGGCGATGCGGAGAATTAATGTTGAGGGGAGAACCCCGTGGAATCTATTCCACAGCCATAGCCCGCGGTCATCAACAAATTTGGAGACCTTCGAGAAAAGATTTCCGACACGTGCCAGAGCCGTAACGTAGCTAATTAAAGGCTTATCCGGCCCATGCCATTTGTCCAGCCAGAATCTGGCCGTGTCTCCGTTACCCACAATCCATCTTATTCCATGCACCACATGGGGCCAAATCATATGGATGGCTCGAAATAATGTCGAACCCTGCCAGCGCGGGAAGGACGCCGTGTCAGCCGAGAGTTAAAGATTGTACTTAGCCACCCGAGCATGAACCATCTGCCTCGAGTAGAAAAGGACGTCAAGCCGCACTCCCGCATTCCACAACAACCAAATACCACCGGAAAAGCCCCGGGCTTCAATCCGGAAAGAGTTCTCGAATTTGCTAAAGCGCACAAATTTGTATGCATTCTCCCCACTGATGCGTGGTTCAAGAAGGGCCATTACATCGGGCTGGTACTGTTGGAGAAGGGTAGAAAAAGCTCCCAAAAAATTAGGCGAGCCCGTACCCTGAACATTCCATGAAATGATATTCATAATGGAAACTCGGTAGAGGCAGGTGGTAATCACCAATTAATCTAACTGCTGGACTAACGTGTCCGAGATTTCTTCCAAACACATGTGTTCCGGGTGAGAAACTTCAGCGTCCCAATGCACATTCATGTCCTCCGGCCAAGGCTCTTGTAGCCGAAGGTGGTGCTCATCCTCCGTCATGGGAAGGTCACTCGCAGGATCCACGTGGGTGGGAAAATGGAAGGTGGTAGTAGGATTGTCTAACGGCATGTCGTCCGACACAACTATCGCCTGGTGCTTAGACGGGTCTAGTCCAGCCCCCACAGGAACACTATCGGTCGGAATTTTGGGTTGGGTTCGGGGGTTAGTTCCCACCAAGGCGAGACGTGACTCATTATGTTGGCCGGGAGCAGGTCCAAGAACCCGCGTCGCATCTTTAGAGAAGCCCGAGGTGCCCGCATGGTTCGCTCCA
This sequence comes from Striga hermonthica, assembly GCA_902706635.1. NCBI lineage: Eukaryota > Viridiplantae > Streptophyta > Magnoliopsida > Lamiales > Orobanchaceae > Striga > Striga hermonthica. Next base: position 4,182,206 of record CACSLK010027751.1, on the reverse strand, counting down.
ATAGTTAGCCCGCTTACTACTCCAAATGTCTTCCGACAAATGATTTCTTTTCCCTTATCCTGTCCTTGTCCTTGTGGAGCCCGTCCAGTCCACGTATTCAGCTCTCCTTTATTCAGCTGAGGGGCCACAGGCCTACCCCCCCGCCCTTTCGGTGAGGTTGCGCCAAATTCAAATGTCCGGCTAGGCTCCCTCTCCTCGTCCCGTTCCAGCAACTCGTAGTGTGAACCTATTGGACCTGACGTGGGTTTGTTCGCCTGGGGCTTTTCCACTCCTTTGTCGCGCCTAGTATACAGCCAACGAGTACGTTGGGGAACTTGCATCCATGGTCCATATTGCGTCTCCGTACTTCCACTCATCGGCGATGGCTGGCCATGCGAGGTGGTGTTACCTTCTTTATTCGAACGGGCCGAATGGTCCGGTTGGGCACCCCTAGGCTCCTCCTTATCTTGTGACGGTGATTGGTAGATGCAAGACGATCTTGAGTTCCCTATTCGCCCACAGTGAAAGCAAATAGTCGGAAGGTTCTCGTATACCACCCTCTGTTGTTTGCCATTTAATGTAAACTGCACACATAACGGTTTGGTTAAGTCAACCATCACAGCGAGCCTGGCGTATTTCCCCCGAGTTAAGGCGGTCGTCTGTTGATCAATTTTAACAACCTTGCCAACAATCCTCCCAATCTTGCGAAAGACGTTGTTGTGGTACAGATGGGCCGGCATCCCTGGGAGTCGAATCCATGCGACAGTAGCCGATAAGTCCTCATTCATTGCGTCAAAATCCTGGGTCCACAGTTGCACGTGCATATAACTGCTACTAACAACGTATGGGCCCCCCGTCAGTACGCGAACCGAGTCCTCCTCAGTGCAAAAGTGTATCAAGTAGAAGCCATTCTCAAGGTCCATCATTGTGCACCCCGCCATGAATAGCCACATACGGGTAAGACGATTGTACAAAGAAGCCATGGTGAGGGATTCACCGAAAGGCTTAATGACCACTGCGTTCTGCCATTCTTTGCTAACCCGATCGAAAAAATGTTTCACAATCTTAATTGCCAGCAAGGGGGAAGTAAGATCCACAGACACATCCTCATCATCTTCTTCATCCTTCCCATCGTCATCTGAGGGCAAATCCACATGGTGTTTGTGCTTGTTCACCATGTCTCGGAAGGACCATTTGAGCGGGTGTGGGGCTGGAGGATCAGACGGGGACTGCTGGCGCTGGGGAATGGACAGAGGCGACTGGGGTCCCTTAGACGATGACGGCGGCTGGTCGTGAAACAGAGGGGGCTCGAGCCCTAGCGGGTCCCCTGGACGCTTTCAAGATTTTGAGCGCTTGGATGCAGGGATAACCGAAAGGTCCAGGTGCAGGAAGTCAATGTCATGGCTAGCAGGTCGAGAAGTGTCTCCAGGGTCGAAGGTCGTCGGTCCGACCGTGTTCGCGGCGGGGCTAGGGTTGGGGGCGGTCATCAGGGTCGAAGATATTTAGCTTTTTATAACTTGATTTGTTTTTAATTGGTTGTCCTGATTCATTATAGTTTCAATTGTTGAGTTGGCTTTGAGTGGTATTAGAGGTGGACCCACAAATTTTCTTGAGATAGGACAAAAAATAGTTAACGAATTTTTTTAACTTTATTGCACAAAGTACTATTTTAATAATTAAATAAATCATAGAAGCAATAGTGTCTTGACATATTTTCTATTCAATTTGCTTTTGTCTTGGTGTTCAAAAATGAAATGCAGAACGAGGTCTGGTTATTTGGTTTCGGGTTTTTATTATTACTAACAAATATACAAAAAATATTATACAACTCTGTTTCCATATTTTTTTGTATAAGCAATTAAAAAATTATTTTGAAATATGATTTATTAATTTAAAACAGCCTAAAAGTCATCGTTTTAGATTATGTTATTTTATAAAGAGTTCCTTATGGATTATCTTCTTACGTATAAATGTAGAGTTTTTTTATCCATTTTATTAGAACTTTCAAATGTAAATACTTGACTAACTGAAATTGTAAATATATTTTAAAAGTTAATAACATTTATATTTGTTATTAGTTTTATATATATAGTAAATTAAATTAATCATATTTTGACGATCTATAGTTTGGCATTAGTATATTATATAAATTAAAATAATTATATCTATTGGATCTATGAATAAAAATTTAAATATATATTTAACTATAATTGAAAATTAATAAATTTATCTCTCAAGCCTACTATAAGCCTATTATATAGTATAAATACTAAAAATATTCTAATACAATGCAGTCGAATCGGACAGTTGAGGTGTATCATTTTAAATATAAAAATAATATTATTTTGTAAGAATTATTTAAAATTTTATAACAAAAACATGTATTTATATTTTTAAAAATATTAAATATAAATTCATATATAACATATGTAACCATATGAAGTTAACACAAAAAATTCAGCCTAGGTAATTGCCTAGGCTGGCCATATGTGGATCAGTCATTGAGTGGTATTTTGAGTTTATATTAAAATAATATTTAAAATAAAATGATTAAAATTGATTTGATATAAAAGTAAGAGAAAAGTGATTGGAAGTTATAACTAGTTAAAATTATGTGAGTGGGTGAATAGTGAAGTAAAGTTTATTTGATGTGTAAGGTTGAGTGATTGCCATCATTTAATTATTTTAATAATATTAAGAATAGTGAGGTTGAGTTGAAGTTTTATTAAAAAAAAAAAGTGATTGTGATAAACAAATTCATATTCAAACACGCGTTTCATTGGATATAAATTTGATTGGAATAAACAAATTGTTTCTAATTCAATCACTTCCATTGGATATAAATTTAATTGGAATAAACAAATTATTTTTAACTCAATCACTTTTAACTCAATTTTAAATTGAAAATGCTACAAGTCACGCTCCTGCTTTTGCAATCGACCAAGTTTTGTACTATTTTCTACAAAATGTTTGTTCCACCATTCTCCTCTAGTAGTATTTGGATAAGCTCGAACGAACTGAATTCCTCTTGTAAATTTCTCATTTCGTCCACGTATTTCTGCGTTCTCTCTTCCTTCACTTCAAAGCCTTCCTGCTGTCAAACAATCAACTGAGAATCTGAGTGCAATTGGATTTCTCGAGCTCTGCCGCTACGACCAACTATAAACCATCGATCACTGCCTCATACTCGGCCTCATTGTTCAACACTCGGAACCCCAACTTTGTTTCAAACTCGAGACTATCTCCTTTAGGTGAAATGAGCACAATGCCCAAACCTGCTTTTCTCCTCTGGAAATCGAACTGTCCATGAACAACTGCTACTTCACTTCTGATTCGACCTCCATCCTCGTGCCCTCCTGAATGAAATCAGCCAAACTTGAGCGCCAATCGCTCTTCGAGATGCGTAGACAATGAAATACTCTCTTAACTCGATAGCCCATTTCACTAGTCGACCCGACACCGAAAGTCAACCTAATGTTTCCCCTAACGGCATGCTCATCCTCCCCTTCACTTTGTAGTTTAATAAATATGGCCTTAATGTTTCCACTATAACCACTACCGCCACTGCACACTTCTAGATCTCCAAGTACTTCAGCTCAGCTCCCTGCATCACTCTGCTCACATAATATATCATAAATTTAGCTATTCTTTTTTCTCAAAGCAATACCGAGCTCACCACACTCGTTAATAGAAACATAGAGTAACAAGTCTTCTCCTGGAACTGACTTAGCTAACAGAGGCAAGTTAGCTAGAACCTCTTGCAACTCCTTGAACGCCTTCTGAGCTTCCTCCGTTCACTTAAATTTCGTTCTCTTCTTCAGTGCTTTAAACAATGAACCACTTTTCTCTGCCACATTCGAGATGAACCGGCTCAGACCTGCGATTCAACCAGTTTGGACCTGGACCTCCTTCACACTTGCTAGTGGTTTCATTTTCAGCACTGCCCGAACCTTCGCTGGGTCTATCTTAATTCATCTCTTAGTCATCAAGTTCTCGAGAAACTTTCCTAATTTCACCCTTAATGAACACTTCGCTAGGTTGAGCTTCACATCATATCTAATGCAATGTCGTGAATGTTTCTCTCAGGTCCGCCACATGATCCTCCTCCTTCTTACTCCTAACCAACATGTCGTCCACATATACCTCCATATTTTGACCAAGCTGCTCCTTAAAAATTTTGTCCACCAATCTCTGGTACGTTTCTTCTGCATTCTTCAACACAAATGGCATCACCAAATAGCAACATGTCCCCCTGCTCGTAACAAAGCTTACTCTCTTCTTATCCTTACGAGATAAAAGGGTGTAAATTCTTAAGATTGCCAGTAAATCGATGAACCTTCCGGATTCACAGCAGTCAGAAAATCGCGAATGTAATTAAGGGAAGTTTGTTTTTAGTTGAATATAAAACCCTTCTATATTAAAGATTAATTGACTAATAAAGTGTGGTTTATTTTGGCAGGTCAATGAAACCAAGTGCAGGATTCAGCTTCCTTAAACGCAAGAGAGAGAGATCGCGAGATTCCTAAATTAAAGACCTTCCTTGTTTATATTTGACTTGGACGCAAAGAAAAGGGAGACTACCAGTTGATGCTTGAGTATAAAAAAAGAATGATACGCATGTAGAAGGTGACTTTTGCAACTCAGATTATTCATTCTTTTGTTTTAAGATTATTCCTTGATTATTGAGTGCAGTGAGATTCTTGATACATACATTATTCTATGAGTCTGTAACAGAGTGTTCGGAGGTTTATTCTATTTAGTTTAAGGGATTCGAACTAAGAAATCCACAGGGGAGTTGTGGTCAGATAAGTAGTTGTGTGGAACTCTATTCAAGTAGAGTGTAGAGAGAGTCTATACTGTAAACCCATGAATAGTGTTTGAGTTATTCACATTAATGAAAGAGAACTGAAGGGAGAGTGGGACGCTCTCCTGAAGGTTCAATTTTTAGTGAAAACTGCTTCCGCAATTATTTGAATCTTCTTTACTGTCTGTTTGTCCTATTACGTGCAACTCTGGATACTTGGTGTACGAGTATCAAATTTCAATTGGCACCAGAGCGGGGTTTCATCTACATTACGAAAGGTCTAAGGACTTGTGTTACTGTACAATCATGAATCAAGAAAGTGGATCGATGTCTAGGCCTCCACAATTGGACGGTTCAAATTACTCATATTGGAAGTCTATGAGGACAATTTTCCTAACATCACTTGGAAAAGGTGTGTGGGAAAGTGTTGAAAACGGTTGGGAGCATCAAGTCATGGCACAAGCACCTGTTCAAGGTAAAGGAGCTACGACAGTCACGGTTCATAAACCTAAAGACAACTGGACAGATGCTGAGAAGTTTCAAGAAGAAGCTAACTATCGTGCCTTGTATGCGATTATGATGGAGTGGATCAGACTAGACACAAGATGATAGTTCAATGCAAGACTATGAAAGATACTTGGCAGGTCTTACAGCGTCAATTCGAAGGTTCAACGGCTGTCAAGGCATCCAGACTTCAACGAGAGACTCTTGAATTTGATGAAACCAGAATGAGGGATGAAGAAATAATTGACATATACTATGCCAGATTCTTTGATCTAGTGAGTCAAAGTGCGATGCTTGGAGAAGAAATTTTTGAAAAGCGTCAAGTTCAAAAGATTATGAGAACAGTTATTCCCAGGTTCAGAGAGAAAATTACAGCTCTTGAGAGCTTCCAAAGAGCGGTGTCTCTGGATGTTGATGATCTTCTCGGAGAGCTCAGGACGTTTGAAATCAACAACAATTATGACAAAGTCAAAAGTAAGGGTCTAGCTCTCAAAGCTGCTGTAGTGGAAGAAAATGAAAACAGCGATGACGATGAAGGTTCGTTGGCTGATGATAGTGAGCTGAAATAAGCTCTTGCTCTAATTGCTCGAAACTATAGAAAGATGAGTCAAAGGCTGTACATGAATAAATTTACTTGAAAAAAGGGCAACAATTTCAGCAAAAATGTGGTTCAGGACAAGAAAAATAGTATGCCACTCTCAAAACCTGATTCACAACGAGTTGAAAAGGATCAATGTAGGGAATGTTGAGGCTTTGGACACTTTCAATATGAGTGTGCTAATCTTATGAAAAAAACAAGTCTTTGAAAGCTAGGAAGATCCAAATGATTAGGGCACAGACGAACCTCCATCGCGCACTAGTAATATGGCGATCCACACCTCAGTCAAGAAGTTCATGTGTCTCACCACTTCTCACGTCCCGACCAAGTTTGAAGAAAGTTTAAGAGAAGTTGAAGCATCTGAAGATGAAGCAGATCAGAATGTACTTACAGGCAAATCTCTTGAGTGTAAGTCAGCTTTGTGACCAAGGTCTTAGTGTCAGTTTCTCATGTGATAAGTGTTATGTGTAAAACAGTGAAGGTTCATGTGTACTTACAGGTTCTCGTTCAACTGATAATTGTTATCTTGTTGACTTTAATGAAAATTTTTTTTTTCAAATGTGAGTGAATCTGAAATTTGGCATCAATGCTTAGGGCATATTGGATACTCTCACATGGTAAAATTGTCTAACGCAGGTGTAGTCAGAGGTGTTCCAAAGATTTCTATGAAGGAACAACCGATCTGTGAACCATGTCAACTGGGTAAGAAAACTCGTGCTCCTCATAAAGCATTGAATCACATAGCCTCAAAACAAATCCTGGAACTTCTCCACATGGACCTGATGGGTCCTGTTCAGGTTGAGAGTTATCAAGGTAAAAAATATATTTTTTTGTGCGTAGATGATTTCTCTCGATATACTTGGGTTAATTTCTTGCGAGAAAAATCTGACACATTTTCCGTTTTTAAATCACTGTGCCTGAAGCTTCAAAATGAAAAAGGTTTTTCTATAATCAGTATTCGAAGTGACCACGGGCGAGAATTTGAAAATATTGAGTTTACTAACCTTTGTAACTCACTTGGTATTCGTCACGAGTTCTCTGCACCTAAGACCACTCAGCAGAATGGTGTGGTTGAAAGGAAGAATCGCACTCTTCAAGAAATGGCTAGAGCCATGCTACATTCCAAAAATATATCTCATAGATGGTGGGCGGAGGCAATCAATACTGCTTGCTATCTCTTGAATCGAGTGTACCTTCGTCAAGGTATTGAATTAACATCTTATGAACTCTGGAAAGGTAAGAGTCCTAACCTCAGTCACTGACATGTTTTTGGTTGTAAATGTTTTATTTATAATGATCGTGAACAACTTGGAAATTTGATGCTAAATCAGATATTGGGTTCTTTCTTGGTTACTCTAACAACAGTCGAGCTTATCGTGTTTACAACACAAGTACCTCCACTGTGGTAGAGTCAATGAATGTGATCTTTGATGAGAAAATCTCCTATGTAGGTTCATCTGTGTCATTTAATCTCTGTGAAAATGTTGAGAGTGTGCAAGATACTCACGATGTAGTTCGTCCTGAAGATAGTGGAACTCATGAACGAACAGTTGGATCTGAGGAATCAGAAGAACTTCAGACTGAATATATCATACTGGTGTTCGCAAAATATTTTCACTACCCGCAAGTGTACGGTGTAGCTGTAGAAAGTGGCGAGCAAGGTCGTATTCCACAGAGATTGTTGTTAAAATAATTAAGTACCAAAACGATTAAGTATTATTTAGACTAACTCGAATTTGAATGGTGATTTTGTTCTAAACTAAAGAATGAATGCAAAATAAATTCTTAACACTAAAGAAGACTTATTCTAAATAAATCAAGTATGAGAAAATAGATTCTAGGCTATGCTTTCCTCGGGATTATTCTAGCAAAGTTTTCTTATTCATTCAAACCTTATTTAATTCTACCAATCGTAGAGATAATCACTAAAGTAATTTACACCTTTCTCTCGAACAAGTTAAATCGTAGATATTAATTGTTATCTATCTCCTCTTGGTCTCAAGATGAACAACTAACTCCCATACGCTCCTAAGATTCTAGTTCCCTCGCAAGATTCTATCAATCTCTCAGTCTGTTTAGTCTCTTACGTTATGAATTTCTCAATTCTAGCAACCAACTAGCTCCTCTCGGTCTCAAGTCAATCACAAATATGCATAAATACGGGCCCTATACACAATTCACAATAAATTGATAAACGAAAGATAGACCGGAATGAATAAACAAAATCACTTCATAAAATAACCCGAGTACTCGCAAATCCTAGAATCTCAAAGAAATTTAGCTACTAAACATATTCTCAATACTCAAAATAAATAAATCCATGAGTTCAATGAAGAAGGAAAAGAGAAAAGAAAGAAGAACTATTGTCGCTGTTAGTTCCCGGATCTTCAATCTTGACTTCCTCGAATCCCTTGTGTGCTTTTTGCTTTCTCTAGGCCTTCAATGGTGTCCCCCAGTCCCAAAACCGTGTTCTCCAAGTTCCTTATATACTGTAGGGCAAATATGGGTCGAAAAAGGGATCAATTCCCGAAGGTTTCCTATTTTCCGCTGGTTTAACTGCGCGTCACACGACTCGTGTCACAAGCCACACGAGTCGTGTGACTTCTCTTCAATTTTCGGCAATGTCCCAGGCTCACACGACCACCCACACGAGACGTCACACGAGTCGTGTGAGCCTACACGACTCGTGTCATAGGCCACACGACTCCTGTGAGAAGACCGCACCAAAATTCTTCATAATCTCGATTTTTTTCACTTCACACGACTCGTGTCGTTGGCCACACGAGTCGTGTGACATGCCTGCACCTTGTTTTTTTCCCTTTTTTGTCTCGATTCCATCTTTAACGCTTTTTCGGGCATATTTCCTACAAAACCAACGACAAATGTACCTCTATCATAGATTAATAAATCAAACAAAATGGTGCACAATCTCACGATAAACACAATCAAACATCACACTATATCACTCATAATGCATAAAAATATGATGAATGTCAACTCCCCCAAACTTAAACCCTTGTTCGTCCCCGAACAAGAAGAAGAAAATCAAAACTCAAGGATAGTGAGTGATATCAACTAGAACAGCTTCAAGTACTTCAATGCAACCAAGAAAAACTCAAGTGATCATAATTATCATGCTTTTGACTACTATCTTGTGCCTACCTTGAATCAGCGAACCCTCAAATAGGAATAATATAAGTGCCTCACTCACATGTCATCAATAGGGAAAGATACGTTCAAGTCAAATCAAACACCCGGTTAACTATATGTTTGCCAATCATCTAACACCCTACTTCAAACACAACTAGTAATTATGAGCTTTAAATCAAAAGGTCTTCTCGGGTTGTAACGTAGGCTATTTGGTTAAAGGTACGATATATATGGGTAAAGTGGCTCAAATAAACAATCATACTAGTCAAGTACATAGACTACTCGACTATTCCGCTACTTATCCCTACTCAACAGTGTTTCTCATCCCCAAATCAAAATAATCCATACACAACTCATAAATGCTCAAATCAAATCAAATCGCAGAGAGACTACTTGACCGTTTTTTTTTTCTTCTTTTTTTTTTTTTAAGGGGAGTTTACTTCTTCCAAACAAGATCAAACCGTAAGGACAACATTCCCTAGATATAAACATTGGAGGTCATCCAAATATCCTAGAGTAGTTTCCCATACTCGTTACTTGTCAAACTCAATCAACTTGTAAGAGGAGTAGAATCCCGACAGTTCGACTTGCGAGCTCCCTTTATTATCATTTTTTTTTTCTTTCATCATTTTTTTTCTATTTTTTTCTATATTGTTTTTTTTTCGGTCAAGCACCTTAAATGCGACTCAATCACGCCACATTCCATATCCAATCATTCAATAAATAACACCATTATCCCAATACATCCCAACCAATAGTCAACTCTTCAAAATAAACAAGATAATCTTGTCGACAAGAAAAAGAGCATAAGGCTCAAACGGGCTACTAGTGAAAAATATTTTTAAGGACAATGAAACAAGGCCAAACGAGCTAAATCAAAAACTGCCTAAATCATTTTTAAAACTCACAATCACCAATGCATTTTTTTTCAAGTGAGAATCAAGGCAAATTTTAATAACTCGGGCATTCAATTGACACACACAACAAGGAATAAAGGCTCAAGTTTCACTAGGCTCAATATATTAGGCTCACAAGCATTTTCATCTAGGCATGACAAATCACACCCCATCACAATCCCTCGATCACATCAAATTACCATCCACCATTCAAGTTATACATCCCATCAAGTCAAATGCACAAAATACACGAGAGATAGACTCAAAATGAAACCTACTGGGATAAATACAAATAAGCGTGCAAATAAATACATAAAAAGTAAAATAAACTAATGCAACCTATATGCAATGCAAGATACTGGATAAGAACCTAAGATATGCCGCACCCCTCCCCCAAACTTATTCTTTCGAGAAAGAACAAATTTGAAAGAAAAAGTGGTATATCTTAGGGGACTAACTTCCTGACATCATGGTTGAGGAGGGGGAAAATGTCCATCGTGTCGCTGCATCCAGTCAAATATCTGCTGGAAGCCGCTCGTCATCCGCTCCTCTATACGCTGGTAGCCGCTATCCATCCTCTGCTCCA
>CACSLK010027751.1:4097204-4108080 GCA_902706635.1 Striga hermonthica | reverse complement strand
TCAGCAGACGTATCTGCAGATTTGAATACTTCTCTAGTTGGAGGAGATATAAAGGTTTGATATACCCCTTGGTCTAAAAATCCAAGAAAACCATAAAAAAAGTTATTAAAAGGGTAAATTGCAATTTTGATACCCAAACTAAAGTTCATTTCGAAATCAGTACCTGTTTTTTAACATTTGCAAAATCAGTATCCAAACTTCATTCTGTTAGCAACGTTAGTACCCGACCGTTAGATCTCCGTTAAATTTCCGTTAGTTGTTAACGGAAGTAGGCAAAATGGAGGAAATGTTTATGTTTTTCTGGCTCATGATGAAATCTATATACATAAGACATTTGTACCATTTTTTTTTTCAAAAAAAGGCAGCCTCCACTATTTATAAGAAACAAAATTGGATAAAATCAATTTTTTTTGGAAAAAAATATAATAAATCGAGAAAAATGAAAATACATGGTTTCTCTTCTAGTTCATGCAGTATATATTGGAATAATAATTTTCCAATAACAAAAATACAAATTTCCTTCTATTTTGCCTACTTCCATTAACAACTAACGGAAATTTAACGGAGATCTAACGGTCAGGTACTAATGTTGCTAACAGAATGAAAGGTAGGGTACTGATTTTGCAAATGTTAAAAAACGGGTACTAATTCTGAAATGAACTTTAGTTTGGGTATGAAAACTGCAATTTACCCTTATTAAAATTCAATAAACCTATGGGCTTGTTATGTAAGTTTCAATTCTGCCCAAGAAGCAATGGTGGACATTGTCATTAGCGTTCCATAATCGTCTGGAAGAATGATAAATGCATCGCTCTTGTTCACCATATCCATCATACATTCATAAATAGAATAAATAGAATAAGTTAGCATCATGCTTATGGAATCCTTGACGACCCTTGTTGAAGCTCTATGAAAAGGTATGATACTTTTCACTTCTATCTCAAAACATTTTCCAAACATTAAAAGATTATTAAAGAAAGTGATGTTAGTCCCTCCATACAGTAAATTGATTTATTGATTTCCCATATCTCTTAGTAACTGACTTACAATATTAATATTTTGAGAAAAACTTACTAGTCTAGAACCATCAAGAAAACACATGGTTTTATCGGTTGAAGAAAACTATTACCTTGCGAAGACTCTGAAACATCCATCTATTGATTGATAAACTGAATTTTTGTGAGATATATGATTATGATGAATCACTCGCTATTTATATAGAAAAGTTTCACAAAACAATAAATAATTTTTTTTATCATTAAATGTAAATATATAGATCAAAATTGAGTTCGGACAACCGGTGAACGGCGTACAAAAGCGCAATGGGCAACTACAAGTCGGTTTCTCATTCACGCGGTAATATATACGAGGCAACAACAATAAATAATTTTACTGTTTTCTTCTGACGTTTACAACCGACAAATAAGGCGTGGAATTTTAAATAAATCTTATATGTCGGCAACTAAAAGATTTTCTGTAAAATTACAGCGCAACATACTAAACTGTATTAGTATAACCCGGATTACTTGAGCTTTGTTGAGGAATCAAAGATGATACATGGCTCGGTGTTGATGTCATAAAACATGTTTATATCAATATTTAATAAATAATAAATTAATTAACTTTATGTAATGTATGATATTAAAAAAAAACAAAAACGAACTAATTAAGTATAAAAAAAATATAAAAATGAAATTTTTGTTACCTTTTTTAGTATTGCTTTTAGTCTTAACCACTGGTGTGGAAGAACGGCCTATTCCAAGCACAAAATTTAACAAAAAAAAAAAAAAAAATATATTTTGTAGATGCATAAAGATAAAGAATAAAAAATTATATTATGCAATTAAAGTATGAATTGAATAACATAATACCATTAGTCACATCAGATAACGGTAAGTTTTGAGAACCATGTAACAAACTTTTATACTTATATGAAGAACCGTTTGATTGATTATTGTTTCGTTGAGCAATAAAAGACGATCCTTTGACAACAAGTGACCTCATAGAACCTGTAAAAATGAAGAAAAAAAATAAATAATGGGATATAAATTGTTGGATTAACTTTGTGTAACACAATCAATAGTAATTCTGTAAGTATTCGATATGTAAATAAATTAGTAAAATTAAATAATTCTAATAAATTAAAATTAAATAAAATGATTGTCAATGAAGGGTAATTATTTTATTAATCTATAAAAACAAATAATAATACAATGTTGATATATTTAGGATGGTTACATACGTTATAAAATGCACATCAAGTTTAATGGACCTTTTGTTTATTGTTTGGACTAATTAGAAGCCCAAGTGGATAAAAAATAAGTTCAATCATAAATAACTATCTAATCGGGCCTGTATCAGTAATAAAAGATCGGCCCAAATTTGATTAAACTTAAGATCGAACGGTTCTGGTTAATCATTTGTGATCTGACGGCTGCAAATTACGTTGAGAAATATAAATAACGTTTATGTCCGAAAAAGTAGGGTTCTTCCATTTTCATTTCGAGATTTTCTCTCTTTTCTACTCTCTCTCCACTACTTCACATTTCTGGAAAAATCGTCTGGTTTTTCGATTTTAAGATTCCATTTTCGATCGATGAAAATAAAAGCAAAATCAACAGATCTTTTATATATTCTATATACGTTTTGGTAGATCTTAAGGTTTTTCATGTTCTTCTGTAATATTTTTAGTAATCTGTAATTTAGGTATTTTCAAACATTTTTTTCGTTTTATTTTAATTCAATAATGTTTTCAATCGATGATCAAAAACAAAATCCACCTATATTGTGGATCTTGTCTACGTGTTTTTATAGATCGAAGGAATTCAACGTTTTCTGTTTTTTTTTTTCATTTTAAGATGTTCGTTTTTTTTTTTTTTTTTTNNNTTTTTTTTTTTTTTTTTTTTTAATTCAAATATAATTTCGATCTATTATCAAAATCAGAATCCACATCTATTGTGGAAATCCATTCACGATTTTTGTAGATCGAAGGCTTTGAGCATCTTTTTGTTTTTTATTGTTTCAATTTCTGTTCATTTAAGATGTTCTTAGGATGTTTTGCACTTTGTATTCGTGTTTTTTGATACATATATTCAGAATATGAAAATGATTCAACAATCTATGTGAATCGTTAATCGTTTGTAAGCTGATTTCAAATCGTGAATGGTTTGTGTTTTATACTAAAATCGGTTCACAAACTATGTGAATCCTTTGGTCTTCAATTGGATCTTACACCAATACATGCGTGAGATCCCCCAATTATGAAACATTTTTTTTTTTTTTTGAAATCGATTCAGCAATCTTCTGAGTGTTGGTAATCTGTTGTTCAATCAGTAGTTCAATATATAAATATAAATATTGAAATAAAAGTCTGAAAAAATAGAGGATCACCGTGGCTTCTTACGAAATAGGGTTTCAAATTGAGAAATGAAGTTTAAACTGTTTTTAAGATTTTTTCAATCCATGCGTGAGATAAGTAATTTGATTCGTATATTACGTAAAACATGTTCTAAGATTTTCATTACGTTTCTGATTATACTTTTACTTGAATGAAAAGATGCGTACTTAAATGCAGATGGAGGATTCAAGAATATCGAACGACATGTATATAAGATTATGCGCATATGGGAAAAAAAAGGTACTAATAGATGTTGTGTAGTATATTGCTTTTCAGTTACATAATCCAGTAACACAAAACTGTTTGCTTTAAAGTCTATTTTTACTTTGAATGCTAAATATCATCGATTGTTTGTTATTTATGTATGTATATTGTGAACGACTGTGGAGCGCAACAAATCAATGGAACTTACATGGCAACACAAACAGAGGTAAAACCTAGCAAACTACATATACGAAATATGAGCTTCAAACAATAAGATCATAACCAATTCGAGCACATATAATTTTCTAAAACCCATTACAATTCTGATAAGGAATCCTGAGTTTGAAAAAACTACTTTCACAGCAAAACAGTTAAAAGTTGAATTAACAAATGAATTACCTTGAATTGTATCATCTCTTTTTAACCTCCGTTCGACTTCTTTCACTGGAATTGCTTGATTTACTTTTGCACCATATGATTTATCCCTCAGTTGTACTTCTTTGCTCTACTGTTCCACCATAGGACTTGTCCTTCGGTTGTACTTTTACTGGAATTGCTTGCTTTCCTTTTGCCCCGTAGGATTTATCAATTTTTTGTGCAACTGTGATATCTACTTGCTGTTGAACAAAATAGTTGACATAGATTTTTAGAATTATTAGAATTGAATAGTAGTTTGATGTATTAAGAAGTAGAGAGAATAAAATATACAGAGGTAACCTACACTCGAGTTCAAATCAAGCAAAATAGACCTAGAGGAAACATATATATAGTTCTGGGTCGTTTGATATGTTCAGAGAAAAAAGAATATTAGATTTCCATAAACCATGTATGTTGGCTGAAATCCCAACAATAGGGGAATGAATCCTAATTAGATAGGAATGTGTAATTAGATTGGAAGGTTACGCATATTGAGATAAAATTTTATTTTTTATTTCCATGTACTTGCGTGTATGATATATATAAGAATAAAAAGGATAAAAAAGAAATAGAAAAAATATATTTGGTCAACAAATGATAAAAAATAGAACCGTTTAATAGCAAAGTTAGAAGTTTGAATAGAATACGGATTTTGTTTATTTTTTGTTAAGTTAAACGTGTAATAGGAAAGATGGATCTGAAAATATATTTTCTTATAGATAGATATAACACAAGGCACGTGTTAATAGGAATTTTTTAGATATGTTTTAAGTAGGATTTTTTATATGTACATTTCAATATTCTCTATTAATTGAATACTGATTTTATTTTTTTTGTATGTTAACGAATTGTTTAATTAAAACGGGTGTATAGAAAGACGTCCCATAAAAATAATGATATTAGATCAGGTCATAACTTTTTATGTAGGTTTCAATATTCTCTATCAATCCCCCCTATATATTAATCCAGAACGCGCTGAGCCTACGTGGCTGCTTCTGGTACTTCGAAATCCTATGTGGCAAAATTATATGCTTCGTTATTAGGCTTGGATAAATTTTAATTTAATCCAAATCAAAAATAATTAGGTTCGGATTACCATAAATATGTTGATTATTTATGTTTATGTTACATGTATTAATTGCATTTTCATATCATTTCTTATTATAACTATGGAATTGTATATGTATTTCAAAAGTTAATAACTTTTGTACTTTTTATTAGTTTTATATATGTAATATATCATATTAATCGTCTTTTGATGAGCTTCGATTTAACATCCATATTGTATGTATAAAAAAATAATTTATATTTATCTTTATAACAATAATAAAATTATTTTTAATATTAATTAGAAAAATAAAATTATTTATCAACTAAAATATTTATATTTCAAGTAGTTATATGATATAAATTATAATAACTAATATAATATAACACATCTAAGCCATAAGTAACATATATCATTCTAAAATATATAGTAATATATTTTTTTGTAAAAAAATAAATTAAATTTAATATAGTTTTCTCATTAATTTTAAAATTTAAGAATAATTTTTTAACAAGCACCCGTGTAATACGCGGGTGTTGTACTAGTTGCTATCTAATAATGAATATTTTGTTTTAATTAAGGCCTATGTATTATGAAAGATAATAATAAAAAAAAATATCTAGCAATTGAAATTTAATAGGTACGAAGCTCATAAAAAATCAATTCAAAGAACACACTATGAAACGATGAACAAATTTATAAAGCAAATAAGAATTTTTATTAGCAATCATGAAAACTCGGAAACTATATGTTCCCTAGAGTTAATCATGAGAAAAACATGAAATATTCAAAAAGCATAAATTCAATATCCAAATACTGAATAAAACCATTCAAATAATCTTTTAACAATCCTTATCCCAACAAACTAACATTACATGCGCAGAAGCATCGTGAACTCCAAATTGAATTTTATATCTACGATTAAAATATGATTGTATCATGAAGTAATCAAAAAATAAAATATTTTCTTTATAAAAATTTCATCAACAAACCGAAATATGCCGCGGTTGTGAGAGCACTTTCGGCAACTATAATTGCCTCCATTGGTCTCCATTGAACTACTGCATCGAATACATGCCAAGTAACACCATTCATCTACAATGGAGTCAATAGTTGCACACACCCAAATATCCGAAGCCTACAAAATTAAATAATTGTTTGACTAAGTAATCAAAAATCGAAAATGATTAATTTTGTTGTTGTATATGTTGATTATAAAAGATATGATGCGTAAAATTTATTTTTTACCTCCACATTATCATAAAGGGAATCAACAGTACTAACAACTACGTCACCATCCTCAAGTTGTTGAATTTCGGTTTTCACAATTATCGAGCTATTGGACACCAAAGTTGTATTCCTCAATTTACCCGCAGCCAACCTTAAAATTCAGTAATATATAATATGAATAAATAATATATAAGGAATATATCATTAATTAAATAAACATAAAAACAATAATATGGTGATTATACCTCCTCCTAAATTCACGAATTTCAGGGACATCTACACAACTGATAAGAGTAACATCCTTTGATGTGCTTACTCGAACTTCGTCTACAATTAATTAAAATAATTAGTGGAATAAAAAATACAAAAAATAGTAAAATTGTAATATATATTTATTAAAATCTTACCATCAAACACCTTAGCACGGCACATTTGCATGATGATGACAAATGGTTGTTGTTCATTCATATAGTGATGCTTAATAGCAATTAGTTGATTAACATATTATCCCCAAATGGTACAATTCTTCTTTTTCTCTTTAAACAAATCACATAAAACAATTTTTTCATTAATTTTTTAAAAAGAAATCCAATAATCATTGGAAACAATTTTATTTATCATGCATCAATATATAATTTAGATTTACTTACTCCAAGTTCATATGTGAGAAAACAACCATTTGAGTAGGCACGCCCCTGGCAGTCTTCATTTGAATTGGTTGAAGTTCAACAACCACCCCAATAACATCTATAAAAAACGACATACTAATGTTAATAAAACTATTATGTGGTTAATTGAATTTAATAATAATAATTGAATTAAATGCGCTAGAAATTAGGAAATAGAATTAAATAATAAATTTCTTACCAAACAACATTCTTTCATCAACATTGTCAATGTCCATTAAAGTTGCAAAATCTCTAAGGACAAAACGAAAGGTAGGGAATGGATGAGGCATCTTGATAAATTTAGTATCCTTATTGATCACAAGCCTCCAAGTACATATTATCGTTTGGTAAATGCCAATATTGCTTTCAACTTGGTACTTCTTTAGGACATAGACGGCCCCTTCGTCTATTTCATTGATGAAATTAACAACATGCATCGGACGGACCAATGCATTAATTCGTCCTCCCTATCATGTAATTGAAAACGTACAATTATATTAAATAGTGTAGTAAAATTAAAATATCTACGAAATAATATTATTAATAAAACATTGTTACATAGTACTTCGGAATCATGCATGATAATTTCCAGGGGTTGTTTATAACCTTTTTCCTCTTCGCGTTGGAATACTCTAATCACGCGTAGCTTAATGAACGACCTATTAGTTCTTTTGAGATCCTTAATAACACCAAAAGCAGGAGGAATGAATAGTTAGGGAAAGGTAAAAGAAAAAGATGATTTGATCGATAATTTATCGTATGAAAGATGGATGTATAAAACTTTGATTGAGGGGAAGGGGGTTTATATAATGACTGCAAACGTTATTTGTATGGAAACATGATTTCACAAAGATTATCTAACATCCGAATTTTTTAATTATTAATTTTTTTAATTATTAAAAGATTAAGGAGCAAATCGGATATTATTTTATTCCCTCATTTGAAACAATTCGGATATTTATGGAACATATTATTATGAAATCACATTAAGTAGAATTGTTTAAGATAAGTATGGACTATGTAATCAAATAACGGAAAAAAATCAGAATTTGTTTAGGATAAGAGTGTTAAAGAATCCACATTAAGTGAAACTGTATAATATAATTTTGAATCAAATTTGTTAAATAAGGAATAAAAATCGGATTTTTTCAACATAGGATTCTTCCAAATCGTATCCTAAAACAAAGGAAGTGGAATTGGGATAAGATTGTTAAAGAATCCACATTAAGTGAAATTGTATAACATAATTTTGCATCAAATTTTTAATTAAGGAATAAAAAATCAGATTTTTTTCAACATAAGATTCTTCAAAATCGTGTCCTAAAACAAAGGAAATGGAATTGGGATAAGATTGTTAAAGAATCCACATTAAGTGAAATTGTAATTTTGCATCAAATTTTTTAAATAAGGAATAAAAAATCTATAATTTGTTAAGAATCCACATTAAGTGGAATTGTTTAAATTAAATTTAAATTAATTTAAATTGTTTCAACATAATATTCTTCATTGTTTTTCTCTGTTTCGTACTAACGTGTTTCAAACACTCGCTAAAAATTTGATTGAGGGGAAGGGTGTTTATATAATGAGTACCAACGTTAGTTGTATGGAAATCAGATTTCATAGATAAGATTCTTCCATATCATATCCTAAAACAAAGGAAGTGGAATTGGGATATCAAATTTTGTAAATAAGGAATAAAAAATCGGAATTTTAAAGAATCCACATTAAGTGGAATTGTTTAAATTAAATTTAAATAATTTTTTTTTCAAATAAGGAAAAAATCGAATATTAGGAAAACAAATCGGAATTTTTTTGGGATAAGATTAGTAAAGAATGCACATTAAGTGAAATTGTATAAAAAAAAAAAAAGAATCAATTTTTTTAAATAAGGAATACAAAAATCGGATTTTTTCAACATGGGTGTTGATATGCAAAATTGTATCAACATAGGGTATTCGAGAAATTGTGTTTATATGAAATTTCTGTATTTTTTTGTATATTTCTTGGTGATTTGTTTGTATAAAATTGAAAAATATGTTTTTCAAAAAGAATAGAGGATCCCAGAGAACCAGAGATTAAAATATGAAAATCAAAGATAAGAAAATGATAATAGCCCCTCAGACCTATCTGTCTGTCGTCCATCATTGAGGTATATATATGTTTTTGGTGGGCCCGTTATTATTACAAGCGGTGTTATTTGTGGGCCCTAAAATAAAACAATTGATATATTACATATCCACGTGTAATATTTTAATAGGCGAGGCCAAAATTGGGTATTAACAGTAGGCCCCTGACTTTAGGACATGTTCTGAATAGAACTGTTCTGAAGTCACATGTATAGCCAATTTAGCTATGATAAATAATGTATCGATTTTGGCCGGGTGCTTTAGGACCCGTAAACATTTCGTGGACCGGTTCCAGGCTTTGGCCTGTCGTATTGACGGTAATCATGCGTTTTGTTCTGACGAGTGGAGTCGACTGCGTGGATAGTCAACTATGTGAAAATGATATATGAATGGGGCCTGGCTGTCCTGGTTGGGCAATTCGGTACCCGGTTTTTGTGTGTAATAGGACGCATTGGGTGGATTTGCGTCTGTGATGATGATAGTAGTATAGATTTGAGCTGGTGCGGGCACTAGGGCCCCTTGTTTTGCTATCGATCTATATGCGAAGGTGTTATCGATATGATATATTTGCCTACCGAATTGAAGAACTCAGTTAGGGACGGACTTTCTAGCCCTACCAAGTTGAAGAACTTGGTGAAAATGAAAATAAAAGTTTTAGTCTACCGAACTGAAGATTTCGTTAAATGCATGGGTATCAGCCTTGCTAAGCTGAATAACTTGGTGTAAGTAAAGGCTTTATCATACCGAGCTGAAGAACTCGGTGTAATGATTTTTTCTTTCGCATATTTCCCAGCCGAGAAGGTCTTATTGACTTTGCCTAACCAGTGTGGGCCCAAACAGATGAAGGCATTTGGTTTATTGTATTCTTTTGATTTGGACGTCAAGATGTATGTTCGATGCACATATGTAATGAATGTATGTGTGACGCGCGTATGAATGTATGAATGCCAGAGTATGCTGATGCGTAGTGCGCATGTGAAGTAAATGATTAATGTATGATAAATAAGGATACCTCGATATTTTGTCGAGTCTGAGTTCCTTTTCTGAGTCTGATGTCATATTCTGGAAAGTCGGTATTATGGAGAACCGACAAGCAAGCTATTTTGAACTTGCAATACTCGACACTGTTCAGGTTGTGTCCAAGTTGAAAACAAAAGGTCACCGAACTTCGTCACGGTTCGATTACAGAACGGCCTCAACCGAACCAAGTGTGCTCGGCTGTCAATGAGACCTCGTCAAATCATGTTTTCTGAAGTAACGTGGACGAGCTTTAGCCCAACCAAACCATACGTGGGATTTGGATGTATTACAAGGCGTCAGCTATAAAGGGGTCACCGAACTTCGTCACGGTTCGATTACGGAACGACCTCAACCGAACTAAGTGTGCTCGGCTGTCAATGAGACCTCGTCAAATCATGTTTGCTGAAGTGACGTGGACGAGCTTTAGCCCAACCAAACCATACGTGGGATTTGGATGTATTACAAGGCGGCAGCAAAACCGAGTGTCATAATGTTTACATCGATAAAGAGCTGTTGCTCGGATTTTTCTTCTGATAATTCTTTTTTGCGGCCGGAGCAGGGGCTCGACGGTAGGACAATACGGAGCAGAGGCTCAACGTAGGAAAATATAGACTTCTGCTCAGCCGGAGTTGGGGCTCAACGGCGAGAAAATAGGGACGTCGTCTCATCCGGAGTCGAGGCTCAACGGCGAGCAAATAGTGACGTCGGCTCAGCCGGAGTCGAGGCTCAACGGCGAGGAAATGTGGATGTCATCTCAGCCGGAGTC
>CACSLK010027751.1:4061058-4078429 GCA_902706635.1 Striga hermonthica | reverse complement strand
TCAGCAATCTTCTGAGTGTTGGTAATCTGTTGTTCAATCAGTAGTTCAATATATAAATATAAATATTGAAATAAAAGTCTGAAAAAATAGAGGATCACCGTGGCTTCTTACTAAATAGGGTTTCAAATTGAGAAATGAAGTTTAAACTGTTTTTAAGATTTTTTCAATCCATGCGTGAGATAAGTAATTTTATTCGTATATTACGTAAAACCTGTTCTAAGATTTTCATTACGTTTCTGATTATACTTTTACTTGAATGAAAAGTTGCGTGCTTAAATGCAGATGGAGGATTCAAGAATATTGAACGACATGTATATAAGATTATGCGCATATGGGAAAAAAGGTACTAATAGATGTTGTGTAGTATATTGCTTTTCAGTTACAGAATCCAGTAACACAAAACTGTTTGCTTTAAAGTCTATTTTTACTTTGAATGCTAAATATCATCTATTGTTTGTTGTTTATGTATGTATATTGTGAACGACTGTGGAGCGCAACAAATCAATGGAACTTACAAGGCAACACAAATAGAGGTAAAACCTAGCAAACTACATATACGAAATATGAGCTTTAAATAATAAGATCATAACCAATTAGAGCACATATAATTTTCTAAAACCCATTACAATTCTGATAAGGAATCCTGAGTTTGAAAAACTACTTTCACAGCAAAACTGTTAAAAGTTGAATTAACAAATGAATTACCTTGAATTGTATCATCTCTTATTAACCTCCGTTCAACTTCTTTCACTGGAATTGCTTGATTTACTTTTGCACCATATGATTTATCCCTCAGTTGTACTTCTTTCACTGGGATTGCATGCTCTCCTGTTCCACCATAGGACTTGTCCTTCGGTTGTACTTTTACTGGAATTGCTTGCTTTTCTTTTGCCCCGTAGGATTTATCAATTTTTTGTGCAACTGTGATATCTACTTGCTGTTGAACAAAATAGTTGACATAGATTTTTAGAATTATTAGAATTGAATAGTAGTTTGATGTATAAAGAAGTAGAGAGAATAAAATATACAGAGGTAACCTACACTCGAGTTCAAATCAAACGAAATAAACCTAGAGGAAACATATATATAGTTCTGGGACGTTTGATATGTTCAGAGAAAAAAGAATATTAGATTTCCATAAACCATGTATGTTGGCTGAAATCCCAACAATAGGGGAAAGAATCCTAATTAGATAGGAATGTGTAATTAGATAGGAAGGTTACGCATATTGAGATAAGATTTCATTTTTTATTTCCATGTACTTGCGTGTATGATATATATCTATATCTATATAAAAAGAATTACCATTTTTTAAAAATGGCAAGTCAAATATGGTCAAATATTGTTGAGCATTAATTGCATGCTATTAATAGCAAGTTTTTATTTTATTTTTTTATTTACAAACATGCATCCTTAATTATTGCATTAAAATGTGGAGTTTGTTAAGTGGAGTTTTTTTTTATTTTTGCGCAAGATTAGGCTGTTTCTTTTTCATTTCCACAAATTAAAAAAAAAAATTAACATATAATCGTGTACAACATTGCAAATTTTATTTTATTAAAAAAATAATAACACCTAATTTAATAATATAAACTTACGTTAGTATTTACAAAAAAATCAAAAACTCTTTTAACATTAACTCGGCTACTATAATTGTTTTTCTTTTTTCCCAAAACGATAGATGATATTATATAACTCACAATGCGAACATAGTTCGAATACAAAGAGAATCAATCCGAAACCATAAACTGAGAGACCTGCTAAAAGCTGGCCTAGAACCTCTAGAAATATCAAAAACCGCAAGAGAAGAAAAGAAAAAAGAACAATCCCCACCACTGCTAAAAAGTCTAGCAAGAGATCGAACTAAATAACCAAAAAGACAAGAAGCCAAAAGAAGACTAGCCACTACTAAGGCAAAGAAGAAGAAGCAAAACAGAAATCAGACCACTCTGACCAAGCAATCTGAGGAAGTTTATACTCCGGAATCAAAGACTTCTGAAAGATCCATAAGTTTCTCGACTTCCAAAGCCACCAAAGCATGTAGGTAGTGAGTTGAATGCGAGCTTCAGCGACTTCAGAACAGTCAAGAGTACACAGCTGATACCACCAAGATTTAAAGGACTGAGTGAAGTTCTGTAATCCATCCCAGCAAACTTGACTGAATTTCCAAACATTAACAGCTCTTCTGCAAGTAAAAAAGATGTGCTCCAGAGTCTCAGCTTCCTCTCCACAAATAGAGCAAGTAGTGTCAACTTCAAGACCCCTCTTCTTAAGGTTCACAACAACTGAGATGGAACCAGTGATACATTTCCAGAGAAACAATTTGATCTTTCTTGGAGTTTTAACCTTCCACATCCTGAGCTTAGTAGATTGTTTGATGGAAGAGTTGCTGCTGCACTCAGGGAGATCAGTCAATAAAGCCTTGGTTCTGCAAAGATGCTTATAAGTACCAGAAACCGAGTAATTCCCTTTTTGATCAAGACCCCAGTAAACTCTATCAGCTCTGTGAGGATTAAGAGATGAGATATTGAGAATGGCTTGACTGTCAGTGCTATTAAAAACTTGCTTTACTAACCATTCATTCCAGTGAAATCCATCACTATGCATAAGATCAGCAACCCAAATGAGGTGATTCCTTGCAATGGGAAGGAGAGAAGGGAGAGGCTTGCCCAAGTTAGGAACCCAATTCAGATCATCAATTCTGGTGCCTACTCCATTTCTGATCTCAATTTTTAGCCACTTTGCAAAGAAAGGCATCATGGCCATCCAGCAATTCCACATCCAAGAACCACCTTGAGATTTAGTAGCATGCACAATAGAAGAATGAGGAAAATACTTGTCCTTAAGAAGTTTACTGACAAGAAGATCTGGATTTGATACAATACTATAATTGTTTTAATCGGATGCTTTTATTTAAAAAATAAATAAATTATGGTGGATTTGGTTACAGTTAATTTAAACCCCTAAAAGATAAATTGGTGGATTTGGTTCTATTAAGTTCTAAAAATTTTGATCATTGAATATAATTTGAAATTCAAAATCCTTTCTCATATTTGATATAACAAATTCAATTGTGTTTTTTATTCCAAACAATCAGATTGCCCAAAAAATTACCTTAACACTTGAATTGAAAATTTGAAATTCAAAATCTTTTCTCATTTTAGTTGTCATAAAATTGGGCTTAATTCAAAATTTCTTCCTAATATAAAGGATTTTGTTCAAATTAAATTAAAAAAAATTTAATCACATGCTTCTATCCTTGGACGACTAACCTTACATAAAGAATTTTGCGCCACTTTAAAATTAACAAACCTCTTGAAAATTACAAAATTATAATGAATTTCATTTTTTTAGGTTTCAATTTGCACGAAATTCAAAATAGTTTAAGAATTTCAATTCAACTGAAATTCATCTCTTTAATTTTTTTCCATAAGTTTCAAAATTTTACAATAGTTAAGTCAAATTACAAATGTATTGTTTCAAAAATCAAGTGGATAAATTTGAAATAGATAGTTTTTTTTTTTTTTAAATTGTCTTAGTCTCCATTCAATATAAAATAAATCTCATTTTATTTGTAAAATTGATAAATCTGCATAAACCGTGGAATTTTATGCATACAAATTTTCTTTTTACAGTAACTAAAAAATAATAATAATTTTAAAATCTTCTGTACTCAAATTACTTAAAAGAATAATATTAATATTTACAGTAACTATAAAATAATAATAATTTTGAAATCTTCTGTACTCAAATTATTTAAAAAGAATAATAATAATAATTTTGAAATCTTTTCTACTCAAATTACTCAAAAGAATAATAATAATAATTTTAAATTTTTTTTTACTCAAATTTTCAGGTACGGTAGTATTGTCACAATGTTCAACATCATGTCAATATTTATTTTATATATACTAGGTAAATTTTCTTTCAAAAACTTTATACTGTATTTATTTAGGCTTATAATATTTTAGATACTTTTATATAATATTTTATGTCATATTCAGAAAACATTTTCAATACAAATATAAACTTTAATGTTTTTAGATATATTTTCTTTACAAAAAAATTTAAAAAAGTTTAGATGACTTCACATCTTTTGATAATAATATAGAAAAGTTTAGATAATTTAACATATGTTAATATAATATTTTAGGAGTTTTTAATTGTTTAAACATACAAATTTCATGTTCTCTTGAACAAGCTAATTTTATATCGTTTATAATAAACTGATATACCGTAAATTATATGACATACTAACCCCACATCGTTGATTTATAATTATTATTTAATATCGTTTACCCTCATCATTAAGTTATAATATCTTTTCTTGCTCTTTTAAATAAGATCAATAGTGGTTCCCCATTTCTTTCATTGGATGACTCGAACTCGATACTTATTTATAATTATTATTTAATATTATTTATCCGTGCATCGCACGGGATACGCACTAGTAAGAATAAAAAGAATAAAAAAGAAATAGAAAAAATATATTTGGTCAACAAATGATAAAAAATAGAACTGTTTAATAGCAAAGTTACAAGTTTGAATTGAATACGGATTTTGTTTATTTTTTGTTAAGTTAAACGTGTATCTGGAAAGATTGATCTGAAAATATATTTTCTTATAGATAGATATAACACAAGGCACGTGTTAATAGGAATTTTTTAGATATGTTTTAAGTAGGATTTTTTATATGTATATTTCAATATTCTCTATTAATTGAATACTGATTTTACTTGTTTTTGTATGTTAACGAATTGTTTAATTAAAACGGGTATATAGAAAGACATCCCATAAAAATAATGATATTAGATCAGGTCATAACTTTTTATGCAGGTTTCAATATTCTCTATCAATTGCTATCTAATAATGAATATTTTGTTTTAATTAAGGCCTATGTATTATGAAAGATAATAATAAAAAAAAAATCTAGCAATTGAAATTTAATAGGTACGAAGCTCATAAAAATCCAATTCACAGAACACACTATGAGACAATGAACAAATTTATAAAGCAAATAAGAATTTTTATTATCAATCATGAAAACTCGGGAACTATATGTTCCCTAGAGTAAATCATGAGAAAAACATGAAATATTCAAAAAGCATAAATTCAATATTCAAATACTAAATAAAACCATTCAAATAAAACCAAACATACTAAGAAACCCGTCTTATTCAAAAAACCGCCAATCTACTAATTATCATCTTCTCCCTTGGTCGGAAGCAAATTTCCCTCATCATCGACCTTCACTTTTCCCTTATTGCTTGAGACCGATTCAAAAGAAAATTGATCGGACAAGTTCCTCTTGCAATTGAAGTGTCGTCTCCTTTTTCAAATTGTTTACTGGCCTTCAAGGGAGTGGAAACCTCATCTTCCAAAGCAGCAGTCTATAATAAGAAAAATAATTTATGTTAATTGTAGTTCACATTGTCAAAAAATATAAAATACATGTATTTTATATAATTTAAAGTTACCTCTTCTTTTGCAATATCTTCTTCCCTTTGCAATAAAGTCAAAAAATCCGACTCCTATTGACCAAAAAAAAAAAATGAATTAAAGTACTAATCTATTACTATATAAAAAAAAAGTTAAAATAATAATAATTTCAATTCGACTTACATCTTCTTCATCAACCCATTGACTATACTTTGAGACTAAATTCTCATCAACTACCACCCTAAGCACATTGAACGAAGAACCAAAGTTGTAACGTTCATTGGGCTTAATGCGAATCTTGAAGAGATATTTCTTGCCAACCAAATCCTCGATATCGTCGGGAAGATCAAAGACAACTTGTTTCTGTTCAAATTAAATATAATTTTATATAAAAATGTTAATAAATTTTATAATCCGTAAATTTATATAGATTAAAAAAAAAGTTAATAAAGTTGGCTAAATATAAGATATATTACCTCCCTCTTGGAATATTCACGCTTCAATATATCACATGGTTTGCCAATAATCTTTTAACAATCCTTATCCCAACAAACTAACATTACATGCATAGAAGCATCGTGAACTCCAAATTGAATTTTATATCTACGATTAAAATATGATTGTATCATGAAGTAATCAAAAAATAAAAAAATTTCTTTATAAAAATTTCATCAACAAACCGAAATATGCCGCGGTTGTGAGAGCACTTTCGGCAACTATAATTGCCTCCATTGGTCTCCATTGAACTACTGCATCGAATACATTCCAAGTAACACCATTCATCTACGGTGGAGTCAATAGTTGCATACACCCAAATATCCGAAGCCTACGAAATAAAATAATTGTTTGACTAAGTAATCAAAAATCGAAAATGATTAATTTTGTTGTTGTATATGTTAATTATAAAAGATATGATGCGTAAAATTTATTTTTTACCTCCACATTATCATAAAGGGAATCAACAGTACTAACAACTACGTCACCATCCTCAAGTTGTTGGATTTCGGTTTTCACAATTATCGAGCTATTGGACACCAAAGTTGTATTCCTCAATTTACCCGCAGCAAACCTTAAAATTCAATAATATATAATATGAATAAATAATATATAAGGAATATATCATTAATTAAATAAACATAAAAACAATATTAGGGTGATTATACCTTATCCTAAATTCACGAATTTCGGGGACATCTACACAACTGATAAGAGTAACATCCTTTGATGTGCTTACTCGAACTTTGTCTACAATTAATTAAAATAATTAGTGGAATAAAAAATACAAAAAATAGTAAAATTGTAATATATATTTATTAAAATCTTACCATCAAACACCTTAGCACGGCACATTTGCTTGATGATGACAAATGGTTGTTGTTCATTCATATAGTGATGCTTAATAGCAATTAGTTGATCAACATATTATCCCCAAAGGGTACGATTCTTCTTTTTCCCTCTAAACAAATCACATAAAACAATTTTTTTCATTAATTTTTTAAAAAGAAATCCAATAATCATTGGAAACAATTTTATTTATCATGCATCAATATATAATTTAGATTTACTTACTCCAAGTTCATATGGGAGAAAACAACCATTTGAGTAGGCACGCCCCTGGCAATCTTTATTTGAATTGGTTGAATTTCAACAACCACCCCAATAACATCTATAAAAAACGACATAGTAATGTTAATAAACTATTATGTGGTTAAATGAATTTAATAATAATTGAATTAAATGCGCTATAAATTAGGAAATAAAATTAAATTATAAATTTCTTACCAAACAACATTCTTTCATCAACATTGTCAATGTCCATTAAAGTTGCAAAATCTCAAAAGATAAAACGAAAGGTAGGGAATGGATGAGGCCACTTGATAAATTTAGTATCCTTATTGATCACAAGCCTCCAAGTACATATTATCGTTTGGTAAATGCCAACATTGCTTTCAACTTGGTACTTCTTTAGGACATAGACGGCCCCTTCGTTTGATGAAATTAGCAACATGCATCGGACGGACCAATGCATTGATTCGTCCTCCCTATCATGTAATTGAAAACGTACAATTATATTAAATAATGTAGTAAAATTAAAATATCTACGAAATAATATTATTAATAAAACATTGTTACATAGTACTTCGGAATCATGCATAATAATTTCCAGGGGTTGTTTGTAACCTTTTTCCTCTTCGCGTTGGAATACTCTAATCACGTGTAGCTTAATGAACGACCTATTAGTTCTTTTGAGATCCTTAATAACACCAAAAGCAGGAGGCATGAATAGTTAGGGAAAGGTAAAAGAAAAAGATGATTTGATCGATAATTTATCGTATGAAAGATGGATGTATAAAACTTTGATTGAGGGGAAGGGGGTTTATATAATGACTGCAAACGTTATTTGTATAGAAACATGATTTCACAAAGGTTATCTAACATCCGAATTTTTTAATTATTAATTTTTTTAATTATTAAAAGATTAAGGAACAAATCGGATATTATTTTATTCCCTCATTTGAAAAAATTCGGATATGTATGGAACATATTATTAAGAAACCACATTAAGTAGAATTTTTTAAGATAAGTATGGACTATGTAATCAAATAACGGAAAAAAATCAGAATTTGTTTGGGATAAGATTGTTAAAGAATCCACATTAAGTGAAATTGTATAATATAATTTTGAATCAAATTTGTTAAATAAGGAATAAAAATCGGATTTTTTCAACATAGGATTCTTCCAATCGTATCCTAAAACAAAGGAAGTGGAATTGGGATAAGATTGTTAAAAAATCCACATTAAGTGAAATTGTATAACATAATTTTGCATCAAATTTTTAATTAAGGAATAAAAAATCAGATTTTTTCAACATAAGATTCTTCAAAATCGTATCCTAAAACAAAGAAAATGGAATTGGGATAAGATTGTTAAAGAATCCACATTAAGTGAAATTGTAATTTTGCATCAAATTTTTTAAATAAGGAATAAAAAATCTATAATTTGTTAAGAATCCACATTAAGTGGAATTGTTTAAATTCAATTTAAATTAATTTAAATTGTTTCAACATAAGATTCTTCATTGTTTTTCTCTGTTTCGTACTAACGTATTTCAAACACTCGCTAAAAATTTGATTGAGGGGAAGGGTGTTTATATAATGAGTACCAACGTTAGTTGTATGGAAATCGGATTTCATAGATAAGATTCTTCCATATCATATCCTAAAACAAAAGAAGTGGAATTGGGATAAGATTGTTAAAGAATCCTTTTGAATCAAATTTTGTAAATAAGGAAAAAAAAATCGAAATTTTAAAGAATCCACATTAAGTGGAATTGTTTAAATTAAATTTAAATAATTTTTTTTTCAATTAAGGAAAAAAATCGGATATTAGGAAAACAAATCGGAATTTTTTTGGGATAAGATTACTAAAGAATCCACATTAAGTGAAATTGTATAAAAAAAAAAAAATTGAATCAAATTTTTTAAATAAGGAATACAAAAATCGGATTTTTTTCAACATGGGATTCTTCCATATCGTATCCTAAAACAAAGGAAGTGGAATTGGGATAAGATTGTTAAAGAATCCACATTAAGTGAAATTGTATAACATAATTTTGCATCAAGTTTTTTAATTAAGGAATAAAAAAATCGGATTTTTTCAACACAATATTCTTCCAAATCATTTCCTAAAACAAAGGAAGTGGAATTGGGATAAGATTGTTAAAGAATCCACATTAAGTGAAATTGTGTAAAATAATTTTGAATTTAATTATTCAAATAAGGAATAAAAAATCGGAAATAAGTATGGACTATTGTATTTAAATGATGGAAAAAAATAGGAATTTCTTTGGGACCCGATTGGTAAGAATCCACAGTAAGTGAAATAATTTAAAACTAATTCTAATTTATTTTGTTTATATTTAACATTAATTTGATTTATTTTAATAATGGAATATTTCCGAACATATCCAATAATAAGTCTGAATTATTTTAAATAAACAAATATTTGAATTAAAAATTATAATATTATAATTTGATGACAATGTAACATATTTGTATGAATATACATTTGTTTGGATATTTTTTCCCAGTTAGTTAATATTCTATAAGTGAATATACATTACACGTTTGTTAATTGCAGAGCACAAATATTCTGTGTTTAATATTGATTTGTTTGGAAAATCGAATAATACATGAACAACAATTAGAATCGAATAAATTCATATATTTTGAATAAAAAATTAACATAATAACAATCGACATGGAATAAAAAAAAGGAATTTCTTAACGACATGGAATGAAATTTATTATCACATAATTATAAGAAAACTACAATAAAACTTTTATTATGGATCTAATCTTAAAAAATTATAGAGGCTCATGGAAAACTTCCATTCCATTTCATCACGCGTGTAATACTCATGAACACAATCTTCCAATCGTGTGGGGTTGCCCTTTGCCGCTGATTATTGGGTTTCAATCCATAGTTGGCGCTACAATACACGCCGCCTTCTTTAAAGACATGTCGGAATAAGCTTAACTGTTTGTAACGTATCAACCCACTTATTTGTGCAACCTACAATATAAATTTGTAAAAAGTAAATTAATTAAATTCGTAAAAGCGTAATTTATACATATAGGATAGAAAAAATTACCTATTGATCTTCAAATATGATAGCACAGAAGGTCTTTGTCTCCAATTCGTAATCGGTATCAACAATTAAAACTGCTTTTAATTTCAAAAAAGACATGTTCACCCTTGTAACCGCGTGGAGTCTGTCAAACATTGGTCGCATTGTTTTATTCTGTATTTAAATCACGTGTGTTTCGCTATTTTCAGGATGATTTCGGAAGAGAATTGAAGAAGCAATTGTAAAGGAATGCATGCTTTATACAGGAGTCTAGAAATTTGTTTGTAATAGTGTATTATTTTATGTACCAAATATCATCCCATCCCATCCAAAAAAAAAAAAAGAAAGGAGATCGACATAAACGTGAAAAAAAATGAAAATCAAGTGAAATAAAAAAGGGTAAAAATCGGATTTTAACAAATCTCATCTCATCTAAAATCCTGTCCCATCCAAAAGTTAAGGAAATGATAAAAGCGAGTGCAATAAAAAAAGGTAAAAATCGGATTAAATCCGTTATGGAAGTAAAATAATCAGATTCCTATAAATGAGGAGTTCAAATAGGCGAAAAAAGGTGAATTAAAGAGATAATATGAGTAATGCTATATGTACATAATATTGTACATAGGGGTGTACATAACACTCTCATCGAGTGGGACCCACCAAAAATAAAAAATCAAATGGACCTCACTCCATGTGATTGTTATGTACATCTCTATGTACATTTATTATGTACATATAACATTACTCATTGAATTATTAAATGACAACTTGACACGTGAAAACATGAGCATAGTTATGGAAATTGGACTCATTATTCATATCATGCCCCAACTATACCCAAAATAATTTAAGTGAGCTAATATTTATTATAATATTACGAATAAAGAGTATATAAGGTTGCTGGGATTGGTGTTCTGTGGTGGAAATTATTTCTACAGCTAAATTATTATTTCACTTTCATACTACTCAATTTGATGATAGTTTCATTTCAAAATCAATATTGATTGGTTTATTAAATTATATATATTTGTATATTTGAAATTTTATTTGGTACGTGGACATATGGATATTTATGAATTGACCCATGTGATATGAAAATAAATATGTGTGGTTGCATAGACCGGTCAGTGCGGCTCTGCCGCCGACAGGTGATATTTAGTGCTAGCCGACGGGTTAACTGTTGAAATATGAAAAATCATGTGAAATGGCCAAGCAGTGTATCCACCGAAATAAGATTTGAACAACTAAGTGAACCAGCCAGTGTATTGAATATGATGACCGGTGATGGCCCGATGATAAGTGTATTAATGATAACCAGTGATATGGAATGGTTAGATGATAAGGCCACGTGCAACAAATATACATATAAAAGGATATGAATGACTATATATATATGGGCCGGCCAGTGTGGCTCTGCCGCCGGCGACGGGGAGATTAAGCGATAGGCGATAAGTGAAATGAATGAACGTTGTATCTGGCTATGTGAAAGTTGACTAAAGTCCTTATCGTGAATGGATATTATATGGACTAGTATAATCCTGAAGGCACAGTTGATAAATTCTCCAAATTTATTGATAGAGAAACGAATATTGATGAAGTAATACTAGAAGTTACTACATAATGATTAAATGATATTGTGGTACATTAATATTGGAAGCTACCATAAAGTGATAATGAAGTGGTACCAGAAGATACCATTAGATGATTTAACAAAATAAGAAAGTGGTACCGAAAGCTATCAGTTATTGGTAATCACACAAAATGATTTTTACAATATATGAGTCTAAGGGAATATATCAGATTACAAAAACACATTGAGATTCAAGATCATACAGATATTACAATAAAAGTGCTCTGAAAAAACACATATGATAATGATTGTAGAACTATGTACTACACACTTATCTTGAGGAAAAGTGAAATTGATATTATTATTACTGAGTAACAAGTACAGAAGGATTAGATGATGAAAATATAGATAAGAGGTAGTGAATCCTCGATAAATACAAAATGCGAAAAATATTACATAATAGAACCCATAAAAGAAGAGTGCGTCTCGAGAGTATAAAACTCCGTAACTCTGCCACCCATTATTGTTATCTAGGTTCATAATGAGAGATCTAAAGGATCAAAAGCTCTTTTTCGCTTAATCCTTGTGTTTCCACAGAATCTTAAAATGTGATGCATTCTTGAAGCTTTTTGATAAGCTCAGCAGACATATCTGCATATTTAAATACTTCTATAGTTGGAGGAGATATAAAGGTTTGATATGCCCCTTGGTCTACAAATCCAAGAAAACAATGAAAAAAGTTATTAAAATTCAATAAACCTATGAGCTTGTTATGAAGTTTCAATTCTGCCCAAGAAGCAATGGTGAACATTGTCATTAGCGTTCCATAATCGTCTGGAAGAATGATAAATGCATCGCTCTTGTTCACCATATCCATCATACAATCATAAATAGAATGAGTTAGCATCATGCTTATGGAATCCTTGACGACCCTTATTGAAGCTCTATGAAAAGGTATGATACTTTTCACTTCTATCTCAAAACATTTTCCAACCATTAAAAGATTATTAAAGAAAGTGATGCTAGTCCCTCCATACAGTAAATTGATTTATTCATTTCCCATATCTCTTAGTAACTGACTTACAATATTAATATTTTGAGAAAAACTTACTAGTCTAGAACCACCAAGAACACACATGGTTTTTATCGGTTGAAGAAAACTATTACCTTGCGAAGACTCTGAAACATCCATCTATTGATTGATAAACTGAATTTTTGTGAGATATATGATTATGATGAATCACTCGCTATTTATATAGAAAAGTTTCATAAAACAATAAATAATTTTTTTTGATCGTTAAATGTAAATATATATATATATATATATATATGAAAGTTGAGTTCGGACAACCGGTGAACGGCGTACAAAAGCGCAATGGGCAACTACAAGTCGGTTCCTCATTCACGCAGTAATATATACGAGGCAACAACAATAAAAAATTTTACTGTTTTCTTCTGACGATTGCAACCGACAAATAAGGCGTGGGATTTTAAATAAATCTTATATGTCGGCAACTAAAAGATTTTCTGTAAAATTACAGCGCAACATACTAAACTGTATTAGTATTAATTTTCGTACTAACAAGACCAGTTTTACAAACTTGATCTTTTGAAACAAGATTTTCGAGACTATAACGTTCTTCTTCACTTTTGAAATGAATCCATAAAGACATAAGCGCACGATGCACATAACCACTAGGACATGTCTCAAGAATCTGATGAATCGTTTGATCCATAGACTCCTTACTCAATCCATCCTTTATAAATGCTATTTTATCTTCTCGATTTTTGGACATGAACCTCACTAATTTACATCGTGTGTCACAAGTCCATCGAGCGCATCTGAAACATCCGCCTAATCTTTTTGCTCTTCGTTTCTTTGCAAAAGTACTCGTACCCATACCCGGCATATATTTATATGAATTTGGAAACTCTCCTGATAATCGAACTTTTGCTTGAATCAACTATCGAATATCACATGGTATATAATTAATCATTAGCACTCTCAATATTTCTAATCGAGATTGATAAATCATTTTTATGTTAACGAGATAAAAGAATAATATTTACGGATATTTGAGAGTGTCAAATCCATTTGTAAATTCGGACCTTTATTCATAAAGATTGAATGGACTGCCTGATAATTTATAGAAATGATGCGTATGCTATACGACTCTAAAAACAAAGAGTCTTTGTGAAAGAAGGAATGATACGCATGTGATACGATTCTGGATTTAAATATTGTGTGTCAGAATCTGGACTTGAAGTGCATTTATTGCCGCCAAAAGATGATGTGATATATTTTTGATAAATGTATCACAATGAATTATCGTGATGTTTACTGATATAAATGATGATGGTTTGCATGATTAACTAATTCTTTGAGATATGAGATGCTTTGTTCTCCATTGATGAAAATTATTACTAGCTAAATATTTGTGAATCGAAATTTGATCAATCTGAGAATGAAAGGGGTACGATATATATGGGCCCACTACCCCTCTGATGGGTCTCCTCCTAGATCTGGAGTGAACCGGATGTGATGAGCTCGTATCTGTCTGGATCGCCTTCGAACCACCTTTAGACTGCGAGAATACCTGCACAAAACTCAACGCCGGAGGTGTTTCCGGCGAAGAGCCTCCGACGCTCAAGTAAGTATGAGAGAGAGAGAGAAGAGAGGACTGCCCTGAGAGCAGTAGCAAGAAAGGAGATGCAGAATGGAATGGGAAAGTTAGGGTTTTAGGGCTACCTCTTCTCCTTTATATAGGAGGGTACATTTACCTTGAATGCCCAAAATACCCCAAGTCGGTGGACCTGAAATGTCCAAATTGCCCTGGTCGGTTCGTCTTCCCTCCTTGCTGAGTCACCTTCCATATTTCCTCTTATCCGCTAGAGTAGGAGCTTATTCACGGAAAACCCTGGATACTAAGGCTAGGAGGCCGTCCGCACATTAGGTAGCTCGTGGTAAGTCGAGGTCGACCTCCCACTTACCAAGTTATACCTCATTTCGTAGTCGATCTTCCCAAGTCGACTTACGCCCAATCGTCCTCGACTTGCTGACACGCGATGGTTTGTTCTATCCTTAAGTCGACTTCCCAGAACTCGGCTCAAACGCTTTGATGAGCCGACATCGGTATGCTATTAGTTCCATTCTTAGAGTCGAGTAGAGCTTTTGAACCGGATTACCTATATTATGGCTATATCATCTAGTCCCCCCCCACGAATTACTCTAAGCAGTCGAGTGCTTAAGAGTAATGATGATGACTCGATTTTCATGCATCTTCGACTCAGGTCGTGATTTTTATTCTTGCGTCCCGTTTTGTAAGTCGATTACTTGATTCTCCTTGATCATAATTACTCTTAGGGATAAGTCTGACACCGACAACTCCATTTTAAATTTTGAATTTTGAAAGTTTCTTGAGGGGACACGCGTCGTATCAACCGCCGACTCTTCGTATTCCGTGCTCCATCCGAACCGTTGATTCTTCTAATAATCTGACGGTCACCACCTTATCCCCACCTATATAAATACAATTAGATTTCTCTTCAACACTTTTTGCCTTCTTGAATCTTTCAACTTCCCAAACTTTCTCTGTAACTCCGGCGCTACCCCTCTTTCCGGCGAACTATTTCCAGCAACTTCCGGCATTCAGATCTTCTCTTCGTCACTATGGGTAGAATGGGTACGTGATAAATTTGCTTCGGTTCCCGTTTTTAATTTTTATCGCTTTTACTCTTTCTTCTGGATCTTCATTTCTGCATGTTTTATTTCAATTATCTTGGTGTTCTTCAAATTTTTTGTGATGGGTGTTGAGTTAGATCTTCTAGGCCTCCTTTTTGCTTTGATTTGCTGTTTTTCCTTTTTTTTTTCTTTATTGGTGATCGACCCTCTGGCGCCCGGTTCTCTTATCGACTTATTATCATGTCGATTTATGGTGACGTATCCTTCCTCTTCACTTCATATCGACCCATGGATTGATATTCGTTGTGCTGCTTCCCGCCTTTTCTTCTCTTCTTTTTTTAGTCGACTGCCTGAAAGTCGACGTTTATTTGATTGATTGTTTTGTGGACTGATTTTTGGACTTCGTTCTCTCTTTTCTTTGTTTTTAGCTTCCAACTCCGACTCCTCCCCCGATTCAATCGATGCCCTGATCGATAGAGGCCTTAATCAGTCCGACTCGGTCGAGATAACTGGTTATAGAACGACCCCAGTTTCCCCCCGTTCCTCTTCCTCTCGCACTTCTACCCCAAAAGTTGACTGGGAGGAGTACGATCAAGCATTGTTAGAGGGCGGTCTGGTAGAGGTTGTGGGAAGCCCTTCTCGAAGTTCTCCTCATCTCGACTTATTTCCTCGAGGTATTCCCCTTAGGCTATTAGATATTCCTGTATATAGAACTAGTCCTGTACCCTTATCAATAATCACTCCTCTCGTCGATCCTCGAGAGGCTGTATCGATAGCTTGTTCAGTGGCCAAATTGGCCGTTCTAAACCCTTTTACTTATGCCTCTGCAGCTCAGCTCGAGGGCTTTAGACGGTTCAGTGGGCTTCCCTCCGATTGGGAGATATTTGCTCCAGGCCCTGATAATG
This sequence comes from Striga hermonthica, assembly GCA_902706635.1. NCBI lineage: Eukaryota > Viridiplantae > Streptophyta > Magnoliopsida > Lamiales > Orobanchaceae > Striga > Striga hermonthica. Next base: position 4,062,203 of record CACSLK010027751.1, on the reverse strand, counting down.
ATCTCGCTCGTCCTCCTCAAGGTTATCACACTTTCTTTATCGATCAGATCGTCTTCGGTCTTCGCTTTCCTATCCAGTATGAGCTTCAGTCGATAAGTGACCTGTACAGCATCCCAATAAATCAATTTTCCCCTAATGCTCTTTGTATCATGATAGCCTTTATAGTTGTTTCTCGCATAGTGGTTCGATTCTTTTCGCCCGAGTTCTTTTTTTATTGTTATAGTTACCGACTACAAAAAGGCGCTCATTGCCTCGTCCGCCGATCTGGCATTTCTTTCCTCGACGACCTTTCTTCGAACATTACCAAATGGAAGTCGAAGTTCGTGTTCATACGTCCTCCCCTTGGTGCTTATCCTTACGTAAATAACTGGATAACCACCAAAGTAAAACAGAAGAAAAGACCCCAATCTGAGAACTTCGAGAAGCTCTTACAGGAGCTTAATGAGCATACTTACAGCGCTCGTCGAATAATAAAGGATCGTGGGTTAGTCAATCACGCTAAGATTGTTTTTCACGAGGGTCTTCCTCGCCTCGACGACCCACGTAAGCTTATAATGTCTCGATTTTTTCGTGCCTATCCTTTATTGATGATGGATTTTATATTTAACTAACTCGTGTGATCTTCCTCGATTTCAGTCCAAGCGCTTAAGCGCTTCGAGCTTAAGGAGAAAAAGTCGACCGATCAGCCAGCGACCGGGTCCGCTCCTCCTCCTCCTCCCGGCGGTTCGGCATCGAAGGCTACCAACCCCTCCCTCGAGAAGGCTTCAGCCAAGAAGTCGGGGGTCGGTGCCGCCGGTGCCTCGAAGCAGCCAAAACATCTCGGCTCTAGGTCACGGAAAAGAGCCCAGGACGATCGGGCCTATCCTTTCATCCCCGACGAGCTGAAGCGCCAAAGGGTTGATAAGGGGAAAGAGAAGATGGTTGAGAAGGCCACTCCGTCTCCCATCACCGTCAAGGATGTGACGGTCCGAATGCCCTCTCGGCTCTGGAACCATCCAGAGCCGTATCACGTGGCCAAATATCTTAACTCCACCATCCCCGAAGTCGACAAGAAACGCGTCGAGGGGAATCTCTATGAACGCTCCTGCTACGCCACCCAACTGCTTGCTAGGGTATCTTTTCTTCTCGACCTCATTGTCATGTAT